>OX451735.1:1279685080-1280285080 GCA_948472305.1 Vicia faba | reverse complement strand
AGAAAATTACAACTTTGAAAATTCAAATGAAGCAAAAGTCTCTCAGTTTGAGCTTCGTCACTTCAGGTGGAGAACCCCTTAACGGAAGATTTTCATCTCGCCGTCTGGCATGAATTCCAGCACTCCAATGTCGATCAGATCTTGAATCTTGTTCTTCAAGGCCCAACAGTCGTTGGTGTCGTGTCCCGGGCTGTAGGAGTGGTAAACACAAAATGCGTCGGGACGATAGTTAGGAGAGGAGGTATTGAGCTTCTAAGGAGGATCCCTTAAAGTAAGCAGGTTGACCTCCAACAGGCGCTTTAGTATGAAGAATGATGGTATCTCAGTCTCCGTGAACTGTCTTCCCGACGTTTCTTGCTTACGCCGATTACTCCGTTGACGCTGGCGAGATTGTTGATGGGCTTGTGACCCTGAAGCAAACGAAGGAGCCTTCCCCTTGTCTTCTTGAGTGGATGGAGGCTGAGCGGTGACTTGCTCTTCAACCTCAGATGTTTGCCCCGGTCAGTTGTTTTGAAGCAGTTGGCGGACGAGAACTCTGAGTTCCTCTTGTCTTTGAGATAGGTCTTGGATGAGAGCCATCTGGCCCACTAACTGCCCCATCACCTGGATCCTCAAGGTTGTCAAATCAAACTGCAGCTCCGCAAGCTGATCACTCCTAACATTGTTTGAATTCTCCAAGCCCTTTGTGAGGAGAGCTTTCATTTCTTCTTGCCCCAGAGATAAGTTCAGGAACATTTCCTGCAGCTGAGCAGTCTGGTCTTGGATGTCTTTGACAGACCTTTCTAGAGCCATCTCTTACTGAAATAAACAGTATGAGAGTAAGGAAACCTGAAAAAGGAAAAACTGTCAAAATGCAATGCATGATATGCGGATGCATGCTTTCAAGGATCTCTTGGGGTAAACACAAGAAAATGTTAGAGGTTGAACTTTGCTCTTCGGATTAGAGAACTTTGCACCGGCGGATGTCTTTCCACGAGAATCAAGCTCACCATGTCAAGTGGGTCATAGCCCCTGATTCAAGTTGTTGTACTTGATCTTTGATTGGAGAACTGTGCACTTGTGGATGTCTTTCCACAAGAATCAAGCTCACCATGTCAAGTGGGTCATAGCCACTGATTCAAGTTGTTGTACTTGATCTTTGATTGGCATTGGTTAGAGGAGAAACCTCTTGCCCCTTGGTGGACGTCTGGTTCAACGTATCCCTGCATCAACAGACCCTCAAGATCCTTGAAAAGGTTATTGAAAATGCTATGGTATGATGTTATGATGTTATGTACATGTATGCAAAAGCAAGTGAGTGTATATACAGACAATCATATTCACACAAAGCAAACAATTCCTTAGGTTTAGGCTTGCATGGGGTTGCAGGTACTACCCTCTTGAAGTTAGTTGGCTCATCCTGTCCTAAAATAGAAACCGGGTTCTAAAGAGCTCAATATCATTGGATTGTTTTCTGTGTTCATCGTTTCGGTTTAGCCACTTAACTGGCGACCAAAATATTCCAAGAAAACAACCCTCCATGAGTGTAGTATCGAGTATCTACCAACTTCAGACTGCACCAAAGTCGGTCATCTCACTACCCCTAAAAAGGCTAAGATGGTCAATTAAGGTTCTAAGAGTTCGTTAGTGCTTCACGATATCACTCAGCGGCCCCGTACTCTCCTTGACTGAACTCAAGGGTTACCGGTACTCACAAATATGTCACACTAACATAGCTTACTGCTTCAACCATGTCGGTATACCCCGCACAGTTCCCTCGCAGTTTTTTTGCTATTTACCTAAAAAGGTGCCCCAAATCCGGGTGTAGGATTTACAACAAACCCAAACAAGGACCCAAAAGATAAATCAATCAAGTCAATTAAAGCAAGAAAGTAAAGGTGATCTAAACCCTAAGGTAACCCCACTTTTAAAATTGTCCCCAGTAGAGTCGCCAGTTCTGTGATACGGTGGGAGAACTGACTTGAGTTTTGCGTTTGTATTCGCACTTGTTCGGTTGAGCAAGAGTCGCCACCGACTTTTTATTTTATCCTAAAGGAAAGGTTAAAAAGCACAGGAAAAACCTTTTGAGATGTTTCGTGGGTTCGGGGGGGTAGATTATGAAAAGGGAAGGTATTAGCACCCTTTTCATCCATGGTTATCCATGGGCTCTTAGTTACTTGGTTTTTTAGATCACTTGCCTTGATTTTCGATTGCTTTGAAATTGTGGTGTGTGTGTGTGTTTTTGAAAATGTTTTTGAAGAGATGCCTTGTCTTAGGCAACCAATGTAATTGACTCGTGTTTGAGTGTTTTACAAAAGTGTGTATCTTTTCGAAAAGATGTTTCAAATGTTTTTGAGAGTTTGTTTTGAAAGTGTGTATGAAGTGTGGTTTTTGAAAAGAAGGCAAGTGTTTTTGCAAGTTGATCTCAAGTAACTAAGATTTTTGTCTACCCCTATTGTACTCAAAGGTTTTCTCTATGTTTTCAACCCCTTTTAACAATTTTTTTCCACCATTGAATTTGGTGGGCAATCTTGCGTTTAGGAAGTTTAACGGGACGGGCGCGGGTCATCGTATGGACCATGAAAGCAATGGTGCCAAGTGTCTTTGGCAATTTGCTTGAAGGGACTTGATCATTTTAATAGGAGACTTTCGAAAGCGTCATCGAGGGAATTATGATCATTTTGAATTTGTTTTGCCAAAGAAACTCGACGTGCAAGCATGGCCCATTTTGGAAGGCAACATGTGGGATTACCCTAGGGGGTGCAAGTGTGATTGTGTATTGTTTTCATGCATTTGTCTTGTATTAGGTTATCTAGCGTTTGATTTTATGTACATACAAACCCTAGGTCTAACCATGGTATAATTCGAAAGCGGTAAATTGCAAGAATTTAAAGTCTACGCTATTACAAATAGTATCCGGGAGTGGGGGTACAAATTTACAAATGGGGATGAGACTTTAGGAATGTAGTGTCCAATAATTTACAACCAAATCGAATTGCGATAAAAGTGTAAATGTAACGTATAGCAATGTATAGGAATAACAAATGTATATGTGTAAAGCAAAGTAAATGTATGGTGTAAGTGTAATGAGAATTATTTACAAGTTACGAAAATGTGAATTTTAATGTGAAGATTAAGTATTGTTAACTTAAATGAAAAGAATTAGATGTTTATTTATTTAATCTTTGTAATCTTGTATTTTTATTTAATATGTAAAAAGTATATTTTAATTAAATGTTTTAAATTTTAATTAAATTATGTATATTAAAAAAATGTATTTTAATTGATTATGTACAAATAAAGTATTTTTAGAAACAAAAGAAAAGTATTATCTTTAAGAAAAATTAATATTCCATGTATAAAAATTTAAAGAAAGTGTAAGTTTAATTGTAAAGAAAAATATTATTTTTATTAGTTCCTATGTGAAATTTAATTATGATATATACATAAAAAGGTATTGTTAGTGTAAAAATAAAATTAGTATTAAGTAAGTTATAAAAAGTATGGTTAATTAATGTAAAATATATTAGTGTATTTATTTAACAAAAGCAAAAATTAATGTAAAATTAATTTAAAGATCAATAGTTTTTTTGTTAAAAAAAGAATGGGATGGGCCCAAAGGTGTAAAAGGGGAGGCAGGCCCAGGCTTAAACAATCAGAATGAGAAAATGGGGGGTGCATTCGTGATTGGGCTTAGGCTGATTTGTGGGGCAAGGCCCAAACGATTTCACCTATTTTCGTTTTAGGGTTTAAACAGTTTTGTGTCATTTGGATTTTTAGGGTTTGACAGAGGCGCGCCGTTTGTTCATCTTCGTCTTCATTCATCTTTCGTTCCTTTGGCCATGGCTGTTTGAACAACGCCTCCTCGCCTAAGCCACCAACGCCACCGTTTCCCCTTCTCCCTCAGTGTACTGTTCGGGCGACGCTTGTAAGGTTGTTAGTGCTTTCGTTGTATCTTTTGATTTTTATGTTTCGATTGGGTTTTGATTTATGTATTTTTTTGTTGTCATTTTGATATGCATGAAAAGGAGATGAGTATACTACCTCTTGGAGACAGAGGAGGAGGGAACATGGAGGCGTTTGGAGGGCCGGCGGCGAGGAAAACTTGATGAGGCTGTGAACTTTGGGGAGACCTCCTTGGTACTCAGTATTTTTGCCCTTTTCTTTTTCGTTGTTTAATGATGCATGTTGAAAATCCAGTATATCCTCTTTTCTTCTTCTTCTTCTGTCCCTCTTTGCTTCGTATGCTTCGTGTGTTGGCTTGATACCTTGTATTTTTGCCCTATGATGAGGCTTTCTCTGAGGGTTTGTGGCCTTAAAATACTGAGTTGCTTGTTGCTTTTTTCTGTATGCCCTGTGAATGCTTGAGTTGCCTAGCTTACTTTGCTTGATGCTGTATGATTGTGGTTTGTTAGCTCCCCAATGATGAACTCTTTGAGTTCTGAGGGTTTGTACCGGTTGCCTTTGAATGCTTGCTTCTGTTTACTTCTTACTGGTTGCTATGCTTGTGCTGGAATGTGATAATGATAGCCCAATGATGAGAAAACTCTGAGGGCTTGTGTTGGTTTGAAATTTGGTTTTGGGCATATGAGGTCTTGACAGGATTTACTGGTTTATGGCCTTACTGGCTGGGTTTTGCTGGTTATGTTATGGCTTTACTGGTTTGGTGGTTAAGGTTGGACATGTTTGATGGCTTGAGGGGCCTTAACAGGTTATTTGTGCTGTTTGGGATTTTGTTTCAGCAGGTTTTGGCCTTACTGGTTTGGTTGTTAGCTTCAGGAAGGTTTAAACTTGTTTCTACTGGTTTATGGTTTATGTTGCAGTTTCCTTGATGGTTAAGTTGGACAGGTTCCAGCTTGCAGGTTCTGGCTGTTAGCTTTTGGCCTTGGCAAGTTTTGTTTTGTTAACTGTTTGACAGGGTCGCTTGGTAATGAGCTTTTGACAGGTTTTTAGCTTGTTGGTTTTTGACTTTTGTTGGACAACAGGTTGTTGGTTTTGAGCTGGAGGCCGGAAGGTTTTTGACAGGTTATGGGGCTTTTATGCAGTAACTGGCTTGCTGTTTGACTTAAAGCAGGTTATGGTCTTTTTGAATGGTAAGGCCTGAGCTTTGAGGCTTAACCTACTGTTTGTATCTTTGGATGCAAGGTTGGAGGCTTGGGAAAATATTACAGTTTTGTGAGGTTCTCCCCTTTTGTTTTTTTTTTGTTGTATCTGCCTCTTTGATATTTTCTCCTCTTTGCTTCTGACTGTGTTAGCAGTTTTTATATTTTTTCCTTTGTCTCAAGCCTAAACTGTAAGCCCAATTCTTTTCTCTCTTCTCTCTCCAGTACAATTAAAATAATAAAAAATGTTTATGTTTGTACTTTTATGAAAAAGCAGATAGCTGGGAAATGATGACTTTGAATCTTTGCTTGCAATCTACTCTTTCTCTGCATATTTGCATATCTCTTTTCCATACTTTGTGCTTCTTGACAGCATTGATGGTACTTTGATATCTTTTTGGACAGCCTTTTGGCAGAAAGTTTAAATTTGGGCTTTGTTTGGCAACTTGAACTTTTAGTTGTACATGCTGTTTGCTTTTGAACTATACAGTTTTGACAATTTTGAAATGTGCAATTTTTTGACTTTGTGCATTCATTTTTTACTTGAAAACATTTTCACCCTTCTTTGTGAACCGGGAGAAATCCCGTGATTTGCAGAGAGGGCTAACTGATCCCAGCTATTTGCTTTTAATGATGACCCTTTTTTTATCTGTCTGTCTTCTATTTATTTAACTGTTTCTGACTTTTCTTCTTTTCTTTTGCAGATAAAAATTGAATGGAGAGGATTTAGCAACAGATGAAGAATGAAGAATTGAAGATTTAGAAAAAATTAGGATAGTCTTATTTTAAATTTAATTATTGTAACTATTATTATTATAAATACCGTGTAAATGAATACTTGTATTTACATAATAATTTGTAACAAATATTAAAGATGAAATAAAAATTCTTTTTATCCAATTAATTCTTTTTATCCTTTTCAATTATTTATTTTATTATTTATAATTCTAAAATTATAATAAATGGAAATAAATTCCAATTATCTAAACTCAGAATAATAAACAATTAAATAAACAATGTTTCAGCATCGATCAACTAATAAACCTGGCGTTTCACAAATCCAAAGCAAAGCACAGTCAAACACAGCAACTGTCCAGACGTATTTTCCTTTTACTGATTTTAACCAAACACTGCAAATTCAATCCGAATGTATCCTTTCACTGATTTAATCACACAATGCGAACTCAATCCAAATGTTTCAATCCACATCCCAGCATAACTTGAAAAGCACTGTAGAATTTAAATCTTTCTGAGAATGCGCGCACAAGAACCCTAATTCCTGATCAAATGCCAAAGAAGCGTTCGCCTGATCAAAGTTGAGCCAAAATCAACCAAACCCTAAACAAACTGTTTGAATTGTTCCAGAGCCATGTAAATCAATGAAAACCCTAATTTTGTCTGACTGACGAGAAAAGTCTGTTTGACCGATTCTTGAGCCAAATCTGAAAAATCAGGAAAAGCCTGAAGTTGTGATGTCTTATGGAAAAATGCGAGGGCAAATTTTGGGTTACAACAACAGTTTACCCGCATCAACATGACATTAGCTGAAGTGCTACCCCATATGTTGAGATCAAACTTGGCAACTTTAAGAGATGCTCCCAAAAATCCTAATACCTCCTCTCCTCGTTACAATCCGAACGCTCGGTGTGCCTACCATTCTCAGAGTCCTGGTCACGATACAAATGACTGTTGGGCTCTAAAAAGTAGAGTACAAGATTTGATTGAAGCCAAGGAGATTGAGTTCGATGCTCCGGAGAAGCCCAATGTCATAACTTCTCCCATGCCTAGGCACAACCATGGAGTTAACGCCATTGACACCAATCTATTTGTGACCTCAGTTGACGAAATTTCTACTCCTCTTGTGACTGTTAAGAAGAATTTGATGTGGGCCGGTTTATTTCCGGGTTGTGGTGAAGGTTGCCACATGTGTTCATTTCTACCTTCCGGGTGCCATTTACTGAAGACAGGTGTCCAACGCCTGATGGACAACAGAGAAATTTTGTTCGAAAAAAATTTGATTCCAACCGTTTCGTGTGAAGATATTGCTATTATAACCATTTCCGCCAGTCCTTCCAAGGTTTCCTCGAGAAAACCTGTTAGGATTACATCCTCTACGAGAATCGCTTCGCTAATAATCACATGTCCTGGTCCTATCCCATACGGCTCGGACAAAGCTGTCCCTTGGCATTATGGCGCTAATGTTTACTATCATGGCGTTAAACAAAACTTGAAGACCGAGGAAGTCGATCCTGATGTCGATAACATTATTGGGACCAATAAGATTACTAGAAGTGGAAGGGTTTTCTCTTCTGAGATCTCCCCGAATACCGTCATTAAGCCTGTAGTTATTTCATCTTCTGCTCCCGCTTGTACTTCAGTTACTATTCCTACTCTAGCTGTTACCCCTGCTAATAAGTCATATGGGATTCGAGGCAAAAAAGTTATAGGTGAGCCTGCCCAGATGGAGGCACCTAGAGAGATTGTTGCGGAAACCTCTAAGCAAGAAATAGAGGAAATTTTGAAAATAATTAAAAAGAGTGACTACAATGTGGTCGAGCAGCTGGGGCAGACCCCCTCAAAGATATCCATGTTATCCCTACTGTTGTGCTCCGAGGCCCATGCAGAGGCTTTGATTGCATTCCTCAAAACTGCGCATGTGCCGTAAGAGACTTCAGCTGATCAATTTAAAGATTGTGTGGCTAGCTTGACCGCTGATAATGGGATGGGTTTTTCAGATGCAGACTTGACACCAAAAGGGAGAAAACACAATGATGCTCTACATGTCTCAATCGAATGCAGTGGCACTACCATGGCTCATGTGCTGGTAGATACTGGGTCTTCGCTGAATGTTCTGCCCAAGAAGGCGTTGGACCGGTTGGATTGCAAAGGTTTGAATTTAAAGCCTAGTAACATTATGGTAAGAGCTTTTGACGGGTCAAAAAGAATGGTGCATGGGAAAGTGGACCTCCCTGTAAAGATAGGCTCTCAGACTTTCAAGTCCACTTTCTATGTGATGGATATCAGGCAATCATATTCTTGTTTGTTGGGTCGTCCTTGGATCCATGAGGCTGGGGCAGTTACTTCCACACTCCACCAAATGTTGAAATATCCGGTGAAAGGGAAGATTGTCACTGTACGGGGGTGAAGAGGAGTATATGGTGAGTCATCTCAATTCCTTCCGCTACATAGAGATGGACGGAGAATTTATCGAAACTCCTTGTCAGAATTTTGAAGAGGTCCCTCAGATCTTGGCATCAACTGAAACTGCTAGCAAAAAACCTCCTTTGAAGATGGATTCTCTCAAAGACGCCAGGGCTGTGGTTGAAGAAGGTGGGTGTGCCAATTAGGGTCAGCTCCCTGATTTCACTCACAAAACTGACAAATTTTGCTTGGGCTTTACTTCAGAGGCTCAAAGGGTTGTTCGACGCGCTCGAGTTGGAGGACCTCCCCTACGCATAAGTAATCGTGAGGTCAACGCTATTGAAGACAGTGAGGAAGACCCTGACATCGACAGCTGGATCTACCCGACTACCAATGGTGGACCAAACAACTGGACGACTAGAGATTTTGTTCCAGTTTCTTTTATTCCGCAGTAATTATCTTATTTGTTTTCTGAGTTTGTAATGAACAATTTAAACTTTTTGGCCTTGTGTCTTACCTGAGGCACGATGGTTCTATCTGTGAGGGTTATTATATGTCATCTCATATTTCATCAATGAAGCATTGGACTTTCTTTGCATACAAATTTTCTGCTCTCTGTTATTTTTCTTTTCTGCCTTTACTTTATCAAATACAGCTATGCTCTTACACACACTCACGTATCACACTGCAGATCCATATCCACTCTGGATCCCATTGATAACAGCTATGCTATTGCCAATTATGGCCTCGAAAATCCGGTCAACCAAGCCGAGGACGAAGGTGAGGACGATTGTGAGGTGCCTAGAGAACTGGCTAGACTACTACAACAGGAATAGAGGTCTATACAGCCTCTGAAGAGCCGGTTGAGACAGTGAATTTAGGTACTGAGGAGGACAGAAAAGATGTTAGAATAGGTGCAAATCTGGAGCTCAGCATCAAACAGAGGTTGATACAGATACTGCACGACTATGTTGAGATATTTGCCTGGTCCTATGAAGACATGCCTGGTTTAGACACTGATATTTTGGTACATCGCCTGCCAACTAAAGAAGATTTTCCTCCGATTAAACAGAAGGTCCGTCGTATGCGTCCCGAAATGTCAGAGAAGATCAAGGCAGAGGTCATGAAGCAGTTCGACGCAAGGTTCTTAGCTGTCACCTCCTATCTGCAGTGGGTTGCTAACGTCGTTCCAGTACCTAAGAAGGACGACAAGGTACGGATGTGTGTGGATTACAGAGATCTGAATAGGGCAAGCCCCAAGGAAGACTTCCCACTTCCCCATATTAATGTTCTGGTTGACAACACTGCGCAACATAAAATCTTCTCCTTCATGGATGGTTTCTCTGGATACAACCAGATCAAGATGGCTCTTGAAGATATGGAGAAGACGACCTTCGTCACATAGTGGGGGACCTTCTGTTATAAGGTGATGCCTTTTGGGTTAAAGAATGCTGGGGCAACCTATCAACGAGCCATGATCGCTTTGTTCCACAATATGATTCACCACGAGATCGAAGTCTATGTTGATGACATGATATCCCGGTCTCAGACTGAGGAAGAGCACATTGATCATCTCCAAAAGTTGTTCGACAGGTTGAAGATATACAAGCTAAGGTTGAATCCGAACAAGTGCACCTTCGGGGTAAGGTCTGGTAAGCTCTTGGGTTTCATCGTCAGTGACAAAGGTATTCAGGTAGACCATGCAAAGGTAAAAGCCATACAAGAGATGTCAGCTCCCCACACGGAGAAGGAAGTTAGGGGTTTCTTGGGATGTCTGAATTATATCGCCAGGTTCATTTCAGATCTGACTGCTACTTGTGAGCCCATCTTCAAGCTTCTGAAGAAAGATCAAGTGGTAAAACAGAATGATGAATGCCAGGTTGCTTTTGAAATAATCAAGGAATACCTTCAAGAACCACAAATTCTGATGCCTCCAGTTGAAGGAAGACCTTTGATATTATACTTGATAGTACTAGACAATTCAATGGGGTGTGTGCTGGGGAAGAATGACGAGTCGAGTCGAAAAGAGAACAACATTTATTAACTTAGCAAAAAGTTTACTGACTGTGAGACACGATACTCACTGCTCGAGAAAACTTGATGCGCTTTGGCATGGGCTGCTCGTCGGCTAAGACAGTATATGTTGACTCACACTACCTTGTTGATATCAAAGATGGATCCAATCAAGTACATTTTCGAGAAGCCCGCTCTCTCCAAAAGGATAGCAAGGTGGAAAATGATCTTAACTGAATACGACATACAATATACAACCCAGAAAGAAATAAAGGGGAGTGTATTGGCTGATCATTTGACTCATCAGGCCGTGGATGACTACCAGTCCATGAATTTTGAGTTCCCGAATGAGAATATCATGTCGGTAACTGACTACAAAGAACCTAGGTCGGATGAAGGACCTGAGGAAGGATCCCGATGGTCTATGTATTTTGATGGAGCCTCAAACGCACTGGGTAACGGCATTGGCACTGTGATCATATCTCTTGAGGGCTGTCACACTCTGTTCACTGCCCGTTTATGTTTCAACTGCACCAACAACATGGCGGAGTATGAAGCATGTATCATGGACCTTCGAGCTGCTATTGACTTAAGGATCAAGTTCTTGAGTGTATTCTGGGATTCCTCTATGGTGATAAGTTAGATCAAAGGCGAGTGGGATACAAAGCACACAAATCTCATTCCTTACAAAGAACACGTACTGACATTGCTCCCGCACTTTAAGGAGATAACTTTTAAACATTTCCCATGAGAGGAGAATCAGTTAGCGGTCTCACTAGCTACCATGTCTTCCATGTTCAAAGTTAGGTGGGACAATGAAGCTCCACGAATCACCATTGAGCAGTTAGATGAACCAGCACACTGCTGCGAGATCGATACCGAAGAAGTTGTAGACAAACCCTGGTTTCACAAAGTCAAAAGGTATCTCGAGGTTCAAGAGTATCCCGAAGGGGCATCTGTCAATGATAAGAAGTTTCTGAGAAGGTTCGCCGTAAAGTTCTTCCTTAGTAATGGAATCCTCTATAAGCGCAACTATGACTCCACACTACTACGGTGTGTGGACAAGAGCGAAGCAGAAAGGATCATGACAGATCTACATGAAGGCACTTTCGGAACCCATTCCAGTGGACATACCACGGCTAAGAAGATCCTACGGGCAGGATACTACTGATCCACCGTGGAAGCCAATTGTTATCAGCACTCTCGAACTTGTCATAAATACCAAATTTCCGCTGATAAGGTGCATGTGCATCCAGTCCCCTTAAATGTTTTGACAGCTCTGTGGCCCTTTATAATGTGGGGCATTGACATGATTGGCGAAATCAGGCCCACCGCTTCCAATGGACATCGCTTCATCTTAGTGGCCATTGATTATTTCACAAAGTGGGTTGAAGCAGCCTCTTTTTCCATAGTAACCAAGAGCGTTGTGGCGCGGTTTATCCGACATAATCTGATCTGTTGATACGGTGTACCAGAGAGAATTATTACCAGCAATGGTACGAATCTCAACAACACAATGATCACCGAGCTTTGTAAATAATTCAAGATACAACATCACAACTTTTCTCCCTACCGGCCGAAGATGAATGGCACTGTTGAGGCAGCTAACAAGAACATCAAGAAGATTGTGCAGAAGATAACGGTGACATACAAAGACATGTATGAGATGTTACCATTTGCTCTGCATGGATACCGTACCTCAGGACGGACGTCGACAGGGGAAACACCCTACTCTCTGGTATATGGCATGGAGGCAGTCCTACCCATCGAAGTCCAAATACCTTTTCTCAGGATTATGAAAGATGCAGGTTTAAACGAAGATGACTGGATCCAAACCCAGCTTGATCAATTAAATCTAATCGATGAAAAGAGACTTACTGCTATCTGTCATGGTCAGAAGTATCAAAAGCGAATGATCAAGGCTTTCAACAATAAGGTTAGACGCCAAGATTATCAAGTCGGGGATCTAGTAATCAAACGCATCATACTGCCGTAAGGTGATCCCAGGGGCAAATGGACCCCCGCGTACGAAGGACCATTTGTGGTTAAGAACATTTTCTCGGGAGGAGCTATGATTCTAACCAACATGGATGGTGACGACCTTCCTCACCCTGTCAATACAGACATAGTGAAAAGATACTACGCATGATAAAAGACCTGTAACGCCCGTAATTTAATTTAATTATTTAATTAAATTATTTTTGGAATATTTATGAAGTTGTGTTATAATTAATTGGATTTAATTATTGATCAGTGCATATTGATGCACATTTTCTTATGTTTGTACTTAGGCATTTCCATGGTTTGTTTTGTTTATTTTTCTATTTTATAATGTTTTTATAATTTAGTTTATTTTTACCTTTAATTGATTTTCGTATTTTATTTTCAGCATTAGCAGTTTTCAATAAAAAAATCATAACTGGAGCTTCGAGAATCGGATTGACACGTTCTAATATTTGTCGGAAAGCTAAGAGAAAAATCTACAAGTTTCATGTTGGAGTCAAAATCTGATTCGGCCTGCATAAATTCCAGTAATTCGTTGAAGTTTCAGACATTAGAAAATAATCTGTTTCTGGTTGTTTTATGGGCCTGGTTTATGTTTCTGACCCAGTTTGACTTAGTAGTGAAAAACCCTATTTTGTTTATAAGGTTTTCAGCTGTGCTACAGTAGAAAAACCTCTTTTTATTTTCCACGATAGAACTTTTGCTTTGTACGAATCTTATGGAGAGCTAAATTTCATCTGAGTTGATCTGCTACATTCATGTTCCGATACTTGAGATTAATATAATTTTGCAATTTAATTCCTATTCCTTTCAACTCTATTATATGTTCATCGTTTGCTTAATCCGATTGTCATAAAATAGTTTTGTTTGGTTTGATTGATTTATGTTCCCTAATTTTCATTGCGTGTTATCGTTTGCTTAATTCGTTAATTCGCTTATTTTTAACCGTTTGCTTAATTCGGTAAACAGGAAACATAATTCTTATAATATAATTCTCGCTTGTTGAATGTTATTGTGATCGAACAGGAATAGTACCCGCTTAGGGCAGCAATGTTATAATAATCAATGATAGGTAGGAACTGAATTAGCAGATTAGCTTATTTTGATAATCACGTATTTCGTGTTATAAATCGATCTTAAAACCAATCCCCCATTTGATTTCTATTAGTTAATAATAAAATCAAGAATCCTTGCGATACGACTCAATTCATTGTCACTATACTGCATTTTACAAAATACTCGTTTTGATCTGCGTGCGACAACGGATCAATTATTTTAAGTGGAGAAATAATATTAGAGATATAATATTATGTGGTGAAATAATATTAGAAGTGTAATATTATTTAATGTGGGTTTATTTTGAGAGAATAGAAGTAATAAGGGGGTGTGTTGGTTTTGAGCCCAATAAGGAATAATAGAATAATATGGTTATTTTATTATTTGTTAGAAGGAATAGAAAGAAGCAGTAGAAAGAATAAGGATTTGGAAGAGAACATGCAAGCTGCTGGAAAAAGTGGAAAATGACAAGAACAAAGATTCAACAGAGAAACTGTAGAGCGACCTTCAATCCAAGGTGAAAATTCTGGCTGTAGATACTCAATGTCACGTCCAATGTTATGACACCGTATCTGACTTACTATATGACAGTAAATATAAAAGCAGTAAAGAACACAGTCAATTGTTTACCCAGTTCAGTGTGCAACAACACCTACTCTGGGGGCTACCAAGCCAGGGAGAGAATCCACTATAAGAGATGTTAATTCAGAAATAAACCAACCAGTTTATCTCCTTCACTTAAGATCTACCCAATGCAATTCTAATCTAAGTACTACTTAAACCTGAGTTCCTACTCACTCCCCCTCAATCACAGCAGTGATACATAAACCAATTTGACTTAAGAATTGATGAAGACACTCTTCAAGACAAAACACACTTGATTAAACTTCACAACTTTTTAATCAAGCAACACAATCACTCGTGCTTCACAGCTTTGAGTGATGTACACAACTAACTTGACTCTGCTTCACAGCTTTAGTCAAGGGACATTCAAACACTCTTGCTTCAAAGCTTTGAGTGCTACACAACCCTTACAATCGAAACCTATTCCAAGGCACTTATCACAATGATAATTGCTTGGAGTATAATAAACAAATCTATACAGATTACAAAATTGATCTTCTAATCAATCAGCAGGGATCGCTTGGAAAACAGCAGCTCTGTTGAATATATAGCAGCTGCAACTTCAGTTAGGGTTTCCAAAAACCTAGGGTTGATTCCGTTTGACCTAAAGACCAGGTCACAGGACTTTATTGACCAGGTTAGGATTGAGCTAGGTTACTCCTCAGAAAACGCAGGATTCTGTTCAGAAAGGACTGAGTTATTTCCTGAAAAAACTCAGACTTATCCAATCCTGCAATCCTGTTAGTTCAGAACAGGATGTCATAACATCTGTTATGACATCTGAGAAAACCTGTCTACTGATTTAGCAAAATGTGATCATTTTGCAAACATGCTCAAATACACACTTATAAACATCAGTATTTGAATTACAATATTTTTCTGCACATGTACCTAATGAGTTAGTACAACCTGAACTAGAATGTTATGACATCAGTCATGACATTCACACATACACTTGGGATTTACCAAAAATGCAAGCCAATACCTAAACACCTACAAACTCCCCCTTTGGCAGATTTTTGGCTAAAGTCCCTAAACAATCAGAGATAGATAGATAGCAGCAGAAATAAGTGACAGCAGAAAAATATAATGTCAAGTACTAATTAAGCAAGTACCAAAATATTCTCCCCCTCTTTAGCCACAAATGGGCCAAAGATACATGTTCATAAAATTACACAGTTATCCAAAAAATAATGAGATCAGCTGCAGAACACACTTCCAAACTCCACCAGCAACACCACCAAGCAGCAATCAACCTTCAAGCACTGTCATCAGACTCAGAGGAGCCAGTCTTCTTTCTTTTCTTGTGAGCAATGTCAGCATTCTTCTCTTTGTTTGATGTCTCAACATTCTTAGAGACATTTGGATTTGTTTCAGCATTTGAGTTTTCTTGGTTCAGAGGAACAGAAATGCCAGGAACTGAGTGGTTCTCGTTCAGAATTCTTGAAACAATTTTTGCTATTGCTTGATTAACATAGGTTGTCCCTTCCCTATTTGCAATTTCAGGGGGAACTGAAGGGGAAGGATGAGATGGATTACCTGTATGTCTTGTTCTCAACTCTTTGGCCTTGGTGGGGTTAGTTCTATGAGAACAGATCTCCAGAACGTCAGAGTCCAGACAGGAAGAGATTGACCCAGAATCTTGATCAGAGGAAGAGGTTGAGATGGTCGTATTGGATGATGATGGTGTTTGAGACATTTTGTCAGTTTTGAAGGACCAACAGCAAATGAGTAGAAATTTTTGATTGAGAGACTGGGTTTTGATGAGGAGACGAGAGAGGAAGGAAGCAAAGGAGTAGCTATTCAACTTCTTAAAAGAATTGTTGGAAATGAGAAAATACAATTTTGAACCAATCAGAACAAGTATAAGTCCTTTGGTCTTTGTTTTAAGCAAAATTAATTGCTACAATTCCTCATGTTGACAAATACCCATCTTACCCCTTAAGTTTTCAAATTGGTTTGCATCCAAAGCCTTGGTAAAAATGTCAGCCAGCTGTAGCTCAGTGGCAACATGTTCCAATTTGATTGTCTTCTCTTCTACAAGGTCTCTAATAAAGTGATGTCGTATGTCAATATGTTTGGTCCTGCTATGCTGAATGGGATTCTTGGATATGTTGATTGTACTCAGATTGTCACAGTACAATGTCATAACATCTTGTGTGATATTATACTCAGTGAGCATCTGTTTCATCCATATCATTTGAGAGCAGCTACTACCAGCTGCAATATATTCAGCTTCAGCAGTGGAAAGAGACACACAATTCTGTTTCTTGCTGAACCAGGAAACCAGATTACTTCCCAAAAAGAAACATCCTCCAGAGGTGCTTTTTCTATCATCAGCACTACCCGCCCAATCAGCATCACAGTAGCCAGTCAGAGCTGGTTCACAGCCATGAGTATACAACAATCCATAGTTGTAAGTACCACTTACATATTTCAAAATTCTCTTCACTTGATTGATATGACTGACTTTGGGATCAGCTTGGTATCTAGCACAAACTCCAACTGCAAAGGCAATATCAGGTCTGCTGGCAGTTAAGTACAACAAGCTTCCTATCATGCTTCTGTACAGACTTTGATCCACCTTAACCCCACTTGAATCTTTGGAAAGCTTTAGATGAGTAGGAGCAGGAGTCCTTTTGTGACTTGCATTCTCCATACCAAAATTCTTTACAATATTCTTAGCATACTTGCTTTGAGATAAGAAGATTGAGTCCTCCATCTGTGAGACTTGTAGTCCAAGAAAATAAGTTAGTTCTCCCATGAGACTCATTTCAAATTCAGCCTGCATCTGGTCAGCAAACTGTTTAACCATATGTTCTGACATTCCTCCAAACACTATGTCATCAACATATATTTGGGCAACCATCAACTTCCCTCCTTCAGTTTTGACAAATAGAGTTTTGTCCAAGCCTCCTTTTCTGTAGCCTTTGTCTGAGAGAAACTTTGTTAACCTGTCATACCATGCTCTAGGAGCTTGTTTCAGCCCATATAGAGCTTTTCTCAATTTGTAGACATGATCAGGATGGGTTGGATCCACAAAACCTTTAGGTTGTTCCACATAAGCTTCCTCATTTAAGTACCCATTTAGAAAGGCACTTTTCACATCCATCTGAAATAACTTGAACTTCAGAAGACACGCAATTGACAACAAGAGTCTGATTGACTCCAACCTGGCTACAGGTGCAAAGGTTTCATCAAAATCAACCCCTTCAACCTGGGTGTATCCTTGAGCAACAAGTCTTGCCTTATTTCTGGTGACAACTCCTTCAGCATCTGACTTGTTCTTGAATATCCATTTTGTCCCAATGATGTTAGTTCCTTCAGGTCTAGGAACCAGTTCCCAAACTTCATGTTGCTTGAATTGGTTCAGTTCATCTTGCATTGCACCAATCCAATATTCATCAGTTAAGGCTTCCTTGACATTTCTTGGTTCCATTTTGGACACAAAACAAGAATTTGAGATGATTTCTCTAGATCTTGTGATGACTCCACTATTGGGATCTCCTATGATGAGCTCTTTTGGATGATCCTTCTGAATTCTGATGGAAGGAGTCTTGCTAGCTTCCTTTGATTCAGATTCTGTTGTGGTGGAGTTGGGTAGATCATCCTGTTGGGTTGAAGTCTCAAAGAATGTCTCAACAGTACAAGGAACATTTATTTCTTCATGATAGTCATCAATTATAACATTTATTGATTCCATCATGGTTTTGGTTCTGGAGTTGAATACTCTATAAGCTCTGCTGTTTGAGGAGTATCCTAGAAATATGCCTTCATCACTTTTGGAGTCCAGTTTTCTTCTTTGTTCACGATCAGATAGGATATAGCATTTGCTGCCAAACACATGGAAGTACTTCACAGTTGGTTTTCTTCCTTTCCAGAGTTCATATATGGTGGATGAGGTTCCCTTTCTCAAGGTGACCCTGTTATGAACATAGCAAGCTGTATTCATAGCTTCAGCCCAAAAATACATAGGAAGTCTTTTGGCATGTAACATTGCTCTGGCAGATTCTTGTATGGTCCTGTTTTTTCTTTCCACAACTCCATTTTGCTGAGGTGTTATGGGAGAAGAAAACTCATGACTGATTCCTTCTGAAGCACAGAAGTCATCAAACTTGCTGTTTTCAAATTCCTTGCCATGATCACTTCTGATTCTGACAATACATCCTTCCTTCTCTCTTTGAATTCTCTTGCACAGTTCTCTAAAAACTTCAAATGCATCTGATTTTTCCCTAATGAAATTAATCCAGGTGAATCTGGAAAAATCATCTACAACCACGTAGGCATATCTTTTACCTCCAAGACTCTCTACTTGCATTGGTCCCATCAGATCCATATGGAGGAGTTCTAGAACCTTAGAGGTGGTCAGATGTCTTGACTTTGGATGTGACATCCTAGTCTGCTTACCCACCTGACATTCACCACAAACTCTTCCTTCATCAATTTGCAGTTTTGGAATACCTCTGACTGCCTCCAAGGAGATAATCCTCTTCATCCCCCTTAGATGAAGATGGCCAAGTTTTTGGTGCCACAGTTTCACCTCTTTTTCTTCTTTTGCAATGGAACACACAGATGAGAAATTGGTGTTCTCAGCCTCCCATAAGTAACAGTTGTCTTTGGATCTGACTCCTTTCATTACTATCTCTTGTTTGTCATTGATCACAAGGCATTCTGATTTTGAGAAATTGACCTTGAATCCTAGATCACACAGTTGACTGATACTAATGAGATTAGCAGTCAGTCCTTTCACCAGCAGTACTTCATTCAGACTTGGAACTCCAGGGCAGTCCAAATCACCAACTCCTTTGATTTCACCTTTAGCCCCATCTCCAAAGGTCACAAAACTGGTGGTGTGAGGTTTAACATTATTGAGGAGGTTCTTGATTCCAGTCATATGTCTGGAACATCCACTGTCAAAGTACCAGTCTTCCTTTGCAGAGACCCTCAGGGAAGTGTGAGCTATCAGTGCAGTAGTCTTTTTCTTCCATTGAGGAGCATGTGGTACCTTTTTAGACTTAGGTTTGACACCTGAGTTCTGATTAGGGTATCCATGTAATCTGAAGCAGAAGGGCTTTATGTGACCATATTTCCCACAATGATGACATCTCCATCTTTGGTACCTCTTCTTCATATGTCTCTGTCCCTGATGTTGAGAGTAATGTTGAGACATCCGTTTTGACATTTGCTTCCCAGTACCAAATTTCTTTGTTTCCACAAATCCTAGGCCAGATTTATTTCCCATATTTTGTCCAGCCTGAAGGATCTCTTCCAATTTGCCTGTTCCATTGGTCAACATCTTGACAGATTTGGTCATTTGATTCAGTTGTGAGTTCAGCAGTTGAACTTTTCTTTCTAAATGACTTATAGTTTCAAGATTTGCCCTCTTTTCAGCCTCCAGCTTTATAATGAGTTTTGATTGTTTCTCATTTTGCACACAGACTTCACCACTTCTGATACACAATTTCTTGTAGGTATCAGCCAGTTCTTCAAAAGTCACCTCTTCATCACTGATGTCACTTTCAGAGGTACAAACACCAGTTAGAGCAGTAACTCGTTTGGCAGTCTCTTCTTCAGAATTACTTTCTGAATCACAGTCAGACCAAGTAACAGTCATTCCTTTTTGTTTCTTAAGAAAGGTAGGACATTCAGTTCGAATATGCCCATATCCTTCACAGCCATGGCATTGAATTCCTCTGCCTTGAATTCCCTTCTCTTCTGACCTTGGTCTTCTGCTGGAACTGTCAATGTTAGAGGGAATGTTATGAACATTAGACCTTGACTTTGGATCTATTCTATTGATGAGTTTGTTGAACTGTCTTCCAAGCATGGCTACAGCTTCTGAAATGTTTTCTTCAACATCAGTGTTGGACATGAGTGCTATACTCTTGTTCTTTTTGACATCATCATTGGTGATTCCCATCTCAAAAGTCTGAAGAGACCCAATAAGTTCATCCACTTTCAACTTGCTAATGTCCTGGGCTTCCTCTATGGCAGTTACCTTCATTGCAAATCTTTTAGGCAAGGATCTGAGAATCTTCCTTACCAGTTTTTCTTCTGACATTTTTTCTCCCAGTGCTCCTGAGGTGTTGGCAATCTCCAAGATGTTCATGTGAAACTCATGAATGGTTTCATCTTCCATCATTTTTAGATTCTCAAACTTAGTGGTCAACATCTGAAGCCTTGACATTTTTACTTTGGAAGTTCCCTCATGAGTAGTTTTGAGAGTGTCCCAAACTTCCTTGGCCAGTTCATATTGATGGACTAATCTGAAAATGTTTCTATCAATTCCATTGAACAAGGCATTTAGAGCTTTGGAATTTCCCAAGGCTAACTCATCTTCTTCTTTACTCCAATCTTCCTCAGGCTTCAGACTGATTGACCCATCTTCCTCAGTTATGGTGGGATGAATCCACCCTTTGTCAGCAGCTCTCCAAGCCTTTTTGTCCAGAGATTTTAGGAAGGCAATCATACGAGGTTTCCAGTAGTCATAATTGGTTCCATCCAGAATGGGTGGTCTATTTCCAAAAACTGCTTCTTTGTCCATAGTGCCAGAAAGTGATATCCCTAGATCTCACCCAGTAATACAGGCAGGGTGCCTGCTCTGATGCCAATTGAAAATTCTGGCTGCAGATACTCAATGTCATGTCCAATGTTATGACACCGTATCTGACTTACTATATGACAGTAAATACAAAAGCAGTAAAGAACACAGTCAATTGTTTACCCAGTTCAGTGTGCAACAACACCTACTCTGGGGGCTACCAAGCCAGGGAGAGAATCCACTATAAGAGATGTTAATTCAGGAATAAACCAACCAGTTTATCTCCTTCACTTAAGATCTACCCAATGCAATTCTAATCTAAGTACTACTTAAACCTGAGTTCCTACTCACTCCCCCTCAATCACAGCAGTGATACATAAACCAATTTGACTTAAGAATTGATGAAGACACTCTTCAAGACAAAACACACTTGATTAAACTTCACAGCTTTTTAATCAAGCAACACAATCACTCGTGCTTCACAGCTTTGAGTGATGTACACAACTAACTTGACTCTGCTTCACAGCTTTAGTCAAGGGACATTCAAACACTCTTGCTTCAAAGCTTTAAGTGCTACACAACCCTTACAATCGAAACCTATTCCAAGGCACTTATCACAATGATAATTGCTTGGAGTACAATAAACAAATCTATACAGATTACAAAATTGATCTTCTAATCAATCAGCAGGGATCGCTTGGAAAACAACAGCTCTGTTGAATATATAGCAGCTGCAACTTCAGTTAGGGTTTCCAAAAACCTAGGGTTGATTCCGTTTGACCTAAAGACCAGGTCACAGGACTTTATTGACCAGGTTAGGATTGAGCTAGGTTACTCCTCAGAAAACACAGGATTCTGTTCAGAAAGGACTGAGTTATTTCCTGAAAAAACTCAGACTTATCCAATCCTGCAATCCTGTTAGTTCAGAACAGGATGTCATAACATCTGTTATGACATCTGAGAAAACCTGTCTACTGATTTAGCAAAATGTGATCATTTTGCAAACATGCTCAGATACACACTTATAAACATCAGTATTTGAATTACAATATTTTTCTGCACATGTACCTAATGAGTTAGTACAACCTGAACTAGAATGTTATGACATCAGTCATGACATTCACACATACACTTGGGATTTACCAAAAATGCAAGCCAATACCTAAACACCTACACAAGGTAAGGGTGGGGTTCTGACTTTATCATTGGGTTCATGATGTTTGATATGTGGGGTTAGAGGTGATTGCTGTTTTGTTCTTGAATTGGATATGTATGATGATGTATGATGAAGATTTGGTGAATTTAGATGAATAATGATGTCATGATGTTGTGTAATCGATGTAGTATTATAGGTTAATGTTAGGTGATGAATTACCATGATTATAATAAGGTTTGTAGAGCTGTAACATGATTCCCGTAGTGTGAATACAAAGGAAAATGCAGAATTTATGCATAATGTAACAGGATGTATCGACCTCAAAGGTTATGCGTCGATACAAGGAGGATGAGAGACTCAGGATGAGTCGACACGAAGAGAGGATGCGTCAATACATGATAGTTGCAAGACTCAGGATAAGTCGATCGGTGAGAAGCATGTGTCGATACATGTTGTGTTTGAGACCAGGATGAGTCAATCCATAAGGAGGATGTGTCGACTCATGATGTACAAATGAAGTAGTACGCATCGATCCATAGGGTTTTGCTTTGACCCTTAATGACTGATTTTTGACAGATTCAGTTTCAATTGCTATAACTTGAATTTTAGGATGTTGTTTGAGATGGTGTTCGAAGCGTTGATTAACTAACGCGATGAACTTTATTCTAGATGATTAAAACGCTGAGTAAGAAGTGTAATCCTAGTAGCCAATTTCGGATTTAGGATTAATTCACGTGTTGGTCGTTGTGTTGACTTTTGAACAGAATGATGAATATGAGATGTTTAGAGACTTCTGTTTGGATTATGACAGTAGGATTAGTGACAGTAACAAAGTAAACCTACAACATAACAATATGGATTACTGTATTATTGATATACAGCTGAGTTATTAGTGAGATGTTATTACTTAAGTTATGTTTGACGATTATGATGAACAAATGACGTGTGATAAATAAATGATGTTTAATAAATTATTTTGATGATATGAGATGTTGATGATGAGACGTTGAGATGTTAATTGAGATGTTTATGAGATGTGGTTGATTTATGATGTTGTTATTTTGAGATGTTTGAGATGATTTGAGATGTTGTTGACTTGGGTGTTGTTATTACATTCATGTTTGAGTCACATACATTGCATTTTTGAGATGGAGCTTATGCTCGTTGAGATGGCCTGGATTGGCATATTTTGAGATGAAGGCTGTGCCTTGTTGATGCCTCTATTAATTGGAAGATTTTTGAGATGGGAGTTCTGCTCCAATGGTACCACAGGCATTTGCATAGTATTGAGTCACATTATATGATTTCATAAAGAAGTGTATTTTGATGTTGATGAATGTATATTATTGTTGAGATTTTCGTTGATTATGAGATGAGAAGTGGTTATGTTATTGATCTAATTTAATATATTAATTATCATGAACTTTATTATATTGTTAGATATCTCACCCCTTCTGTTTGAATGTTGCCCTTATGTTGGTAACGTGCAGGTAATCACGAGTGAAGGCTGTATACCTTCAATAGTTCGAGTCGGTGTCATTGCTCTGATATGTAACACTCGGGTGAATGAACGCTTGCTGTTTTAATTAATTACTATTAAATATGAGATGTTTCGAAGTTGCTGTTTTTGTTAGAGATGTATTTAAGAATTCCGCTGCATAGATGTTGATTTATTTAATTAAAGATGTTATGACGATGGTTCATCTGATGTTTGAAAGTGTTATATATCCATGATGAATGCAATGAATTTGTTAGAAGAATTTGTGACGTCCCGATTCATTTGTATGATTGAAATTTTATAACTCTGATTTATTTTGCATAATTTGCTTGGGGTAGAATTGGGGTGTTACAAAGTTGGTATCAGAGCAAAAGGTTGGTCCGACCTTATCGTCGAGTTTTAGTTGTCTAACAATCGAGTATTGTTATTTTGATTTTCTAGTCGTTGTTTATGTTGTAGTGAGAAGTTGAGATGGCTGCAAGGAATGATGCTGCTCTTGCTGCTGCTTTAGAAGCAATGGCTCATGCGATGGAAAATCAGCCGAATGCTGACAGGAATGCTGGATCTCGTAGCTTGGAGACTTTGCAGAGAGAGAATCCACCTACATTCAAGGGAAAGTATGATCCTGACGGAGCATTGGAATGGTTCAAGGAGATAGAGAGAATCTTTCGTGTGATGGATTGCACTCCAATGCAGAAGGTTCGTTATGGGACTCATATGCTAGCAGTCGAGGCTGATGACTGGTGGCTAGAGACTTGTCAGAAGTTAGAAGATGCAGGTGAGAATGTCACTTGGGCTGTATTCCGTAGGGAGTTTTTGAGAAAGTATTTTCCTGAAGATGTCTGTGGTAAGAAGGAAATTGAATTCCTTGAGCTGAAGCAAGGAAGTATGTCTGTGGTTGAATATGCTGCCAAGTTTGCTGAGTTGGCCAAGTTTTATCCGCATTACGCTGAGGAAAATGCTGAGTTTTCAAAGTGTATTAAGTTTGAGAATGGGTTGCGCCCGGAGATTAAGAAAGCAGTTGGATATCAGAAAATCTGTGTCTTTGCTGATTTGGTTGATAACTGCAGAATTTATGAGGAGGACAATAATGCTCATTACAAGATTATTAGTGAGAAGATGGGTAAGCACCCACAGAATCATGGTAAACCTTATGATTCCCCAGCTGGTAAGGGTAAACAGAGAGTTGCTCATGGTCATAGGACTAGTGGGGGAGATGCTCCTGCTGGTGTGATTTGTTTTAAGTGTGGGAAACCTGGGCACAAGAGTAATGTGTGCACTGCTAAAGTGAAGAGGTGTTTTCGTTGTGGCAAGAACGGACATGTTGTATCTGAGTGTGAGCACAACAGTGTGGTTTGTTTCAACTGTAAATAAGAAGGGCACATTTGTAGCCAGTGTCCGAAACCGAAGAGAGCTCAGTCTAGTGGTAAAGTGTTTGCTTTGGTTGAGGATCAGACAGCTGTTGAGGACAGACTTATCAGAGGTACATGTTTCATTAATGGTACTCATTTAATTACTATTATTGATACTGGTGCTACGCATTGTTTTATTGCTGTTGATTGTGTTGAAAGATTGGGTCTTATGTTGTCTTCTCTGAATGGAGAAGTGGTCGTCGATACTCCAGCCAAGGGGTCGGTGACAACTTCTTTTATGTGTGCTAAGTGTCCCTTGTCGATCTTCGACAGAGACTTTGTTGTTGATTTGATTTGTTTTCCGTTAAGAGGTTTGGATGTGATTCTTGGTATGAACTGGTTAGAGCATAACTGTGTTCATATTAACTGTTATGACAAGTCGGGGAAGTTTTCTACTCCTGAAGAAGAAGAATAAGATGGTTTGTTGTCTGCTAGACAGTTGAGGAAGTTGATGCAAGAGGAAGCACAAATGTTTTCGTTGATGGCGTCGCTATCTGTAGAGACTCAAGCTATAATTGAGGAATTGCAGGTGGTGCGTGAATTTCCTGAAGTTTTCCCTGACGAGATTCCTGATGTACCGCCAGAGAGGGAAGTTGAATTTGCTATTGATCTTGTACTTGGTACCAGACCTGTGTCTATGGCACCATACATGATGTTTGCATCTGAATTGTCTGAATTGAAGAAACAATTGGAAGAGTTGCTTGATAAGAAGTTTGTAAGACCAAGTGTATCGTCGTGGGGTGCTCCACTGTTGTTAGTGAAATAGAAAGATGGAAGTATGAGGCTTTGTGTTGATTATAGACAGTTGAACAAGGTGACGATTAAGAACAAGTACCCGCTTCAAGAATAGATGACTTGATGTACCAATTAGTGGATGCTCGTGTGTTTAGTAAGATTGATCTGAAGTCGGGTTACCATCGGATTAAATTAAAGGATGAGGATATTCAGAAGACGGCTTTTAGAATGCGTTATGGACATTACGAGTATTCGGTGATGCCTTTTGGTGTTACTAATGCGCCGGGAGAATTCATGGAATATATGAATCGTATCTTTCATACTTATTTGGATCGGTTCATATTGGTGTTCATTGATGATATTTTGATTTACTCTAAGTCAGAAGAAGAGCATGTTGAACATTTAAGAGTAGTATTGCAAGTTTTGAAAGAGAAGAAGTTGTATGCAAAGCTGTCCAAGTGTGAATTCTGGCTGAAAGAGGTTAGTTTTCTTGGTTATGTGATTTCAGGAGGTGGCATTGCAGTAGATCCATCGAAGGTTGATCCTGTGTTGCAATGGGAAACTCCAAATTTAGCTACTGAGACTAGAAGCTTTTTGGGATTAGCTGGTTATTATAGAAGGTTTATCGAAGGGTTTTCTAATTTGTCACTTCCTTTGACTAAGTTGACTTGTAAAGGTAGAGCTTTTGTTTGGGATGTTCAGTGCGAATAAATTTTTACAGAATTGAAGAAGAGGTTGGCGTCGGCTCCGATTTTGATGTTGCCTAATCCATGAGAGCCTTTTGTGGTTTATTGTGATGCTTCTAAGATGGGTTTAGGAGGTGTGCTTATGCAGAATGATAAGGTAGTTGCTTATGCGTCGAGGCAGTTGAGGACTCATGAGAAGAATTATCCTACGCATGATTTAGAGCTTGCTGCAGTTGTTTTTGCATTGAAGATTTGGAGGAATTATCTTTATGGTTCTATATTTGAAGTGTTTAGTGACCATAAGAGTTTAAAGTATTTGTTTGACCAGAAAGATCTGAATATGAGGCAACGAAGATGGTTGGAATTGTTAAAGGATTATGATTTTAGTTTGAATTATCATCCAGGAAAGGCGAATGTGGTGGCTGATGCGTTGACTCGAAAGACTTTACATATGTCAGCAATGATGATTAAAGAGTTGGAATTAATTGAGAAGTTCAGAGATATGAGCTTAGTTTGCGAGGTTACGCCGCAAAGTGTTATGTTGGGTATGTTGAAGATTAATAATGAATTTTTAGACAGTATCAAAGAAGCTCAGAAGTTGGATGTGAAACTGGTAGATTTGGTGGTGGGGATTGATCAATCTGAGAATAGTGATTTTAAGCTAGATGAGCAAGGTATGTTGAGATTTCGTAACCAGATTTGTATTCCTGATGATGCTGGGAGGAAGAAAGTGATACTTGAAGTGAGCCATAGGAGTAAGTTGAGTATTCATCCAGGAGCTACGAAGATGTATCAAGATTTGAAAGGTTTGTTTTGGTGGCTTGGGATGAAGAGTGATGTGGCTCGGTTTATGTATGCATGTTTGACTTGTCAGAAGTCGAAAGTTGAACATCAGAAGCCTGCAGGATTGATGCAACCGTTGGAAGTTCCAGAATGGAAATGGGATAGCATTTCAATGGACTTTGTGACAGTGTTGCCTAATACTTTAAGAGGACATGATTCGATTTGGGTGATTATTGATAGGCTTACAAAGTCAGCTCATTTTATTCCTATTAACATCAGTTTCCCAGTGTCGAAGTTGGCTGAGATTTATACTAGTGTAATTGTGAAGCTGCATGGTGTTCCTTTGTGCATTGTGTCAGATAGAGATCCAAGATTTACTTCTGATTTTTGGAAGAGTTTGCAAGAAGCTTTGGGTTCTAAGTTTAGGTTGATTTCAACGTATCATCCTCAGACAGGTGGTCAGACTGAACGGACTATTCAATCGTTGGAAGATTTGCTGAGGGTATGTGTTCTTGAGCAGGGAGGTTCGTGGGATACTTATCTTCCGTTGATAGAGTTCACTTATAATAACAGTTACCATTCTAGTATTTGGATGGAACCTTTTGAAGCATTGTATGGTCAAAGATGTAGAACTCCTTTATGCTGGCATGCATCTGGTGAAAGTGTAGTACTTGGGCCTTAACTTGTTCGTGAGACTACTGAGAAGGTGAAGTTGATTCGAGAAAAGATGAAAGCTTCCCAAAGTAGAAAGAAGAGTTATTATGACAAGCAAAGGAAAGATTTATAATTTCAAGCGGGTGACCATGTGTTTTTGAGAGTTACACCTGTGACTGGTGTTGGGCAAGCATTTAAGTCTAAGAAACTCACTTGTCGTTTTATTGGACCATATCAGATTTCGGAGAGAGTTGGGAATGTTGCTTATAGAGTGGCCTTACCGCCTAATCTTTCGAATTTGCATGATGTGTTTCATGTGTCACAACTCTGGAAGTATATTTCAGATCCATCTCATGTGATTCATATGGATGATATGCAAGTACGGGATAATCTTACGGTGGAGACGATGCCTGTACGGATTGCGGATCGTGAAATGGAGAATCTGAGGGGCAAAGAGATTGCCTTGGTTAAAGTAGTTTGGCTAGGAGCTGCTAGTGAAAGCATGACTTGGTAGTTGGAGAGCAAGATGCGAGACTCCTATCCTAAATTATTTGATTGAGGTAAATTTTCGAGGACGAAAATATTCTAAGTGGGGGAGAGTTGTAACGCCCGTAATTTAATTAATTATTTAATTAATTATTTTTGGAATATTTATGAAGTTGTGTTATAATTAATTGGATTTAATTATTTTAAGTGGAGAAATAATATTAGAGATATAATATTATGCGGTGAAATAATATTAGAAGTGTAATATTATTTAATGTGGGCTTATTTTGAGAGAATAGAAGTAATAAGGGAGTGTGTTGGTTTTGAGCCCAATAAGGAATAATAGAATAATAGGGTTATTTTATCATTTGTTAGAAGGAATAGAAAGAAAGAAGTAGTAGAAAGAATAAGGATTTGGAAGAGAACGTGCAAGCTGCTGGAAAAAGTGGAAAACGGCAAGAACGAAGATTTAACCCGGAAATTGTAGAGCGACCTTCAATCCAAGGTAAGGGTGGGGTTCTGACTTTATAATTGGGTTCATGATGTTTGATATGTGGGATTAGAGGTGATTGTTGTTTTGTTCTTGAATTGGATATGTATGATGATGTATGATGAAGATTTGATGAATTTAGATGAATAATGATATCATGATGCTGTGTAATCGATGTAGTATTATAGGTTAATGTTAGGTGATGAATTACCATGATTATAATAAGGTTTGTAGGGCTGTAACATGATTCCAGTAGTGTGAATACAGAGGGAAACGCAGAATTTGTGCAGAATGTAACAGGATGCATCGACCTCAAAGGCTACGTATCGATACAAGGAGGATGAGAGACTCAGGGTGAGTCGACACAAAGAGAAGATGTATCGATACATGATAGTTGCAAGACTCAGGATGAGTCAATCGGTGAGAAGAATGTGTCGATACATGCTGTGTTTGAGACCAGGATGAGTCGATCCATAAGGAGGATGTGTCGACTCATGATGTACAGATGAAGCAGTACACGTCGATCCATAGGGTTTTGCTTTGACCCTTAATGACTGATTTTTGACAGATTCAGTTTCAATTGCTATAACTTGAATTTTAGGATGTTGTTTGAGATGTCGTTCGAAGCGTTGATTAACTAACGCGATGGACTTTATTCTAGATGATTAAAACGATGAGTAAGAAGTGTAATCCTAGTAGCCAATTTCGAATTTAGGATTAATTCCCGTGTTGGTCGTTGTGCTGACTTTTGAATAGAATGATGAATAGGAGATGTTTAGAGACTGCTGTTTGGATTATGATAGTAGTATTAGTGACAGTAACAAAGTAAACCTACAGCATAACAATATGGATTACTGTATTATTGATATACAACTGAGTTATTAGTGAGATGTTATTACTTAAGTTATTTTTTATGATTATGATGAACAAATGACGTGTGATAAATAAATGATGTTTAATAAATTATTTTGATGATATGAGATGTTGATGACGAGAAGTTGAGATGTTAATTGAGATGTTTATGAGATGTGGTTGATTTGTGATGTTTTTATTTTGAGATGTTTGAGATGATTTGAGATGCTGTTGACTTGGGTGTTGTTATTACATTCATGTTTGAGTCGCATACATTGAATTTTTAAGATGGAGCTTATGCTCGTTGAGATGGCCTGGATTGGCAAATTTTGAGATGAGGGCTATGCTTTGTTGATGCCTCTATTAATTGGCAGATTTTTGAGATGAGAGTTCTGCTCCAATGGTACCACATGCATTTGCATAGTATTGAGTCGCATTATATGATTTCATAAAGAAGTGTATTTTGATGTTGATGAATGTATATTATTGTTGAGATTTTAGTTGATTATGAGATGAGAAGTGGTGATGTTGTTGATCTAATTTAATATATTAATTATGATGCACTTTATTATATTGTTAGATATCTCACCCCTTCTGTTTGATTGTTGCCCTTATGTTGGTAACATGCAGGTAATCGCGAGTGAAGGCTGTATACGTTCAATAGTTAGAGTCGATGTCATTGCTCTGATATGTAACACTCGGGGGGATGAACACTTGTTGTTTTAATTAATGACTATTAAATATGAGATGTTTCGAAGTTGTTGTTTTTGTTAGAGATGTATTTAAGAATTTCGCTGCATAGATGTTGATTTATTTAATTAAAGATGTTATGACGATGGTTCATCCGATGTTTGAAAGTGTTATATATCCACAATGAATGCAATGAATTTGTTAGAAGAATTTGTGACGTCCCGATTCATTTGTATGATTGAAATTTTATAACTCTGATTTATTTTGCATAATTTGCTTGGGGTAGAATTGTGGTTTTACAGGACCCGCTAGGTTGACTAGCCTAGGCAAAAATAAGGGCTTCCCGGCGGACCAAAAGGGTTCGGGCAAAAATAAAGGATGAAAATGAAAAAATTTGTACACCCGACAAGTCGAAAACCAGAAAGGGCGGCTTGGGAAAAAAGGGGTATCCTGGTGGATTGAAAACCCGAAAGGGAAATCCAGGAAAAAGTTAGGGATTAAAGCGTACCACTATGTCTCATTGGATCACCCTGCGATCTGACCTTAGTATCAGCTATCAAGCTCAGACGACGCCAATCAATCTGATCAACCTTCGGCCAAGTAGCAAAGTGATGAGACGCTCGAAGGCATAACGACAATAGCAGAGTTGGAACCCAATGGGGTTGTTTCACATAGTTGTTTTTCTTTTTACACAAATCATATAATTTCTATCTTTCGACGGTGTTCTCTTACTAGAACGCTAGCCTCCTTGTACAAAATTCCTATTACAGGCCAATCTCAAAATCAATACAAGTCATTTTTACAAAACTTCAATTTGTTTTTATTTTTCTGTTTTTGTTTTGCAGGAATGTCCAATGATTTATTTTTTATATATGCATTTGAAAATAATTGTTGCTCATAAACATTTACATAAGAAACAAAGACAATTACTCGTAATTCCAGAAACAAGGAAAACAAGAAGTGCCAAGCCCCACAGTTACTCTTCCCAGTAGGTACTGGGATAAAGCCAGCTTGGAAACATAACTGTTGTTACATACACTTCCCATTGAGTAAGAGTATCCAAAGGCATTAATGTCAGCTTTCCCGACACGGGGCATAACTTTCCCCAACCAAGGTTAATAATCGCAGACGAGTCAACAATTTTCATCTCCCCAAGCAGGGCCTATTTCCCTCGATACGAAAACTCAATCTCCAACGAGAGCTCAACATCTCCAGCAACGGAATTTCATCCCCAGCCGGGTCTATTCCTCCAGGTCAACAAAGTATCTCTTCCTCTAAATTGGCCCCCGTAGAGTTATCCTCCAGCATCTCGTCTCGACATAATATTTATTCTCCAGCAGCAGTCAGGGATTTATTTTCCCAGACTCGGATGTGTCACAACTAGTATTTCATGAACATACATCATGAATTGCGCACACATATAACATACAACATATTCTCATTTATTTTGAGAACATCATCTTACCCTGTATTTCATACATCGCATATAACTAACCCTGTTATCTTTTCAGGAAAGACAATTATCACCAACGATTCCAACAGCTATACATGTCATATCTGCAGGCAACCAAAAGAAAACCAGTTCCCGAAACCAAACGGGTCAACTAATCTACAAGATCAAACAAAGTAACCCTACTATCCAGGTTCCTTCCTACAAGCTCTGCTATCCAGGCTTTCATTTTGAAGTAACCCTACTACCCAAGTTCCTTCACCAAGCCCTACTACCCATGCTTTAAGTTCGAAGTAACCCTACTACCCAGGTTCCTTCACCAAGCCCTACTACCCAGATTTTCATTTCGAAGTAACCCTACTACCCAGGTTCCTTCACCAAGCCCTACTACCTAGGCTTTCATTTCAAAGTAACCCTACTACCCAGGTTCCTTCACCAAGCCCTACTACCCAGGCTTTCATTTCGAAGTAACCCTACAACCCAGGTTCCTTCACCAAGCCCTACTACCCAGGCTTTCATTTCGAAATAACCCTACTACCCAGGTTCCTTCACCAAGCCCTACTATCCAGGCTTTCATTTTGAAGTAGCCATACTACCCAGGTTCCTTCACCAAGCCCTACTACCCAGGTTTTCATTTCGAAGTAACCCTACTACCCAGGTTCCTTCACCAAGCCCTACTACCCAGGCATTCATTTCGAAGTAACCCTACTACCCAGGTTCCTTCACCAAGCCCTACTACCCAGGCATTCATTTCGAAGTAACCCTACTACCCAGGTTCCTTCACCAAGCCCTACTACCCAAGCTTTCATTTCGAAGTAACCCTACTACCCAGGTTCCTTCACCAAGCCCCACTACCCAGGCTTTCATTTTGAAGTAACCCTACTACCCAGGTTCCTTCACCAAGCCCTACTATCCAGGCTTTCATTTTGAAGTAACCCTACTACCCAGGTTCCTTCACCAAACCCTACTACCCAGGCTTTCATTTCGAAGTAACCCTACTACCCAGGTTCCTTCACCAAGCCCTACTATCCAGGCTTTCATTTCGAAGTAACCCTACTACCCAAGTTCCTTCACTAGGCCCTACTATCCAGGCTTTCATTTCGAAGTAACCCTACTACCCAGGTTACTTCACCAAGCCCTACTACCCAGACTTTCATTTCGAAGTAACCCTACTACCCAGGTTCCTTCACCAAGCCCTACTACCCAAGCTTTCATTTCGAAGTAACCCTACTACCCAGGTTCCTTCACCAAGCCCTACTACCCAGGCTTTCATTTCGAGGTAACCTTACTACACTCGTTCCTTCACCAAGCCCTACTACCCAGGCTTTCATTTCGAAGTAACCTTACTACCCTGGTTCCTTCACCAAGCCCTACTACCCAGGATTTCATTTCGAAGTAACCCTACTACCCAGGTTCCTTCACCAAGCCCTACTACCCAGGCTTTCATTTCGAAGTAACTCTACTACCCCGGTTCCTTCACTAAGCCCTACTATCCAGCCTTTCATTTCGAAGTAACCCTACTACCCGGGTTCCTTCACCAAGCCCTACTACCCAGCCTTTCATTTCGAAGTAACCCTACTACCCAGGTTCCTTCACCAAGCCCTACTACCCAGGCTTTCATTTCGAAGTAACCCTACTACCCAGGTTCCTTCACCAAGCCCTACTACCCAGGCTTTCATTTCGAAGTAACCTTACTACCCAGGTTCCTTTACCAAGCCCTACTACCCAGGCTTTCATTTCGAAGTAACCCTACTACCCAGGTTCCTTCACCAAGCCCTACTATCTAGGCTTTCATTTTGAAGTAACCCTACTACCCAGGTTCCTTCACCAGGCCCTACTATCCAGGCTTTCATTTCGAAGTAACCCTACTACCTAGGTTCCTTCACCAAGCCCTACTACCCAGGATTTCATTTCGAAGTAACCCTACTATCCAGGTTCCTTCTCCTTTATCTCCAAGCAGCAGTTTACAACACTGCAAGGCCTGGACCTGACCAGATACGGTCAGTTTCACATTTCCCCAGCGAGTGGTTGTATAGCCTGGACCCTGACCAGGTATACGTTCTACTTTCACCTCCTCAGTCAGTAGATAATTCCTCAGTAGAGCAATAGACAATTGAAGCTCCTAGACTTTACTCCCCAGCGCATAAGTCAACCTCCCCCGGCAAAGTTCCCCCTCGACAGCAGGTATAGGAACTCTCATCCAGGAATTTCTTATGCACCCAATCTTTTTCGGATGGCATCTTTAAGCCTGTCTTCTGTGATTTACCGTCGCCTTCCAAATGGAATCTGTAAGCCCATTCTCGACGTCATCAATTAATATTACTTCATGTGAGTGCAAATTTATGGGCACTCTAGTGTTCAATTATCTTCCGCCTTCAGATCACGAAGGGCAGATCAGTCAATCTACATCCTCAGCTTAAGAAGATTGAACAGGGGCAACTGTTGTAACCCAAAATTTACCCTCCCATTTCTCAAAGGATCATCCTGGACTCTCAGGTTTGTTTCTATCAAGTTCCAAGTCTTGAATTACAACTTTTCAAGAAAATCACTCACAGGGGAAAAATGGTCATTTGCACACGAAAGGAGTCAAACTATGACTTTTGAATCAAAAACCAAGTTCCAAGAATCATATTTCATTAAGGCATGAAATTGGTTCATCAAAAATCAAAAGTCAGAAGTTACTTTGAAAATCAAATTTACCAAACATTTAGAAAATTTTCTAAGTGTCTAGAGAATATGATACTTCATAACTTCTGAGCCAGGCTCTATGCAAGTGCAGTCAGAAATTGCAAAAATGGTTCAGAACATGACGCTCCTTCAGAAAACGCTGGAGCCAGAAGATACAAAGATCAAAAGTTGGATGTTCACTCTAAATGATGCTGAAGCTGAACTTCTGACCCAGAATCAAACAATGAGGCAGAGTTTCATATGGCAGGATTTATGATTTGATAAATCTCATCATCATTTAATGCTCACAACCACTTTTGAGTCTTTATCCAAAGGATTTCCCCACGTGTGGCATACAAATACCTTTGTTGTCCTTGAAAAGCAGATTTTGTACAAAGTATATGCTGGGCCCATGCTTCGCTTTTGCTTATGAGGGTACTTTTCCTTGATTCATGCTTACAAATCCAGCTTAGGCACGACTAAAAGCTGCTAACCACCTTACTTTGTGCCTTGAACCATACTTGTTTGAACTTGCTTCAAGAATAAGTCAGCGCCTAGCATATGATAGCTGTACCTTTGATTTCTCCAAGCTATTAAATCCTTGCCTATAAATTGAACTACATTTGCAATTGTGAAAGGGTCGAAAATTTAAGAAAAGAAAAGCCTTGAACCCCTGCCAAAATTCCGAGAGTTCAAAAAAAAACTGTAAACACAACATACAAAAACTGTTAATTTTTTATTCCTTGCATATTAGAAGTTATCCTAACTTCTGTGTTCATACTGCTATACACTCTTCATCCACCTCCACCTCAAAGAAATCAGAATATCACCCATTTGCTGTTCCAGAAGTTGAAAACTTCCAGCCTGCTGAGTACGTGAAGAAGCTGCTCAGAATATGATCAGAGTTGAGGTTAACTCCGGTTCACACAATCTCTTCCAGTTGCAAGGTAAGTTTCTGCTGACTCTCACCATATTACTTAAGCATTACCAGAATTGCATGTTCAAAAATACAATGTAGATATCATGTTTCTGATGTTGTACATATTCTGAGATCTCATGCATCTGCCTGCCTAAGTAGGGAATAAATCAATTCAGAACTTCTTGAAGGAATTAGAACTCAGAATTAGGATTAGCAAATTCGTACTTGCCTCTGATTTATAGTTTTGATATTTCTTGTTTCTGAAACACTATGACACCTGCTATAACTGTCATAAGCACATCTTCTGTTTTGTTGAGAAATGACCAAGTTGCAGATGTTCTAACTAGCATGGAGAGGGAGACCAAGTTCTGTCAGTGGTATCAAAATTTCTGAAATCTACTTTGTTGGCGGTGGTATCAGAACTTCTGAAAACTACCACGTTCCCAGTGGACCCAGAACTTCTGACTTCACCTATTTTTTCACTAACAGGATATTTGTTTTGTAGCAGGCCAGAGTCAGAACTTCTGACCTCCTTTAGTCAGCAATACGTTGATTCTATTTTTCTTTTTCTCACTATTTTTTCTATTACTTTCTTTTCCATTAATCAAAAAGACACCAAAAACATTTTTTTACATGCTTTATTTTATTTCTTAAAACAAAAGATCAAAAATATTTTCTTAAAATAAAATAAGTCCATTTTACATCTTTTGTACATTCTTATCCATTCGATATGGTTGTAATAATAATTTAGGATTTAATTTTATTTGCAATCCCCATTCGTAAATATGTACCCCCATCCCCCAAATATTGTAATAGCGTAGGTCTTTACATTTCTGCAATTTATCACTTTCGAATATAAATGTTAGTAATTAGGGTGTGTATGTCAAGATAAAATCAACAAATAGATCACCCTAATCAAGACTAAAATGCATGTAATCAAACACACTTACACACTAGCACCCTTAAGGTTAAATCCACTTGTTTCCTAAAAATGGTCATGTTACGCATGTGGGGTGTCTTAGAAAAACCAATCAAAATACAAGATCATAGTCCCTCAACGACGCTATTCAAAGTTGCCTTACAAATGATCTTAGTCCCTAAAAGATAAATGCTAAGATACCTTGCAACATTGCTTTCTATGACTATACAAAACGTCCCAAAGTCCGTCCCTTCACATCTAATGACGAGGCTTCTTACCAAATCAATGGTAAGATAGAAACATCTAAAGGAGGAGGAAAAGCACATCTAAGACCTTTTGAGTAGGTAGATCCGCTCCTGGTTACTCGCTTGCTCACAACAAAAACATTTTATACACCAACACTCTCAATTTGAAACATTTTCAAAAGACAACACTTTGTACGTGTTCTTATAGAAATGAGAGCCATTACAAAGAAAGCACCTTTTCAAAATCACTTTCAAAAACACATCTCACAAACACATCTTTGAACTATTTTTGAAACAACACTTCGTATGCGTTCTTATAGAAACGAGAACCATTACAAAGACATTTTCAAAAATACTTTCAAAACTCACACCACAAAGCACATTCAAACAAAAGCAAGTGGTCTAGCGAGTAACTAAGAGCCCATGGAAAACCATGGATGAAAAGGGTGCTAACACCTTCCCTTTTCATAATTTACCCCCCGAACTCAAGAAAACATCTCTAAAGGTCTTTCCTGTGCTTTTTCACGTTTCTTTTTGGATAAAAGAAAAGTCAGTGGCGACTTTTGCTAAAATGCAACCTTTGCAAACAAAAAATGCAAAAAACCTCAAGTCAGTTCTCCCACCGCATCACACGGTGCTACTCATTGTTTTATTGCTATTGATTGTGTTGAAAGATTGGGTCTTATGTTGTCCTCCATGAATGGAGAAATGGACGTCGATACTCCAGCCAAGGGGTCGGTGACTACTTCTTTTGTGTATTTAAAGTATGCCTTGTCGATCTTCGACAAAGACTTTGTTGTTTATTTGGTTTGCTTACCGTTAAGAGGTTTGGATGTGATTTTAGGTATGAATTGGTTAGAGCATAACTATGTTCATATTAACTGTTATGACAAGTCTGTGAGGTTTTCTACTCCAGAAGAAGAGGAAGATAGTCTGTTGTCTGCTAGACAGTTGAGGAAGTTGATGCAAGAAGAAGCACATATGTTCTCGTTGATGGTGTTGCTACTGTAGAGACTCAAGCTATTATTGAGGAATTGCAGGTGGTGTGTGAATTTCCTGAAGTTTTCCCTGATGTACCGCTGGAGAGGGAAGTTGAATTTGCAATTGATCTTGTACCTGGTACCAGACCTGTGTCTATGGCACCATACATGATGTCTGCATCTGAATTGTCAGAGTTAAAGAAGCAATTGGATGAGTTACTTGAAAAGAAGTTTGTAAGACCAAGTGTATCGTTGTGGGGTACTCCAGTGTTGTTAGTAAAGATGAAAGATGGAAGTATGAGGCTTTGTGTTGATTATAGACAGTTGAATAAAGTGACGATTAAGAACAAGTATCCGCTCCTAAGAATAGATGACTTGATGGACCAATTGGTGGATGCTCGTGTGTTTAGTAATATTAATTTGAGGTCGGGTTACCATCATATTAAGGTGAAGGATGAAGATATCCAGAAGACAGATTTCAAAATGCGTTATGGACATTATGAGTATTCAGTGATGCCTTTCGGTGTTACTAATGCGCCGGGAGTATTCATGGAATACATGAATCGTATCTTTCATACTTATTTGGATCGATTTGTAGTGGTGTTCATTGATGATATTTTGATTTACTCTAAGTCAGAAGAAGAGCATGCAGAACACTTAAGGGTAGTATTGCAAGTTTTGAAAGAGAAGAAGTTGTATGCAAAGCTTTCCAAGTGTGAATTCTGGTTAAAGGAGGTTAGTTTTCTTGGTCATGTAATTTCAGGTAGTGGCATTACTGTAGATCCATCGAAGGTTGATGCTGTGTTGCAATGGGAAAATCCAAAGTCAGCTACTGAGATTAGAAGCTTTTTGGGATTATATGGTTACTATAGAAGGTTTATCAAAGGTTTTTCTAAGTTTTCACTTTTGTTGACTAAGTTGACTTCTAAAGGTAGAGCTTTTGTGTGGGATGTTCAGTGCGAAGAAAGTTTTACGGAATTGAAGAGGTTGACGTCGGCTCTGATTTTGACGTTGCCTAATCCAAGAGAGCCTTTTGTGGTATATTATGATGCTTCTAAGATGGGTTTAGGAGGTGTGCTTATGCAGAATGATAAGGTAGTTGCTTATGCGTCGATGCAGTTGAGGACTCATGAGAAGAACTATCCTACGCATAATTTAGAGCTTGTTGCAGTTGTCTTTGTGTTAAAGATTTGGAGGCATTATCTTTATGGTTCTAGATTTTAAGTGTTTAGTGACCATAAGAGCTTAAAGTATTTATTCAATCAGAAGGAGTTGAATATGAGGCAACAGAGGTGGTTGGAATTGTTAAAGGATTATGATTTCGATTTGAATTATCATCCAGGAAAAGCGAATGTGATAGCTGATGCATTGAGTCGAAAGACTTTACATATGTTGGTAATAATGATTAAAGAGTGCGAATTAATTGAACAATTTAGAGATATGAGCTTAGTTTGCGAGGTTACACCGCAGAGTGTTATGTTGGGTATGTTGAAGATTAATAATGAATTTCTAGACAATATCAGAGAAGCTCAGAAGTTGGATGTGAAACTGGTAGATTTGATGGTTGGAATCGATCAGTTTGAGAATAATGATTCTTAGCTAGATGCGCAGGGTGTGTTGAGATTTCATAATCGGATTTGTATTCCAGATGATGCCAAGATGAAGAAAGTGATACTTGAAGAGAGTCATAGAAGTATGTTGAGTATTCATCCAGGATCTACAAAGATGTATCAAGATTTGAAAGGTTTGTTTTGGTGGCCTGGGATGAAGAGTAATGTGGCTCGGTTTGTGTATGCATGTTTGAGTTGTAAGAAGTTGAAAGTTGAACATCAGAAGCCAGCAGGGTTGATGCAACCGTTAGAAGTTCCAGAATTGAAATGGGATAGCATTTCAATGGACTTTGTTATGGGGTTACCTAATACTATAAGATGACATGATTCGATTTGGGTTATTGTTGATAGGCTTAAAAAGCCGGCTCATTTTATTCCTATTAACATCAGTTTTCCAGTGTCTAAGTTGGCTGAGATTTACACTAGTGTGATAGTGAAGTTGCATGGTGTTCCTTTGTGCATTGTGTCAGATAGAGACCCAAGATTTACTTCTGATTTTCGGAAGAGTTTGCAAGAAGCGTTGGGTTCTAAGTTGAGGGTAAGTTTAGCATATCATCCTCAGACATATGGTCAGACTGAACGGACTATCCAATCGTTGGAAGACTTGTTGAGGGCATGTGTTCTTGAGCAGAGAGGTTCGTGGGATACTTATCTTTCGTTGATAGAGTTCACTTATAATAACAGTTACAATTCCAGTATTGGGATGTCACCTTTTGAAGCGTTGTATGGTCAAAGATGTAGAACTCCTTTATGCTGGCATGCATCTGGTGAAAGTGTAGTACTTGGGCCTTAACTTGTTCGTGAGACTACTGAGAAGGTGAAGTTGATTCGAGAAAAGATGAAAGCTTCCCAAAGTAGAAAGAAGATTTATTATGACAAGCGAAGGAAAGATTTATAATTTCAAGCGGGTGACCATGTGTTTTTGAGAGTTACACCTGTGACTAGTGTTGGGCGAGCATTGAAGTCTAAGAAACTCACTTGTCTTTTTATTGGACCATATCAGATTTCGGAGAGAGTTGGGAATGTTGCTTATAGAGTGGCCTTACCGCCTAATCTTTCGAATTTGCATGATGTGTTTCATGTGTCACAACTCTGGAAGTATATTTCAGATCCATCTCATGTGATTCATATGGATGATATGCAAGTACGGGATAATCTTACGATGGAGATGATGCCTGTACAAATCGTGGATCGTGAAATAAAGACTCTTAGGGGCAAAGAGATTTCTTTGGTTAAAGTGGTTTGGCTAGAATCTACCGGAGAAAGCATGACTTGGGAGTTGGAGAGCAAGATATGGGACTCCTATCCTGAGTTGTTTGAGTAAGGTAAATTTTCGAGGGCGAAAATATTCTAAGTGGGGGAGAGTTGTAACGCCCGTAATTTAATTAATTATTTAATTAAATTATTTTTGGAATATTTGTGAAGTTGTGTTGTTATGAGATATTGTGTTGTGATTAGTTGGATTTAATTATTTTGTTGAGTGGTGGAATAATATTAGAAAAATGATATTATTTGATGTGGGCTTGTTTTTAATGATAAAAGTAGTATTAAGGGGGTGTAGTAGTTTTAAGCCCATTAAGGTATTTTGAGAATAATAGGGTTATTTTATTATTGTTAGAAAGAAGGAGAAAATAAGAAGTAGTAAGATAGAAAGAAATAAGGGTTGGAAGAATAGAACGTGAAAGTGCAGAAGAGGAGGAAAAGAGGCAGAACAAGAATCAACCGGAAAAGTTATAGAGCGACTTTCAATCTAAGGTAAGGATGGGGTTCTGACTTTATAATGGGGTTTATGATAATTGGTATGTGGGGTTAGAGGTGAAAGATTGTTTGGTTTAGGATTGAATTATATATGTTGTGGTATGATGAAAATCGATGAATTATGGATGAATAATGATGCCCCAATGTTGTATATATGATGTAGAATTATAGGATGATTATAATTGATGATTATCTATGATTAGAGGATGTTTTTAGGGCCTAAAGTATGGAACCCGTAGTGAAAACCCAGAGAAATCACATAAAATATCCATGACAGAATAGTATGTGTCGACCGCAAAAGCTATGCATCGATACATGAAGGCTTTTAGACTCAGGATGAGTCGATGCAAAGGAGTCATGCATCGATACATGAAGACTTTTAGACTCAGGTTGAGTCGATACGTAAGAGCATGTGTCGATATAAGCAGTGTTGCAGACTCAGTATGAGTCGATACAACAGAGTATGGGTTGACTCATATAGCTTGTTAAATCCAGTACGCGTCGACCTAAGGCATTACGCGTTGATCCATGTTGTCTGGTTTTTGGCAGAATCAGTTTGAGAAGGTTGTAACTTGAGTTTTCAGACTCCGTTTGAGGTGTCGTTCGAAGCGTTGAATAGCTAACGCAATGAACTTCATTCTTAAGGATTAAAATGAAGAATAGGAAGGATAATCCTAGTTTCCAAATTAGGACTAGAGTTAGTTTCCGCATTAATCGCTATGTTGATTTTTGTGAAGAATGATGAGGATGATGAGTATAGATTACTGTTTGGTTTGTAGCAGTAGGATTAACGATGATAATGATGTAGTATTACAGAATAGTAGTATGTAGAGGTTTGGTAATTTAGAAGTAAGCCTTAGATGATTAATTAATTATCGGCAATATCATGTTGTAGGCCTGTGGCCCATGTTATGAAATTGATGAGTTACGATCGTATTGTTGTATGGTTGAGTTGTTGGTGAAATGATGTTTGATGAATTATGATGTATAAATGATGTGTGATGAATTACGATGATAAATGATGTTGATGAATGATGTTGATTGAAAGATGTGAGATGCCTCTAATAATTGGCAGCTATTAAGATGTAGGCTTATGGGCAACAATGATGTTGTGTTGAAATGTTGTAATTATGGTGTTGTCATTACATTCATGATTGTGTCGCATAAATTGCATTTCAAGATGGAGCTTATGCTCGTTAAGATGGCTTGTATTGGTGAATATTAAGATGAAGGCTTATGCCTTGTTGATGCCTCTATTTATTGGCAGATTTTTAAGATGGGAGTTCTGCTCCAATGGTACCACATGCATTTGCATAGTATTGAGTCGCATTATATGATTGCATAAAGAGGTTGTGATTTGATGTGATGAATGTGTATTATAGTTGGTAATTCTGTTGCAATTATTGTTATTTTTAAGATGAGAAGTGGTGGTGTTATGTGATCTAATTTAATATATTAATTATCATACATTTTATTATATTGTTAGATATCTCACCCCTTCTGTTTGAATGTTGCCCTTACATTGGTAACGTGCAGGTAATCCGGAGTGAAGGCGGTACACCTTCAGTAGTTCGAGTTGGTGTCATTGCTCTAATACGTAACACTCGGGGGGATGAACGCTTGTTGCTTTTAGTTATTGATTATTCCAGTGTTAAACCTTAATTTGATTGTTGTTAAGTATGTTTTGTTTTGAAGTTGCTGTAACGATGGATAAAGATATTGTTAAGAATTCCGCTGAGTAGATGTTTAAATTGTTGAATTAAGAGATTAAATTGTTATGATGATGGTTCATCCGAAGTTTTAAAGTGTTATGTATCCACGTTGAGTGCAATGAGTTTTTAAAGATGAATTTGTGGCATCCTGATTTGTTTTCCTGAATGATTATAACTCTGATTTGCTTATATAATTGCCGGGTAGAATTGGTGTGTTACAAACCACACCTAGACTAGGTTTATTTGGGGTACTGTTGTTACGCACGGATGCGTTATGGCACTATACTTTTCAATTGGATTTATGACTCTGGGAGACCTTTAGGAACCTATTTCAAGACTAGAACCCACATGTGAGAGGGATTTGGGGCTTTTGCAGAAAACCTAGACCTTCATCCTACCTGGTTTTCTTGTACTCAGAAGAGGTCTGAACTTTTGATACGTCATATTCATCCTGCTCAGAGATTATATAGTAGTTATTTAGAGGATTGTACAATTGTTGTCCATGATTTACTGATCTTTTGAACCTTTGGTGTTGCATATCATTGTATTAATCATCATAAAGTTTATTTTACTTATTAATCATGCATCATTATGCATCTCATTCGTTTCAACTTGGAGACTCATTATAACCTTGGCCTGTTCTTTAGAAGCACAACGACCACAAGACTGATTTCCTGACATCGTCATGGAGCAGTTACATGCAGATATGGTTGAGATGAGAACACAGATATGGACCTAGATGGGTCAGTCCATAGAGGTTATTCATAACATCACCCATGGACAAGAAGAGTTGATACATACTATTCAGAGGCCCACTATTAATATTGTTGACTCGGGAGTTGTCCATCCACCAGGTGTTAATCCTAATCTAGAGGAGGTTCTCTTGAATCAGAATGTCAGAAACACTATTCATATCCATGTAAATGGAACTCCATGTCGTGAGAACATTTATGATTCATCATTTGACACCTTCAGGTTCCCGACTGATGAGACTGAGACTGAGAAAAAGTTTCACCTCCTGGAAGAGAGGATGAAGGCTTTAGAAGTTCGTGACTCCGTTGGTTTAGATGTTGTTGGTTTGTGCCTATTTCCTAGTATTAAGATCCCTCCTAAGTTCAAAGTCCCCAGTTTCGAGAAGTACGAGAGTATCGCTTGCACATTGACTCACATAAAGGCATTTTTCAACAAGATGCATCCTTATGCGAAAAATTAAAAGCTGCTTATGCACTTCTTTCAGGATAGCCTCAGTGGAGCATCTCTCGAATGGTATACACAGCTTGAATGGACCCACATCCGAGCATGGAGAGAAGTAGAAGAGGGATTTCTCAAGCATTACAAGTATAACGATGACATGGTGCCTACCAGAATCCAACTCCAGAACTTGACTTAGAAGGCTGAGGAGTCTTTCAAAGAGTATGCACAAAGATGGAGAGAACTAGCTGCCAGAGTTCAACCTCCTCTTTTGGAACGAGAACTTGTGGACATGTTCATTAATACTCTATAAGGTCCCTATCTGGATATGATGGTTGGATATGTTTCCTCTTAATTTTTATACTCGGTTATCATAGGAGAACAAATTGAGAATACTCTCAAGATTGGTAAGATTTAGACGCTACTACTTCTGGATTCTCAAAGCAAGAGGACAAAGAAACAAGTGAATTTTTGAGGATGAAGAGGAAGCTCCCGCTTATTCTCAAGTTTAGGTTCCTAACTGTTGTACCCAAAAATTTGCCCTCTCATATTTCTCAAGATATTGCAAGAAAAATCTCCAAGTGGCTCAAGGTTGCTCAAGAGTTGGTCAGACAAGCTATCTCCTAAGGTAGTCAACCTCAAATTAGGGTTTTGTGTTGTATCAAGATCCTTGAGTATAAATGACCTCAAATTCTCAACATTGTCCTAATATGTTCTCAAGGTCATCCATGTCAAGTTTCAAGCCTTGCAGAGGAAGTTTGCTCAGTCAATTGCTCAAAGGGTCCAAAAATCGATTGTGCTATGGCAAAAGTCAACTGTGACCTACAAACAGTCAAACTTCAATATTTTTTGTCAACATTCTCATTTTGAAGGATATTTCATCATTTGATCAAGGGTTGATCATGATTCATCAAGGATTGCTCAAAGTTCATCAAGACTCAAAAGTTGCTAAATTAGGGTTTTGTAGGAAAAGTCAACTCAACTTTGACCAAGCATAACTTTCTCATACTTTATGAGAAATGACCCATCCAAAGCTAATTTTGAAGAGGATGCGATCTACTACAATCCATCTTCATATCCAAATATCAGAAAATGCAGTCACAAGAAGTTATAAATTTGGACATTATAGATCATTTTTGAAAGTCAACAAAAACACCTTTTTTTACAAAGCTTATAACTTGAGCATGGAACATCAAAATGAGATGAAACCAAAAGGTTTGGTTAGAGGACATTCCAAGATTTCTAAAAGGTCCAAAAACACCTCCAAAAATTCAAAATTGAAGAAGTTATGCATTGTTGAAGTTGGACATTTTTGCAAAATTGCCAAAAGTCAACTATCCCCAAAACTTCAAATTTTGTCAAATGGGCCCATTCTTTTCCACTTGATTTAAGCTTGCATCATTTTCCACGTGTCCTAGCTTCAGCCATGATCCCATATTATATTTTTATTATTTGATTTGATTTTTATTTGAATTTATTCATTTTAAATCAAATTAAATCATACAAAATCCAAAACTTTGATTACATGAGATTCTTTTGTTATTTTAGGCTTTAATCATTATCATTAGCATCATCAAATTCGGATCACACCATATTATGTACAAAAAGATGGAGATTTGGCAAATTTGGAAAGGTTTAAAGAATGAATCAAATCAAATCCCATGGCATTGAAATTAGAATATTCAAGCCATAATTGTTACCCTAGTACATTCCATACTACATAAACAAGCCAAAGGAATCGAAATAAGGGTTAGAGGCTGCAAGAAGAGGCAGAACAAAAGTGGAAAAATTCACTAAAAAGTGTGGAATCGAATTCATAGCTAGAGACATTTTCAAGACTTGGCAAGCATCCCAATCGCTTCCTGGACGTTCACTGAAGCGAAACCAATCCAAAGCAAGCTTCCTCACACACCACAACACGCTGTAAGTAGCATTATAACCCGCTCTATTCTTGAAATCTTAATTCTCCATTCTTGTATCCTTTGTACAAATTGCTTGCATATTTGTAATCCTCACAACATTTCTAAGCTTTCTGCATCACTCAATTTTGTTTAACTAACCTGTAATGTAAAGCGCCATAGTTAGGGTTCTTGGAAGCATTTTTGGGGTTTTCCTTTTTAGGTGAAATTAGGCTACAAGATGGGCATGTCTGTGCTCAGGAGGCCCTAACGAACCCAACCATGGTCTTGGAATGGATTTATGTGGCCTGAGATGGATTTTTGAATAGACCTGTGCTTTTAGCTGCGGATTCAAATCCGCAGGTAAATGTTTTACAGGTTTCAGGACAGGGACGATGAGGTGTCCCCTACCCATTGGCGTGTTCAAATCGCGCGCGTTTTTATTTTATTCTGACCAATAATTATTGTTTTGGCATATTATCATTGTTGTCTAACATATTAACAAATGAAACCAAGCAACATAGTGGCAAGGCGAATGTTCCAGTATCCTATAGGACCTGGGTTCGAATCCCAGGTCCCCACTCTCTTTGTTATTTTTCTTCTCCAGGTGATCATGTGCACATCCAAGCTTGCAGCCCACCATAGTCCATCAAGCATCCAATGGCCAGATGGCCAAAGGCTAAATCTGGTGGCGAAAAGCTGATGGTCCACCATAGACCAAGTCAACATGCGCTCACCTGATCTCAAAAGTCAAGAAAGGGCAATTCTAATGGGCTTCAGATTGCTGTTCAAACACCCCAAAACAGGCCCATACCCTCTTTCTTTTCATCTTATTTATTTTATTTTAATTATTTGTTTTATTATTTCTATTTAATTTCTAACCAATTAAAATTCAGCCTTTTCATAAAATAAAATCACCAAAAATATTTTTATTCAATATAATTTTAACTTCTATTTTTATTAATAAATACTAATTAAATTAATTTAGGTTTTTAATTAGAATAACTTTAACATATTTTTGTAAACAATTAAAATTAAATTAGAGTTAATTAGGTTTTTACTAACATTAATTATTTTATTTTCCTTTCTTAAAATAACAAAAAGACCAAAAATAATTTATTTTTTTATTAATTAATTTATTTTAATTCAATTTAGTAATTAACTTAGGTAATTTCTTTCTTAATTCAAAAACAACAAAAAAAAGATGTATCCTTTAAACCAAAAGGGTCAAAACCTTAATTTGCGCTCGATTTAATTTCCCGCACGCGATTTATTTATTCTCATCATATAATGTACTTGCCTCCGGTTTGTAATAGCTTAATAGGACTTTTATTTATCTTTTATCATTTTATTTATTTTTAAAGGGTTTGTCTTTGGCGATGTAAATACCCGACGCCTTGTAATTTAAATTCCACAATTTATTTTCCGCAAATTATAATTATTAGATGTTTTGTAATAGGTTTGCATGACAAGACTAAATGTTTTAACCTAAAATCAACTTAGATCACCCTTAACATGTACAAAGATAAAAATAACTGAAAATGACACACTCGCACATGCGCACTCTTAGGGTACACCCCACTTGGTTGCCTTCATACACGATCATTGAGTATAGGTTATTTTGGAGGTCGCCCTCTTTTCTAAAAGATCATAGTCGCCTCGAAATAGTTGCCTCGGATATTGTTGCCGCAAACAAATGATCTAAGACATTAGGGTTACCACTAAGGCGTCCTGACGTTGCTTTAGTGACCGCACGTCCCTCATTCGAATTGACCCTCAAACTCCAGCGACGATGCTACCTACTCATTCATTGTGGGATAGCATTGTCTAAAAGAAGATAGCATAGAACGATTCCTTTTTCGAGTAGGTAGATGGTTCTTAGATACTTGCTCGTTCAAAAACAAAAACTTTTCATACTTACACTCCTTTCTGAACAAAGTTTTCAAAAACACTTCATACGCTCTTGAGGACAAAAGAAAGAGTTAAATCGAAGTTTAAAATAAAAAACTTTTTCAAACCCACAAGCACAAAGAAAGCAATTTTGAAAACAAATGAGCAAGTACCTAAGAGCCCGTGGATAACCACGGATAGAAAGGGTGCTAACACCTTCCCTTTCTATAATCTACCCCCCGAACCCGAGAAATATCTCAAAAAAGGAATTTTTCTGTGCTTTTTCTCCTTTACTTGTTGGATAAAATAAAAGTTGGTGGCGAATCTTGCTTACCGCGACATTTTGCGAAAACAAACGCAAAACGGAAACCAGCATTCTAAAAAATAGTCATTTCTTTCCACCGTATCACAGAACTGGCGACTCTGCTGGGGACATAATAAGTGGGGTGTACCTTAGGAATAGTTCATAATGTTTTCAATTGCTTGACTAGTATGCTTTATATTTGTGGGCTTGTCTCGGAGTTACTATAGATCCTAACCCGGATATGGGGGATACCCTTTAGGTAAGTAGCAATAAACTATGAGGGAACTGTACGACGTAGACCGATACGGTTGAAGCAGTAGCTACGTTGGTGTGGCATTTTAGTATGTACCGATATCCCTTATAGCGCAACGAGGAGAATATGGGTCTTCTAAGGGGTCATTAAGCACCAACTGACCTTAGAACCTTTAAATTGACCAACTTGGCCATAGAACAGTAGCAGTATGCTACACTCATTGAGACTAAACTCTCACGATGATTCCGGCCGCAAGAAAAGGTTGATAAACTGGAATTATGACCGATCGAGGGTAGTCAGTGATATTGAGATCCTCTAGAACCCAGTTACTATTTTTAGGACAGGTTTGAACCAACTGAACTGAAAGAGGGTAGTACATAGACTTCCTTGCCAGCCTAAAATCTAAGGGCTCTTTGTGTGACTTGTGTGCCTTTACCATGTTTGCTATTTGTGGATACTTGTGGTGTGCTTTCTATCATGACATCATGACATTGCATGCATCTTTCATTGGACTAACCCATTTCAAATACAGGAGGGATTCATCTTTGTTATGTTTTGTAGGTCATGGCACCCATGCGTAGGAACACCATTCGGATCAACTTTGTCCAGATTCCCACTCAGCTTAAGGAATTGGTAGCAAAGATTTCAGATACTGCTTCCTTTATCAGAAGACATGGTCACCTCTTGGGTTTGGTTACTTCCAAATTGGACGAACAAATAATGAGTGTCTTAATCCAATTTTTTGATCAACTGTACCATTGCTTTACTTTTTCGGACTACCAGTTGGTCCCTACCCTGGAAGAGTTCTCTGATCTGCTTGGTATCTCTATTCTGGAGCAGACCCCGTTCATAGGTTGGGAGAATATCCTTAGGCCAGAAGAGATTGCTTCAGCCCTTCATCTGACAAAGGCTGAAGTAATGGCTAATTGGGAGACTCGTAGTGGAGCAAAGGGCTTTTTGACTAAATTCTTGGTTGGAAAAGCTAATCAGTTTTGGGACAGTCTAGACTTCCAGGCATTTGAAGATATTCTGGCTCTTCTCATATATGGTTTGGTGTTGTTTCCTAACTCGGATTCCTTTGTCGACGTGAATGCGATGAAGATATTCATATCCGGTAATCTTGTGCCCACTCTCTTGGATGACATTCTTCATTCTCTTTATGCCCGTACTGCTCAGAGGCGGGGAACCCTTATGTGATATGCTCCGTTGTTGGCGAGGTGGTTTATTTCTCACCTCTCCAAATTAGTTTTGAAGAACAAGGAAGGCATGGGCTGGGTCTACAGGATTATGTCTCTCTCTCTCATAATGACATCATTTAGACTATCAAGGGCATGGAAGATGTGGCTATTATTGATCGCTGTGGGGAATACCCCAGTGTTCCACTGATAGGAACCAATGGATAGATCACTTATAATTTGTGCTTGGCCTTACGTCAGTTTGGGCGAGCTAGAAGGGAAGGACATCATGAGTTACTAATGCCTAGTATTGTCTTTGATTTCCAAGGGGATAGTGACGAGCAATGCCGCAGATTCATAAGAGCTTGGGATAGATTACACCGGTCTGATCCGCACGAGTTGGGTGCAAAGACTTCTCTTCCGATGGAGCCATATCTCTGATGGGTTCGTATCCGTGCCCAAAAGATGGGAATGCCCTACGAAGCTGTCTTTCCTATAACTCTTGAAATTGCTGATGAAGAGGGGGTTCCTCCTACCATCCTACACCCTTACATGCCTACTGACATAGGGGAATTAAAGAGATCGTGGATGCAGCTGAGAGAAGAGCGGGATACTTACATAGAAAAGTATCACGAGCAAGAGCAGAAGATCCAGAACTTGACAAGGCAGCTAGAGAATGAGCGGATCCTCAATGACTATGTCAGCACCAAAGGCAAGTGGCCGTGGGAGCGCTGATGTCTTTTGATTATTTCTAGTTTTGATTTACTTTTCAGTTTTTCTTTCTTGTAACGCCTTAAAGGAATCTGTTGAACAATTGAATTTCAAGTTTATCTAATAAAAGTGTGTTTCATTTCTTGGTTTACGAATTTGAATCTCTCGACGTCTTTGAAATCATATCATATGCATTTCATCCCATGCACCTCATAACAGGTACCCTTACAGGTTTTCTCATCTTCTTCGCTGTTTATTTCAGCATCATGTCTTCTGAACCATCAACTGAACAAGCGATCAAGGCTCTGCAGGCTCAAAACGCCCAGTTCCAGGAATTGTTCATGAATTTGGCTAAGGGTCAGCAAGATCTGAAGGCCCTTATCTTGAAAGAGAAGAAGTAGAAGAAGAAGAAGATGGTCCTGTTCAATATGGGTCGCAGATTCAGAAACGACTTGCGAGAAGAGGTTGATTTGACCCCCTCATCTGGAGGGGGAGATAATCAAGAAGAAAGGAGGGCTCCTAACCCTGTGGTTTCCGACAACGAGACTGACTTCGATGAAGACCAGTATCCTTCGACTGAGGATAGATACAAGCAATTGGAAGACCGGTTGAGCGCGATGGAAGTTCAGAAGGTGCCTGGTCTAGACTTTGGAGATCTGGGTCTGTCATCTGGGGTGGTAATTCCCCACAAGTCCAAAGCACCAGCCTTTGCTAAGTACGACGGGGTTTCTTGTCCAAAACTGCACCTTCGTTCGTACGTAAGGAAGATTCAGCCATACACCGCTGATAAGAACCTCTGGAAGGAGCCAGTATCCGTAATTGGGAAGATTTGGCCGCTGCTTTCTACAAGCAGTACCAATACAATGCCGACCTCGCTCCCACGCGTACCTAACTCCAGGGTATGTCAATGGGTGCGGGCGAAGGTTTCAAAGATTACGCTCAGAAGTGGAGGGACCTTGCTGGAAGAGTGCAACCACCCTTGGCTGATAGGGAACTAGTGGATATGTTTCTGGGGACCTTGTCTGGTCCGTATTTCAACCATCTGATTGGAAGTTCTTCGTCCGGGTTTACAGAGCTGATTATGACTGGGGAAAGGATTCAGGATGGTATCAAATCCAATAAGATACATAAGGGTGCTTCATCAGGCACCGAGAAGAAGCCTTTTAAGAAGGAGTCTAGTGCTGTTTACAGTTCAAAAAGCCAAAATTGACGTGAACGCCGCCAAGCTGTTAATGCGGTTGTTATTTCAAGACCTGCTGGTGCTCCTCAGCGCAACAATCAACCAAGGGCCGAGAGACTGTGAAGGCAATTCACCCAGCTCAACATGACTTTATCCCAGATTCTGCCACAGTTATTGAAAACCAATCTAGTGATTCCAAGGGAAGCCCCAAAGAATCCAAATACAACATCACCGAAGTACAACCCTAATTCCCGCTGTGCTTTTCACTCTGATAGCCCGAGGAATGATACGGATGACTGCTGGGTCTTGAAGAACAAAGTATATGACTTGATTAATGCTAAGGAGGTCGAGTTCGAAGCACCGGAAAGACCTAATGTTGTGACTGCTCCTATGCCCAAGCATGGAGTGAATGCTGTAGATGAAGACTCGTTTGTGGTTTCTGTGAACGACATTGTTACTCCCTTGATGACTGTAAAGAAGAACCTTTTGTTAGCCGTTTTATTTCCGGGTTGTGACGAAGGTTTCCGTATGTGTTCTGTCCTACCTACCGGTTGCCATCTTTTGAAGTCAGGTGTCCAACGCCTGATGGATAATAAAGAAATTCTGTTCAAGAAGACTGTTGTTCCTTTGGTTCCTACTGAAGAAGTTGCTATAATCACCATTTCCGACAATTCTTCCAAGGCTTCCTCGAGAAAGCCTGTTAGAATTACATTTGTTCCAAGAATTGCACCATTGATCATCATTGTTCTAGGGCCTATCCCCTATACATCTAATAAAGCTGTCCCTTGGCATTATGGGGCTGACGTATACTATCACGGAGTTATGCAAGATTTGGATGCGGATACTGACGTCAGTAATATTGTTGGGCCTGCCAAAGTCACCCGCAACGGAAGACTTTTCTCCCCTGATATCTCTCCACCAACTGTCCAGAAACCTGTTGTTATTACACCTGCTAATGTACCCGCTACTGTTCCTGTTCAAGTTCCCATTCTTACCCCTGTTGCCGAGTCCTCTGATGCTCGGGGCAAAGGGACCACTGAAGAGCCTTCCCAGATGGAGGCACCTAAGACGGTTGCTGTTGAAGCCTCTAGACAAGAGATGGAGGAAATTTTAAAGATCATCAAAAAGAGCGACTACAATGTAGTCGAGAAGCTGGGGCAAACCCCGTCCAAAATCTCTATGTTATCTCTGTTGCTATGCTCAGAAGCCCATGCCAAGGCTCTGATTGCTTTCCTGAAGGCTGCACATGTACCGCAAGAAACATCAGCTTATCAGTTTAAAGATTGCGTAGCTAGTTTGACTGCTGATAATGGGTTGGGTTTCTCTAACGCCGACTTGACTGTTAAGGGGAAGAATCACAACGATGCCTTGCATGTCTCCATTGAATGCAGGGGCATTACTCTTGCTCATGTATTGGTGGATATGGGTTCCTCATTGAACGTTTTGCCTAAGAAAGCTCTAGACCGGTTGGACTGTGAAGGGTTGGAGCTGAAGCCGAGTAACATTATAGTCATGGCTTTTGATGGGTCCAAGAGAATGGTACACAGAGAAGTGGATATTCCGATTAAGGTTGGTTCTCAGGTTTTCCCATATACATTCTATGTGATAGACATTCGTCCATCTTATTCTTGTTTGTTGGGTCGCCCGTGGATCCACAAAGTTGGGGCAGTGACGTCTACGCTTCACCAGAAGCTAAAGTACCCAGTGAAAGGGAAAATTGTGACAGTACAAGGAGAAGAGGAGTACATGGTTAGCCACCTCAACTCTTTCCGATATGTAGAGATGGATGGGGAGTTCATTGAGACTTCATTTCAACATTTTGAAGAGGTTCCCCAGACACTGGCATCAACTGAGACTGTTGTTGAAGATCCTCCAATGAAGATGGCTTCCTTCAAGGATGCCCGGGCTGTTGTCGAGAAAGGTGGGTGTGCAAATTGAGGCCAACTCCCTGATTTTGCACAAAAGACTAACAAATTTGGTTTTGGTTTCACGGAAGAAGCTCAAAAGGCTGTTCGGAATGCACGGATCGGAAGACCTCCCTTGTTTATCAACAATTCAGGAGTAAATGCCATTGAAGGCGATGTTGAAGAATCTGAGTTCGACAGTTGGATCTATCCTACTACTGATGGTGGACTAAGCAACTGGACAGCAAAGGACTTCATCCCAATTTCTTTTGTTACCCAGTAATGAGACTTTTGTTTTGAATTTGTAGCAGACAATGTTTTAAACTTTACGACCCGGTGTCTTACCCGGGGCACCGTGGCTTCATTTGTGAGGGCTTTATGTGCGTCATCTATATATATCATTAATAAAAGCATTGGACGTCTTCTTGCATTTCAAATTTTGCGCTCCTTGTTTTTCTTTTATTATATATTGCAAAACAACTATTTTACACACACTCACGTATCATGATCTACATCCACTCTGGATCCCACTGATAACGACTCTGCTACTGCCGGTTATGACTTTGAAAGTCTGATCAACTAAGCCGAGGATGAAGGTGAGGATGATTGTGAAGTTCCTGGGGAACTTGTTAGACTACTACTTCAAGAAGAGAGGGGTTTACCACCTCCAAGCCACCAATTCTGATGCCTCCAGTTGAAGGAAGACCATTGATCTTATACTTAAAAGTGCTGGATAATACAAAGAGGTGTGTGCTGGGGCAGCATGACGAGTTTGGCCGAAAAGAGCATGTTATTTACTGCTTTAGAAAAAAGTTTACCGACTGTGAGACCCAATACTCACTGCTCGAGAGAACTTGCTACACTTTGGCATGGGCTGCTCGCCGGCTAAGACAGTACATGTTGGCTCATACTACCCTTTTTGATACTAAAAGAGGTGGACGTCCTGACAACTCCATGGCCTTTTTCAATGTGGGGCATTGACATGATCAGCGAGATCAGACCTACAGCATCCGATGGGCATCGTTTCATCTTGATAGCTATTTCTTACTTTACGGAGTGGGTTGAAGCGACTTCCTTTGCTACCGTAACCAAGAACGTCGTGGCACAGTTCATTCGACACAATCTGATTTGTCGATACGGTGTACCAGAGAGGATCATTACGGACAATGGTACAAATATCAACAATAAGATGATCATTGAGCTCTGCAAGCAATTCAAGATACAACATCACAACTCTTCTCCCTACCGGCCGAAGATGAATGGGGCTGTTGAAGCGGCTAATAAGAACATTAAGAAGATTGTGCAGAAGATGATTGTGACATACAAAGACTGGCACGAGATGTTACCATTTGCTCTTCATGGGTACCGTACCTCAGCGCGGACGCCAACAGGGGCAACCCCTTATTCCTTGGTATACGGCATGGAGGCAGTTTTTCCCATTGAAGTTCATATACCCTCTCTTCGGATTATGAAGGATGCAGGTTTGAGTGAAGATGAGTGGATTCAGACCCGGCTTGATCAGCTGAACCTAATCGACGAAAAGAGACTTACTGCTATTTTTCATGGTCAAACGTATTAAAAGTGGATGATCAAGGCATTTAACAAAAAAGTCAAACGACAAGAGTATCAAGTTGGGGACCTGGTCATCAAGCGCATCATACTGCCACAAGGTGACCCCAGGGGCAAATGGACCCCTACTTACGAAGGGCCATTTATGGTTAAGAATATTTTCTCAGGAGGAGCTATGATTCTAACTACCATGGATGGTGACGACCTTCCTCACCCCGTCAATGCAGACATATTGAAAATATACTAAGCATAATCAATGACCCGCTAGGTCGACTGGCCTAGGCAAAAATAAGGGCTTCCTGGCGAACCAAAAGGGTTCGGACAAAAATAAGGGATGAAAATGAAAAAACTGTACACCCGGCAAGTTGAAAACCCGAAAGGGCGACTTGGGCAAAAAAGGGTATCCCGGTGGACTGAAAACCCGAAAGGGCTGTCCAGGCAAAAATTAGGGATCAAAGCGTAACGCTATGTCTCATTGGATCACCTTGCAACCAGACTTCGGTATCGACTATCAAGCTCAGACGACACTAATCAATCTGATCTACCTTCAACCAAGTAGCAAAGTGATGAGATGCTCGGGGACATAAGGGCAATAGTAGAGTTGGAACCCAGTGGGATTATTCACATATCTGTTTTGTTTAGTTTTTCACAAATTGTATAAACTATATCTGTTCGGCGGCGTTCTCTTACTAGGACGTCAGCCTCTTGTACAAAAAACGCCTATTTACAGGCCAAACTTCAAATCAATACAATCAATTTTCAAAGAAACTTCAAATTGTTTTTCCTTTATCTGTTCTGTTTTGCAAGGAACGTCCAATGTTCATTTTTTTATATATGCATTTGACATTAATTGCTGCTCATAAATATTTACATGCGAAACAAAAGACCATTACTTGTAATATCAGAAACAGGGGAAAATAAGAACTGTCCAAACTGTACAATTGCTCTGTCCACCAGGTACAAGGTAGATTCATTTGAAGAATATGGCTAAGGTGCCTTCACTCCCCGCAGAGTATGAAAGTAATGATAGCTCTCCCCAGCTGAGACTTGCAACTGTGCATGAATCGATAATATTCTCCCCAAATAGAGTTTATCTACCATCAGCACTGAAAAGGCTTAATATCCCCGGCAGTCTTAATATTCCCCAACGGAGTATAAGAATATTCCCCAGCAGAATACAAGATATCCATAGTGGAGTTTGATTTTTTCCCAACGCAGTCTGAAAAAGCTTCCCCAGTGGAATTTGGAGAATCATCCTCAGTAGACTTTGGAAGATTATCCCCAACAGAGCTCAAAGGATTATCCCCATAAGAGTCTAAAAGGTTATCCCCAATGAAGTTGCAACTGAAGATCCTCCCCAAAGGAGTTCTTCCTTTCACAAACAGAATTCAATCCCCAATAGGATTCAGTATCACCAGCAACGGTAATTCATCCCTAGTGGAATTTATCGGTGGAATCCTCAGCAGAGCATCTCTTCCCCATAGAGTAATCTCCTCATCAGTTTATTCCCCAACGGAGTTATCCTCTCCTGCAGGTCTATTCTCACAATGATCCTCGTTCGCCATCCTCAGCGGAAACGAAGAATTCGACTCTATTCTCCAGCAGCTATCTGAGATTTATTTTCCCAGCTAAAAGCATTACATTTCCATACATCATGACACATGCATATACGCATCATACAACACAATCTCATTTATTTTGGGAACATCATTGCTTGATATATATCATGCATTGCATACGAATGACCTTTACCTTTCAGGAAAGATACAATTAAAGTTCTCAGCTATGTCGAAGACCTGACCGGTTCTTAAATCTAAACTGAATTATTCTCGGTTGAATTACAGATAAGGTTCTCAATCTCGGCAATTTTCCTCCGTCGAAGTGTGGACGAGTTCTTAAATCTCAACAGAATTATCCTCCATTGAAGTAACAGACAGTCCTAGATCTTGATGAAGATGTTTCCCTCAGTCGAAGACCTGACCAGTTCTTAAATCTCAACTGAATTATTCTTGGTTGAATTACATATAAGGTTCTCAATCTCGACAATTTTCCTCCGTCGAAGTGTGGACGAGTTCTTAAATCTCAACAGAATTATTCTCCATTGAAGTAAACAGACAGGCCTAGATCTTGATGAAGATGTTTCCCTCAGTCGAAGACCTGACCGACTCTTAAATATTAACTGAATTATTCTCGGTTGAATTACAGATAAGGTTCTAAATCTCGACAATTTTCCTCCGTCGGAGTGTGGACGAGTTCTTAAATCTCAACAAAATTATTCTCCGTTGAAGTAAACAGGCAGTCCTAGATCTTGATAAAGATGTTTCCCTCAGTCGAAGACCTGACCAGTTCTTAAATCTCAACTGAATTATTCTCGGTTGAATTACATATAAGGTTCTAAATCTCGACAATTTTCCTCCGTCGAAGTGTGGACGAGTTCTTAAATCTCAACAGAATTATTCTCCGTTGAAGTAAACAGACAGTCCTAGATCTTAATGAAGATGTTTCCCTCAGTCAAAGACTTGACCGACTCTTAAATCTCAACTGAATTATTCTCGGTTGAATTACAGATAAGGTTCTAAATCTCGATAATTTTCCTCCGTCGAAGTGTGGACAAGTTCTTAAATCTCAATAGAATTATTCTCCGTTGAAGTAAACAGACAGTCCTAGATCTTGATGAAGATGTTTCCCTCAGTCGAAGACCTGACCGGCTCTTAAATCTCAACTGAATTATTCTCAGTTGAATTACAGATAAGGTTCTAAATCTCGACAATTTTCCTCCGTCGAAGTGTGGACGAGTTCTTAAATCTCAACAGAATTATTCTCCGTTGAAGTAAACAGACAGTCCTAGATCTTGATGAAGATGTTTCCCTCAGTTGAAGACCTGACCGACTCTTAAATCTCAACTGAATTATTCTCGGTTGAATTACAGATAAGGTTCTAAATCTCGACAATTTTCCTCCGTCGAAGTATGGACGAGTTCTTAAATCTCAACAGAATTATACTCCGTTGAAGTAACAGACAGTTCCTAGATCTTGATGAAGATGTTTCCCTCAGTCGAAGTACTGACCGGTTCTTAAATCTCAACTGAATTATTCTCGGTTGAATTACGAATAAGGTTCTAAATCTCGACAGGGTTTCCCCAGTTGGATTACAGACAAGTTCTTAAAACTCAACAGAGATGTTCTCTCAGTTGAAGTACAGGCAAGTTCCTAAATCTCAACGAAGATCAAACTTCCCCAGCGGAATCTTTCATAATAACAGGTATGCAAGTTCTCGCTAAGGAATCTCTTATGCAATCAATACTCCTGCAGATGGCATCTTTAAGCCCATCCTCCCGCCAACAATCTCCAAATAGCATCTGTAAGCCCATTCCCGACATCACAAGGCTGATACCACTTCATGCGAGTGCAAATTTCTGGGAACTCTAGTGTTCAATCATCTTCCACCTTTGGATCACGAAAGGCACGAAAGCCAATATACATCCTCAGGTTTAAGAAGATTGAACAGGGGCAGCTGTTGTACCCCCAAAATTTGCCCTCTCATATTTCTCAAGATATTGCAAGAAAAATCTCCAAGTGGCTCAAGGTTGCTCAAGAGTTGGTCAGACAAGCTATCTCCTAAGGTAGTCAACGTCAAATTAAAGTTTTGTGTTGCATCAAGATCCTTGAGTCCAAATGACCTAAAATTCTCAACATTGTCCTAATATGTTCTCAAGGTCATCCATGTCAAGTTTCAAGTCTTGCAGAGGAAGTTTGCTCAGTCAATTGCTCAAAGGGTCCAAAAATCGTCTATGTTAGGGCAAAAGTCAACTGTGACCTACAAACAGTCAAACTTCAAGATTTTTTTGTCAAAATTCTCATTTTGAAGGATATTTCATCATTTTATCAAGGGTTGATCATGATTCATCAAGTATTTCTCAAAGTTCATCAAGACTCAAAAGTTGCTAAATTAGGGTTTTGTAGGAAAAGTCAACTCAACTTTGACCAAGCATAACTTTCTCATAATTTATGAGAAATGACCCATCCAAAGATCATTTTGAAGAGGATGCAATATCCTACAATCCATATTCATACCCTAAGATCAGAAAATGCAATCAGAAGAAGTTATAAATTTGGACACTATAGGTCATTTTTGAAAGTCAACAAAAACACCTTTTTTTCCAAAGCTTATAACTTGAGAATGGAACATAAAAATGAGATGAGACCAAAAGGGTTGGTTAGAGGACATCCCAAGATTTCTAAAAAGTCCAAAAACACCTCCAAAAGTTCAAAATTTAAGAAGTTATGAATTGTTGAAGTTGGACATTTTTGCAAAATTGCCAAAAGTCAACTATCCCCAAAACTTCAAATTTTGTCAAATTGGCCCATTCTTTTCCACTTGATTTGAGCTTGCATCATTATCCACTTGTCCTAGCTTCAGCCATGAGCCCATATTAGATTTTTATTATTTTATTTGATTTTTATTTGAATTTATTCATTTTAAATCAAATTAAATCATACAAAATCCAAAACTTTGATTACATGAGATTATTTTGTTGTTTCAGGCTTTAATCATCATCATTAGCATCATAAAATTCTGATCACACCATATCATGTACAAAAAGATGGAGATTTGGCAAATTTGGAAAGGTTTAAAGAATGAATCAAATCAAATCCCATGGCATTGATATGAGAAGATTCAAGCCATAATTGTTACCCTAGTACATTCCATACTACATAAACAAGCTAAAGGAATCGAAATAAGGGTTAGAGGCTGCAAGAAGAGGCAGAACAAAAGTGGAAAAATTCACCAAAAAGTGTGGAATCGAATTCATAGCTAGAGACATTTCCAGGACTTGGCAAGCATCCCAATCGCTTCCTGGATGTTCACTGAAGCGAAACCAATCCAAAGCAAGCTTCCCCACACACTACAACACGATGTAAGTAGCACTATAACCCGCTCTGTTCTTGAAATCTTAATTCTCCATTCTTGCATCCTTTGTACAAATTGCTTGCATGTTTGTAATCCTCACAACATTTCTAAGCTTTTTGCATCACTCAATTTTGTTTAACTAACCTGTAATGTAAAGCGCCATAGTTAGGGTTCTTGGAAGCATTTTTGGGGTTTTCCTTTTCAGGTGAAATTAGGCTACAAGATGGGCATGGCTGTGCTCAGGAGGCCCTAACGAACCCAACCATGGTCCTGGAATGGATTTATGTGGCCTGAGATGGATTTTTGAATAGACCTGTGCTTTTAGCTGCGGATTCAAATCCGCATGTAAATGTTTTACAGGTTTCAGGATAAGGACGATGAGGTGTCCCCTACCCATTGGCGTGTTCAAATCGTGCGCGCATTTTTTTTATTCTGACCAATAATTATTGTTTTGGCATATTATCATTGTTGTCTAACATATTAACAAATGAAACCAAGCAGCATAGTGGCAAGGCGAATGTTCCAATATCCTATAGAACCTGGGTTCGAATCCCAGGTCCCCACTCTCTTTGTTATTTTTCTTCTTCAGGTGATCATGTGCACATCCAGGCTTGCGGCCCACCATAGTCCATCAAGCATCCAATGGCCATATGGCCAAAGGCCAAATCTGGTGGCCAAAAGCTGATGGTCCACCATAGACCAAGTCAACATGCGCTCACCTGATCTCAAAAGTCAACAAAGGGCCAATTCTAATGGGCTTCAGATTGTTGTTCAAACACCCCAAACCCCTTTTCTTTTCATCTTATTTATTTTATTTTAATTATTTGTTTTATTATTTCTATTTAATTACTAACCAATTAAAATTCAGCCTTTTCATAAAATAAAATCACCAAAAATATTTTTATTCAATATAATTTTAACTTCTATTTTTATTAATAAATACTAATTAAATTAATTTAGGTTTTTAATTAGAATAACTTTAACATATTTTTGTAAACAATTAAAATTATATTAGAGTTAATTAGGTTTTTACTAACATTAATTATTTTATTTTCCTTTCTTAAAATAACAAAAAGACCAAAAATAATTTATTTTTTTATTAATTAATTTATTTTAATTCAATTTAGTAATTAACTTAGGTAATTTCTTTCTTAATTCAAAAACAAAAAAAAAAAAGATGTTTCCTTTAAACCAAAAGGGTCAAAACCCTAATTTGCGTTTGATTTAATTTCCCGCACGCGATTTATTTATTCTCATCATATAATGTACTTACCTCCGGTTTGTAATAGCTTAATAGGACTTTTATTTATCTTTTATCTCTTTATTTATTTTTAAAGGGTTTGTCTTTGGCGATGTAAATACCCGACGCCTTGTCATTTAAATTCCGCAATTTATTTTCCGCAAATTATAACTGTTAGATGTTTGGTAATAGGTTTGCATGACAAGACTAAATGTTTTAACCTAAAATCAACTTAGATCACCCTTAACATGTAAAAAGATAAAAATAACTGAAAACGACACACTCGCACATGCGACTCTTAGGATACACCCCACTTGGTTGCCTTCGTACACGGTCATTGAGTATAGGTTATTTTAGAGGTCGCCCTCTTTTCTAAAAGATCATAGTCGCCTCGAAATAGTTGCCTTGGATATTGTTGCCGCAAACAAATGATCTAAGACATTAGGGTTACCACTAAGGCGTCCTGACGTTGCTTTAGTGACCGCACGTCCCTCATTCGAATTGACCCTCAAACTCCAACGACGATGCTACCTACTCATTCATAGTGGGATAGCATTGTCTAAAAGAAGATAGCGTAGAACGATTCCTTTTTCGAGTAGGTAGATGGTTCTTAGATACTTGCTCTTTCAAAAACAAAAACTTTTCACACTTACACTCCTTTTTGAACAAAGTTTTCAAAAACACTTCATACACTCTTGGAGACAGAAGCAAGAGTTAAATCGAAGTTTCAAATAAATTTTTTTTTTCAAACCCACAAGCACAAAGAAAGCAATTTTGAAAACAAATGAGCAAGTACCTAAGAGTCCATGGATAACCACGGATAGAAAGGGTGCTAACACCTTCCCTTTCTATAATCTACCCCCCGAACCCGAGAAATATCTCAAAAAAGGAATTTTTCTGTGCTTTTTCTCCTTTCCTTGTTGGATAAAATAAAAGTCGGTGGCGACTCTTGCTTACCGTGACATTTTGCGAAAACAAACGCAAAAGGCAAACCAGCATTCCAAAAAACAGTCAGTTCTTCCCACCGTATCACACTTACTATCAGGTGGAAGCAGCTACTCCTAATTAGTATGCTCCATAAATTTGTGATGCGACTATCTGCCAAACACCGGCTCAACATGTTCAACAAAAGTCGTTTCCATATTTTTTATGCTTAATTATTGTTTAAATAAAGAAAATAACTCTGGAGGGAGGATGATGAAAATAATAAAAAACCCAGAATCTCATATGGTATGCTTTCGAATAAAACCCTGTTGTTGATGTACAAGTATTGTTTCAAATCTCCAAACACCGGAGATATAAGGGAGTGAAACCCTCATCAACCCCTTTGAGCCTTGAAGTAGGAGTTTATTTCCATACAGATAAAACCCCCACATCTTAACCTGGGGTAGGGTAGTCTTTAGTTAATTTGATCGAGCATTTAAAATATCAAAAGGAGTGAAAATCTGAGGATAAACCACACCTTATCCCCCACACATCAGTAGGTTAAAAGACATGAAACTATAATGGTTATCCATCTTCCATCAAGGGACGAGACAATCACAGCATTTCCAACAAGTCAAAAGACTCAGGGTCACATGATTTGTTCAAAAAGAAAAATGAATGGAAAGTCACAAAAATAATAAATCTCGCTAGGTCAAAAACTTGAAAACAATTGACTTAGGAGAAAATTAGGGCATCCCGTTGGACTTCAAAATAAAAAAAAAATTCCAAGCAAAAGTTATGGAAAAGGAAAGATTACAAAGCAAAAAACCTCAACAAAGAACAAAGTCGTATGATCAAACACAAATAACAAAAGGTGAGTGACTGACGTGTCCAAGAAATATTAGTGGTTCCTCAACCATCTCGAACCTCTCTTGAGAGATGAGTGCTCGTATCAAGTTAACTTAACATAGGAACAAAGATCATCAAAGGGAACGGGTGGGTACAAATAAACTTTGAGCCTTATATCTTTTTTAATGAAACCGTGAACCAGGCCACATTGTAACCCTTAAAAGTCCTACCTAAAACACAGGTTGTTTCGAAAGCATACTATAACGAGAGTACGGTAATATGACTCCTAAAAGAATTTATAAAAACATATGTGTTGGTATCGTATGCTTGCATTATCTTTCATACAAAAAATTTGATGTCGCATTCTAACTAGTGATTCATTCACAAGAGGTCGCAACATTTTTTCAATAAGACTGTCAACTTCAAGACTAACATAAGTGCTGCATTAGAATTATCATTCTCAGAACAAATATTTTGTTGTTTTAAAACATTTGGTTAATGTGAAGAAAGCTTCCATAATGAGCATCAAATGAAGAGTTTAATCATCCTAAGGGACAAGTTATCTTCAGAACTCCGTTGAGCAGAGGGAAAAGTATCTCAAAGTTTGATTATCCCAAGGGGAAGAGAAGCAGTTGAATACCCTATTGAGTAAGAGTTCAGTTAGTTTGGGGAAATCACTTCGAGATTCATAGAACTCTCAAGTGTCGAGTAATCAGGGACAATCACCCTAGCATCTCAACATTGGTTAGTCTGGGGAAGTGTTCTAGAGTTCATAACACTGGAGTAGGCTATCTTGATGGCACATATCTCAGGAAGTCATCTCGAGGCTAATTTCTTCAAAGGCCATACAGGATGGGGCAAAGCAATAATGCAATGTCATATCCTCCTCTTCAAGGTTTGATCAAGTTAAGTCCAGGTGCAAGCTAAACAACTTGTGAGTTAGAAGACAATATCGGGAAGTCATGATCATTATCCTCAATAGAAGTCGGAGATTTAAGTCCAGATTATTGGCATTCCTCAGTAGAAGTCAGGACTCTATCCTTTGAGCTCCCGTCAGATATCCACCTTTTCTTTGGCACCTTGCATAGTAAGCATCATTACATTGCATTGCACCACCTAAATTGCGTAGAATTTCCATTTTTATGGAGCATTAGGCTAAATAAAATCAAACATGCATTGAAGCATAAGCTAGATTCAAAGTCTTTCTTACAAGAACCCTTTACAACCCCAGAAATCCCAAGTGGTATTCCCCGCAGGTTTTTCTCAAATCATATCTTCTTGTTATTGCTTTTTGCAAACATTCTTGACCTCATGTCAGTTTTCCACAAATCCACAATCTGATTCCTTTTGCCTTTTGCAAGTGCTAGTTTTTGAACCCTAAAGTTATGAGTGTTTTTTTTCCAATCCCCGAGTCATGAGTTTCCAACCCCTGAATTATAGGTACTAGTTTTCCAACCCCTAAGTTGTGAGTGTTCTTTTTCCAACCCCTGAGTTGTGAGTGTTCATTTTCTAACCCCTTAGTTGTGAGTGTTTGTTTTTTAACCCCAGAGTTATGAGTGTTTGTTTATCCGACCCCTGAGTTATGAGTGTTTGTTTACTGATCCCGAGTCGTGAGTTTCCAACCCCTGAGTTGTGAGTATTTGCTTTCTAACCCATGAGTTATGAGTGTTTATTTTCTAATCCCTGAGTTGTGAGTGTTTGTTTTTCGACCCATGAGTTATGAGTGGAAGTTTCCAACCTTTGAGTTGCGAGTGCTTCTTTTTCAATCTTCGAGTCGTGAGTTTCTAACCCCTAAGTTTATGAGTGTTTGTTTCCCAACCCTTGAGTTATGAGTATTTATTTTCCAACCCTTGAGTTGTGAGTGTTTGTTTTCCAACCCCTGAGTTATGAGTGGTAGTTTCCAATCCCTGAGTTGTGAGTGCTTCTTTTTCGATCCCCGAGTCGTGAATTTCTAACCCCTGAGTTTGTGAGTGTTTTTTTTTCGACCCCTGAGTTGTGAGTGGTAGTTTCCAACCCCTGAGTTATGAGTGTTTTTTTCCGATCCCCGAGTCGTAAGTTTCTAACCCATGATTTCTGAGTACTAGTTTTCCAACCCTTAAGTTGTGACTGTTTGTTGTTCAACCCTTGAGTTGTGAGTGCTTATCATGTACTCTCCAATAGATGTTTTTCCATACCCGGTTATCTTCAACCGTTTATGAATCTCCATAATGTTTGTTCTCTTCCTTGTGCACGAGAAGCCTTATTTCCAGCGGAGTCCATATTCACCTTTTGCAAGAACACTTGGTTAAGCATTCATGCCATCTTTCACCCGCCTTTCATAAATACGCAACACATTTTATCTTTCCTTTATAGAAATCCTGTGGGAATATCACCAATACCTATCAAATCTTGTTAGTGGAGGCACAAAAGAAATCACAAAAACAATATATCATCCATCTGTTCCTCAGAGCGCAAATTTTATAGTTCTTTTAGTATTTAATCCTCTTCTACCTCGAATGTTCAAAAGGCTAGCACCAATCTCACCTTCAGGTTTACGATGATTAAATAAGGACAACTGTTACAACCCAAAATTTTCCCTCATGATTTTTCTTTTATCTGGCTTAGGATTTGAATTTCATTTGCATCATTTTCACTAGGTTATTTTCATATCATTCATTCATTCAATAAAGCATATCTTCATCAAGGGTTTTATTTCAAGACTACATTGAGCATTCTTCTCTCCATATTTCAAGGAAAAATTCTTATGTGGTCTTTGAATTAAGGCATCTATTGAGAAAGGGTTTGTCAAAAGTGAGATTTTATGAGCATTGAGTTTCCTCTTGAGGAATTATTGATCATCAATTCAAGACATCTTTTGTTTGACTCATAAGGATTTTGTCATTTGCATTTTGTTATAATTTCCATTAAAATAATATAGTTCACATCATTTTAATTTTCCATTTTGATGATTGCTAAATTATTATGTTTTTTAGTGTGAATAATTAGCTCTCATCGGCTTAATTTGTTTGCTTTTTATCAATAAACCTCAACTTTAGTATATATCCAAAATAGTTTATGTTATAATGTATATATTACACTATCATGTAAATATCATTGAGTTTAATTGATTTTATCTCATTCTTATACGTATTCAAGCATTGATATTTAGGCATTGTAAGATAAATCATTGAATAAGCTTTCTAACGCTTCTGACCGTGCGTAAATCGGAGTTACGGTTCATAAGTTAAGGTCGAAACAATGTTTATTTTTCTGTTTACTGTTAGGTGTCGCTCCTTGGTCGTCGGGCGACACTGGGGCGACCAGAAGCGTGAAAAATTGTTTTTTTGAGCGTCTGGCGATGCTTTTTGAGCACTGAGCGATGCGGGCTGGGAAGAAATGCATATTTAGGTGAAAAAACACATTTTTAGGTCATGGTTGGGTATTTTTAGTCCCAATTCATCAAACCTTCACTTTTTGGTCTAGAGAGCTTAGAAAACAATAATGGATCATGCATCCTGATGATCCGGAGTCAGATTTCTCATCAATCGGAGCTGACAATCTGTGAGATGTTTGATTTTTCTTCTTTTCTTCTTTAAGTATTTCTTTATTTGTTGGGTTTTGTTTGTAGATTTACTTTGAACATGTGTATATATATTGATCATGGTATTGTATAAAGCTTGTGTTACAAATCAATCTTGATGTCTTCTTTGATCTTTTTGCTTTATGATTGGATTTGGATTATTATAGACATATACCTCACAAATCTTGATTAGGGATGGATATTTATTAGTTTCTAGATTCTAGAGATAGATTTATAGCTAATAATCAGTATGTTTATTGGAGCTTAATGCCTCTATTATTTGTGTTGTGCTGAGAGATTGTCAACGTGAGTAATACAGTTGTCTCCAACTTTGTGTTATACATAACCTCTATTGTGGAACATTTCAAGAGATACTTGATGATTTTGACGAGTATGGTAGGTTGAGTATGATTGATTGATAGGTTTAAGTTTGTGACGAGTAGTTTATATTCATGCCAGATAAGTTTCTCCTCTCTGAAGAATGTATTTATTTTATTGTTAATAATTTTTCCTTTATATACAAACCAACATGTTGTACCCCTAAATTTTCCCTCCCATTTATCAAGTATTTTCTCAGAAAATCTCCTTTGGTTCAAGACTGCACTAGGGTTGATCAACTCAAGACACCTCCTTAAGCATTGATGACTGAATTTAGGATTTGAGATTGCACAAGGATAATTGAAATTTTAATGCCTCATATGACTTTCATGGATCATTATGGACCCTCAAGACTGCTCATGTCAAGTTTCAAGTCTTGGATCAAATTTTTGCTCAGTCAATTGATCAGTTGACCTAAAAATCAGCTGTATTGGGAAAAAAGTCAAATGTGGCCAATTTACAGTCAAACTTCATATTTTTTATCCATATCAACATTGTGAACTCATATATGTTATTTGATCAAGTTTGGACCATAATTCCTCAAAAAATTTGATCAGATCATCAAAAGGGAAAAATGGTGAAAATTAGGGTTTTGACTGAGAAAGGGAAATTTCTGATTTTTGACCTAGCACATGGTTAATTAGTTTGAGACATGATCTCAAGGTTTAAAATGCATCATTTTGACCTAATGGTATGGCCCAAAACTTCCCTCAATATCAATTGATTGATAGTTGATTTTCAGTCAACTGATCAAAAGTCAGTTGATATAGTGAAAAGTCAAACTTTGACTTTTTGGTCAAAATCAAGTGTCAAAGATCACAATTCATCAAAACATGTAAAAATATTAAACTTGTTCATAAAGAAATCAAAAAGTCAAGATTATGTTGAAAAAGTCAAAATTCTAAATACTTACAATTTTTTTTAAGTGTTTAGGAAAAATGACGAGTTCAGAACTTCTGGCCAGATTTTCACCATAATGCAAGTTGATTATGGAAGAACTTCTAACACAAGAGTTGTAGATTTAAGTGATATATAAAACATTGCAGAATAGAACCTCTCCTAGAAATTATGGGATTTCAAGTTATACATCTTCAAAGACACGACATTGAAACTGAAATATTCAGTAAATTTTGGATCTTCCCAAAACAGGATTTGGTTAGTACTTCTGAACCAGTTTTCAGGTAGGTCTAGTCAGAATTTGCAAGAGAAATTCAAAGAGGATTTACAAAGCGTGTTACAAGCTTTCTAGAGAGTCTTATAACTCCTTCAGAACATGTTGGAGCAAAAAGATTCAAAGATCAAAAGTTGGATGTTTATTCTAAGTTACACTGATGCTGAACTTCTGACCCAGAATTAAGCTATGATGCATAATCTCATATTGCAGGATTTCTGGTTTGATAAATCTCATCATCATTTATTGATCACAACCACTTTTGAGTTTTTATCCAAAGGATTTCCCCACGTGTGAGATAGAAGTACCATTACTGTCCTTGGAAAGAAAACTTTTGTACGAGTTTATGCTGGGGCCATGCTTTTATTTTGCCTCTGAGGGTACTTTTCCTTAATTCATGCTTACAAATCCAGCTTAGGCACGGCTAAAAGCTGCTAACCACCATACTTGTTTAACTTGCTTCAAGAATAAGTCAGTGCTCTAGCATGATGGTTGTACTCTTGACTTCTCCAAGCCACAAAATCCTTGCCTATAAATTGAACTTGATTCGCAACTGTAAAGGGGTAGAAAAATTGAAAAGAAAAAATCTTTGAAACCCTGCTAAATTTCCATAAATCTGAAACTGCAAACACAAATATAAAACCTGCTAGTTTTTTATTCTTGCATTCAAACTCCAATTTTCCTCAAGTGTTTCTTGACCAAACCATCCATACGGCTTCTGATATACATTTAGAAGTCGTCCTAATTTCTGTTTTTAGGCTGTAACACGTTCTTCATCAGTCTCCACCTCAAAAGGTCAGAACATTGCTTCTTGGTTGTTCCAGAATTTTCCAGCCATTCATAGTCCAAGATAAAGTTGTTCCAGCCTGCTGAGCATGTGAGGATGCTGATCAGAATATTACAAGCAGTCAGAACCAGCCTTCATCTTACAGAACATTTTCCAGCTGCAAGGTAAGCTTTTGCTGACCCTCATCATATTACTTAGGCATTGTGAGATTTGCATGTTTAAAATACAATGTAGACATCCTGACTCTGATGCTGCACATATTCTGAGATTTCATGTATTTTTTGCCTAAGTAGGGAGAACATCAGTTCAGAACTTCTTAAGGAAATTAGGATTAGTAGTTACATGCTTGTTTCTGATTTACAGTCTTGATGTATTTATATTTCTGAAACCATGGTGAAACCTGCCATAACTGATATGTGTGCATTTCCTTTTTTGTTAAGAAGTGACTAAGCTGCAGATGCTCTGATTAGTATGGAGAAGGAGATAAAGTTCATCATCAGAACTTACCTTGTGTTATATGTTTATGTTTTTGCTTCTAACACCGGATGTATAGTCACCCCAGTGGTAGAGAGCGCATGCATAAAACATTAGTGTCAAGGGTCCTGAGTTCTAGCCCCAGAAACACCCTTTTGTGTTTATTTCTTAACCTTTTTACCCCATTAGATGGATCATAACTTCTAGGTAAATCCCCTTAGTTTGTTTGTCAAAATAGTGACCCTGAACCAGAACTTCTAGACATTCCCATCCAACAGCATTGACACCTCACATACTCATTATCAGAACTTCTAGGCAGTCAGTTACATCAGAACTTCTAGGATTTCCCTTGTTCCCAGCAACCCCAAAATTTTAGTGTACCCGGACCTAGAACTTCTGACCACCCCCTTTTCTGCTAACATTCTCTTTCTTGTAGTGCATCAGAGTCAGAGTTTCCGCACCTTACTTCTACTCTCACTTACTCAGCAATGCGCTGATTCTGATCCCCTTTCCTCTTATTATTTTTAACATCACTTTTATTTTAAATAATCAAAAACACCGAAAATATTTTTATACATCACATACTTTATTTTTATTTCTTTCAAAACCAAAAGACTAAAAATATTTTCTTAAGAAAACTTATTTTCTTCTCTTAACAAAAACAAAACAAATCCATTTTGCATTTCTTGTACATTATTTCAATATGGTTGTAATAGATAATTAGGACTTTAAATTTCTTGCAATCCCCATTTGTAAATTTGTACACCCCATCCCCCTAATGGTTGTAATAGCGTAGAATATTTACTTTCCATAATTTATCGCTTTCATATAAATGCTAGTAATTAGGATTTGTATGGGAAGATAAAAATCAACAAATTAGAAAACCCTAATTCAAAGACAAAACAATGCATGTAAATCAACACACTTGCATACTTACACCCTTAGGGTAAATCCACTTTTTTGCCTTATGAAAAATGGCCATGTTATGCATGTGGAGTATCTTAGCAAAAGCAAAAAAAATACAAGATCATAGTCCCTCGATGACGCTATCAAAGTTTCCTTTCAAAATGATCTTAGTCCCTCAAAGAGAATTGCTAAGATATTTCACAACATTTCTATTCATGACTATACGATGACCCCTGGCCATCCCTTTTACATCCAAAGATAGGGTTTCTTACCAAATCAATGGTAAGATAACAATGTCGAAGGAAAGAGGAAATAAACAAGAAAGACTTTTGAGTAGGTAGAAAGTTCCTAGTTGCTTGCTCATTTTTAAACCAAAAACATCCTTGCTATTTTCAAAACAAACACCAACACTTTCAAAACATCTTTCAAACTTGAAAACATTTTCAAAATATCAACACTTTGTATACATTCTTACGAACAAGAATTATTACAAAGTTTTCCTAAACGATGATGCCTTTTCAAAATAATTTCAAAAACCACACAAAGCACATTTTCAAACAAAAGCAAGTGATCTAGAAAGCAACTAAGAGCCCGTAGATAACTACGGATGAAAAGGATGCTAATACCTTCCCTTTTCATAATCTACCCCCGAACTCAAGAAAACATCTCAAAGGTCTTTCCTGTTCTTTTCAACCATTCCTTTTGGATAAAAGAAAAGTCGGTGGCGACTCTTTCTAACCGCAAAATTTGCAATCAAACGCAAAACAACCAAGTCAGTTCTCCCACCGTGTTACAGTACTGGTGACTCTGTTGGGGAGTATTTTAAAAGTGGGGTTACCTTAGGGCTAGATCACATTTACTTGCTTTCTTTGTTTGACTTTCATACTTTACATTATGGTTCCTTGTTTGGGCTTGCTTTGATCCTCCACCCGGATCTGGGACACCTTGTTAGGTAAGTAGCAATAGATTATGGAAACTGTACAGCGTAAACTGATATGGTTGAAATAATGGCTATGTTAGTGTGACGCATTTGTGGGTACCGGTATCCCTTGTGTTGAATCAAAGAGAATACAGGGCCGTTGAGTAGAGTCATGAAGCACTAATTGGCCTTAGAACCTTAATTAAACAAACTTGGCCAATTAGGACGTAGTGAGATAACCGGTTTCAGTGGAAAGATGAAAATTGGTTGATACTCAATACTACACTCATTGAGACTAGACTTTTGGGATATCTCGGCCACAAGAAAAGATTGATTGTGCTGGGAAAATGCCTAAAAGAAAGTTCAGTGATATTGAGATCCCTTAGAACCCGGTTACTATTAACTAGGACAGGTTTGAGCCAACTAAACTTCAAGAGGGTACTTACCTACAAACTCCATGCAAGCCTAAGCCTAAGGACTTTTTTTTTCCTTATGTATATATGCTTACTTGTACATAACATCATGAACATCATAACATCATACACAATCTCACTAACCATTTCAAGGATTTAGGAATTTATCTTTGTTTTTGTTTTGTAGGCCATGAACTCCGTCCGAAGAAACACCATCTGAATCAGCTTCGCAAAAGCACACCCTCGGCTCCAAGAGTTAGCATCAAGGGTGCCCAGAGATTCTCCTTTTACCAAGAAATATGGACGACTCCTCAATTTGGCTACCTTCAATTTCCAAGAATAAATGATGTGTGTGCTCTTCCAATTCTTTGATCTCATACATCATTGTTTCACCTTTCCCGACTATCAGTTGGTACCTACACTAGAAGAGTTCTCTCTACTATTAGGAGTACCCGTGCTTGATTAGATACCGTTCACCGGTCTAGAAGGGATCCCAAAACCTGAGGTCATGTCCGAAGCTCTGCATCTAAAGAGAGCCGACATCATAGCAAATTGGGAGACTAAAAGCGAAGTCAAAGGGCTCCTAGCCAAATTTATATTAGATAAAGCTCGTTCATTATGGGAAGATATGGATTTTCAAGCCTTTGAAGATGTCCTGGACCTTCTCATCTATGGTTTGGTTCTTTTCCCCAACTCAGATCAATTCATAGATGTAAATGCCATCAAAGTCTTTCTCTCCCGTGATCCTATACCTACCTTGTTGGGAGACATCTTACATTGCATCCATACCCACACCATGAAGAAAAGAGGTACCCTTTTATGTTGTATTCCCCTACTCGCCAAGTGGTTCATTTCACACCTACCTCGATCAACATTGAAGAACGAGCAAAGATTGACATGGTCTCAAAGGATGATGTCCCTCACCCACTATGATATTCATTGGTGTTCAGGATCCTCAAATAATACTTCTATCATTGACCGTTGTGGGGAATTTCCTAACATCCCTCTACTTGGCATTAGATGAGGTATCACTTACAACCCCTGCTTGGCCTTACGACAATTTGGTTATGCCCGGAGAGATGGTCCTCATGAGATGCCCATCCAAGGTTTGGTGTTCGACTACGAAAGTGACGATCAAGGCTACCGTTAGAGGTTTATGCAAGTTTGGAGGATGGTAAACAAGGTGGATAGCAAGACACTAGGGCAAAATATTTCCATCCCTCTTGAGCCTTATCTCAAATGGGTACGAACCCGTGCTCAAAGTCTTATGATGCCTTACCCCTCCATTCTCCCAGTTATCATATAGCATGTTGTGGAAGGAGAGGCCCCATACACTATCCTTCATCCTAACATGCCCACCTCTCTCGAAGACTTGCAAAGGGATTGGATACGACTTAAGGAAGAGCGAGACACTTTCGAAGCCCAATTCTATGCCAGCGAGAAGAAGGTTCTAGAACTCACCAGACAGCTTCAAGAAGAGTGGAGTCTGAACACCTACATTGCACCAAAGAGGATGCGTTCAACTTTTTTGTCTTAAAGTTTTGTATTTTTGTTTCTTTGTAAGCCCAAAGAGGCACGATGTACTCAAACTTTGATTTATTAATATGACGTGTGTTCCTTTTTGTCTAAAGCAAATTTAAATCTCTAATTTCCTTGAAATCATTGCATATGTATCTTCATTCATCATAACACAAGCAGGTTTCTTACAACAGGTCTTCTTATCTTTCTACTGTTTATTTCAGTGAGATGGATTTGGAACAGACACTAAAAGATCTTCAGGCGCAGAACGCTCAGTTTCAAAAAATGTTCTTGACTCTGGAAAAAGGACAAGAGGATTTGAAAACATTGCTGATCAAAGAAAAGAAGAAGAAAGCAAAGAAATCGGCCGGTGTTTTGAATCTGGGAAGAAGGTTCCCAGGGCCAGTCAGACGGACCCTAGACTTCGCAACATCATCAGGTGAAAAGGATAATCAAGAAGGGAAAAACAAGGAAGTGACTGACCATCCATAATATGAAGAGGAAGAAGATGATGTATACTCTGAAGAGCAATATCCTCCAGCTGATGAGAAGTACAAACATCTGGAAGAGCGTCTAAGTGCAATGGAGATTCAGAAAGTGCCCGGGCTGGACTTTGAAGAGCTGGGTTTGGTGTTTGGGATTGTTATTCCACCAAAGTTCAAGGCACCAGTGTTTGCTAAGTACGACGGGGTTTCGTGTCCCAAGATGCACCTCCGATCTTATGTGAGGAAAATACAGCCTCATACTGCTGACAGAGATTTGTGGGTCCACTTCTGTCAGGATAGTCTATCCGGGACTCAGCTAGATTGGTTCTATCAACTGGAGAGGGCCAATATACATAATTGGGAAGACCTAGCCGCTGCTTTTTATAAACAGTATCAGTACAACACAAACCTTGCTCCCACCCGTACTGAACTCCAAAGTCTGGCTATGGGTTCGAGCGAGGGTTTCAAAGACCATGCTCAGAAATGGAGGGACTTAGTAGGAAGAGTCCAACCTCCCGTGTCTGATAGGGAGCTAGTGGACATGTTCCTGGGTACCCTGTCTGGTCCTTTCTTTAATCATCTAATTGGAAGTTCCTCAGCCAGCTTCACTGAATTAATCTTGACCGGGGAGAGAGTGGAAGCTGGGATTAAGAGTGGGAAGATCCAAAAGGATGCATCCTCCAGTGCCGTGAGAAAACCATTCATTGGGAAGAAAGAGGTTGGTGCCGTGTACCCTTAAAAGAAACAGGACAGAACTAAACACCGTCCAACGGTAGGGGTCGTCATGATCCTTAAGCTTGCACCTACTCAACAAAGGAACAACAAGCCTAGAACGGAAAGACCAGTAAGACATATTACCCGGATAAATATGATGTTGTCTCAAGTCTTGCCACATTTGTTGAGATCTAATCTGGTAACCTTACGGGAAGCTCCGAATAATCCCAACACTTCCTCTCCCCGTTACAACCCAAATGCCCATTGTGCTTACCATTCAGAAAGTTCAGGTCATGATACAAACAACTAATGGGTTTTGAAAAACAAGGTGCAAGACCTTCTCGAGGCAAAAAAAATTGAATTTGACGCTCCTGAGATCCTAAATGTTATCACCGCTCCTATGCCCAAGCATGGTCGTGGTATTAACGCTGTTGAAGATAATGTGTTTGTTACTGTTGTTGATGAACTTGTTACTCCTCTTCTGACCGTCAAGAAGAACCTGTTGAAGGCTGGTTTATTTCTGGACTATGGCAAAGGCTGCCACCTCTGTTTATCCCTACCAACTGGTTGTCATTTATTTAAAGCAGGTGTCCAGCGCCTAATGGATGACAAAGAGATTTTGTTTGAAAAGACTCCCATTCCAACCATTTCTTACAAGGATGTTTTAATAGTAACCATTTTTGCCAATCCTTCCAGGGTCTCCACCAAATAACCCGTTAGGATTACATCTATTCCGAACGTGACTCCACTGATAATTACTATGCCAGGGCCAATCACTTACTCCTCAGATAAAAATGTCCCCTGGAACTATGGGGGTGATGTCTACTATCACGGCATCAAGCAAGATTGGTTGGCTGATAAAGACTCAATTTTTGAGAAGGCTGACCCTGAAATCGGCAACATTGTGGGAACCAGCAAAATAACCAGAAGTGGAAGAGTGTTCTCCCCTGAGATTTCTCCTCTGAAAACTGTTGTTGGTCCTGTGATCATCCCTGCTTTTGTTCCTACTATTACAGTTCCTATGGTTACCCCTACTAACACTCCTATCACCGAGTCGACTGAGACTTGGGGCAAAGGCATTTTGGTTGAACCTGTCTGGATGAAGGCGCAATCAGTATCTATCCCAGAGGCCTCCAAGAAGGAGATGGAAGAAATTTTGAAAATTATAAAGAGAAGCGACTACAATGTGGTCGAACAGCTAGGGAAGTCCCCTTCAAAGATCTATATACTAGCTTTGAGTTGTGCTATGAGGCTCATGCGAAGGCCTTGGTGAAATTTCTCAAAACTGCCCATGTGCCACAGGAACCCTCTGCTGACCAATTCAAAGACTGTGTGGCTAGTTTGACCGCTGATAATGGTTTGGGCTTTTTTGATGTTGACCTGACACCCAGAGGGAGGAAATACAATGAGATGTTGCATGTCTCTGTCGAATGCAGGGAAACTACTTTGGCCCGTGTCCTGGTAGATACTGGTTCATCTTTGAATGTGTTGCTTAAGAAACCTCTAGATAGACTAGACTGTAAAGGTTTAACCATAAAACCCAGCAACATAGTGGTAAGGGCCTTCAACGGTTTGAAGAGAATGGTGCACGGGGAAGTGGACATCCCCATTAAAGTTGGAACTCAGACCTTTGATTCAACTCTCTATGTAATGGATATTCGCCCTTCCTATTCTTGTTTATTGGGCCGACCTTGGATTCATAACGCTGGTGTCGTCACCTCTACATTACATCGGATGCTGAAATACCCAACCAAGGGAAAAATCATCACTGTCCATGGATAGGAGGAATATATGGTCAGTCACCTGAACTTCTTCAGATACGTGGAAATGGATGGTGAATTCATCGAAACCCCATGTCAGCATTTCGAGGAAGTCCCACAAATAATGGAGCAACCAAGATTGTTCCCAAAGTTCCGAAGATTACCAGACCTCCACCGAAGATGGCTTCTCTGAAAGATGCCAAGGCAATAGTCGAAGAAGGTGGGTGTACTATTTGGGGCCAACTCCCGGATATCCCCTACAAGTTTGACAAATTTGGTTTGGGTTTTACTTTAGGAGACTAGAAATTTGTTCGTCGTGCTCGTGCTGGGGGACCACCTTTGCGGATCAGCAACCATGGAGTCAACGCAATGGAGGATAGTGATGACGGTTATGACCTGGAAGAATGGATTTTCCTAACTATCAATGGAGGACTCAACAATTGGGAAGCCAAAGATTTTTTCCAAATTACTTTTATCCAACATAAATTGTCTTTAAATTTTTGTCGGACTTATAATAATTAAACAATTGAGACTTTTAAAACCTTGTGTCTTACTTGAGGCACAACGGTCTATTTGTAAGGGTTGTTACTACATTTTCATATGTCATCAATGAATCATGGACGTTTTTGCATGCAAAATTTACACTCTTTGTTTTTCTTTTTCTACATATTTATTTTATCAATGATAGGTATGCTCTTACACACACTCACATATCAAAATTCAGATCCACATCCACTCAGGATCCCATGGGTAATGATTCTTCTATGGCCTATTGTGACTTTGAAAATCTGATTTACCAAGCCGAAGACGAAGGTGAGGAAGATTGTGATGTGCTAGGGGAACTAGCCAGGTTACTACAACAGGAAGAAAGGACCATACAGCCCCACGAAGAACAGGTTGACACGGTTAACTTAGGTACCGAAGAGGACAAGAAAGAAGTCAGGGTAGGTGCCAATCTGGAACCTAGTGTCAAGAAGCGCTTAACTCAGTTACTACATGACTATGTTGAGATATTTGCTTGGTCATACGAAGACATTCCAGGACTTGATGATGATATTGTGGTCCATCGTCTACCGACAAAAGAAGACTGCCCTCCGGTAAAATAGAAAGTCCGTCGCATGCGGCCAGACATGTCAGAGAAGATCAAGACTGAAGTCATGAAACACTTCAATGTCGGATTCTTAGTCGTCACCTCCTATCCAGAGTGGGTCGCCAATGTTGTTCTAGTGCCTAAAAAGGACGGAAAAGTACGCATGTGTGTGGATTACAGAGATTTGAATAGAGAAAGCCCTAAGGATGATTTCCCACTTCCCCATATCGATATTCTGGTTGACAATACCGTACAACATAAAGTGTTCTCATTTATGGATGGTTTCTCAGGCTATAATCAAATCAAAATGGCACCTGAGGACATGGAGAAAACGACCTTCGTCACACAGTGGGGCATATTCTGTTACAAGGTTATGCTATTCGGGTTGAAAAATTCTGGGGTAACTTATCAGCGCGCCATGGTAGCCAGATCTCAAACTGAATAGGAACATCTTGACCATTTGCAGAAACTGTTTGAAAGACTGAAGAAATATAAGCTAAGGTTGAACCCAAGTAAATGCATATTTGGAGTGTGGTCCGGTAAACTCATAGGCTTCATCGTCAGCGGTAAAGGTATCGAAGTGGACCATGCCAAGGTAAAAGCAATACAAGAAATGCTTGCTCCTCACACCGAGAAGGAATTCAGAGGATTATTAGGACGGTTAAACTACATCTCCAGATTCATTTCTCACCTAACCTTTACTTGTGAACCAATCTTCAAATTACTTAAGAAAGATCAAGTAGTCAAATGGAATGATGAATGCCAAGTTGCCTTTGATAAGATCAAAGAGTACCTTCAAGATCCTCCTGTTTTGATGCCGCCAGTCGAGGGAAGACCTTTAATCATGTATCTAACTGTCTTGGAAAATTCAATGGGGTGTGTGCTGGGGAAGCATGACGAGTCTGGCCAAAAATAGAATGCTATTTTCTACCTGAGAAAAAAGTTTACCGACTGTGAAACTAGATATTCACTGCTCGAGAAAACTTTTTGCGCTCTGGCATGGGCTGCTCGCCAGCTAAGACAGTATATGCTGACCCATACTACTTTATTGATATCCAAGATAGATCTAATTAAATACATATCCGAGAAGCCGTCCCTCTCTGGGAGAATAGCAAGCTAGCAGATTATCCTGACTGAATACGACATTCAGTATACTACCCAAAAAGAAATAAAGGGCAGTGTGCTAGCTGATCACCTTGCTTATTAGGCTGTGGATGACTATCAGTCCATGAAATTCGAGTTCCCAGATGAAGACATCATGATGGTAAACGATTGTGAATAACTCGGACCATATGACGGACCTGAATAAGGATACTGATGGACCTTGGTTTTTGACGGAGCTTCCAACGCACTCGGCAACGGCATAGGTGTTATGATCATATCCTCTGAAGGATGTCATACTCCCTTCACTGCAAGACTTTGTTTCATCTGTACCAATAATATGGCATAATACGAAGCATGTATTTTTGGTCTCAAAGCTGCCATAGATTTGGGAATCAAATACTTAAATGTATTTGGAGATTCAGCCTTAGTCATCAGTCAGATCAAAGGAGAATGGGACATGAAGCACCCTAATCTCATCCCCTATAAAGAACATGTGTTGACATTAATCCCACATTTTGAGGAAATTACCTTTGAGAATTTTCCACGAGAGGAAAATCAACTAGCGGACATGCTAGCCACTATGTCATCCATGTTTAAACTCAAGTGGGGTAACGAGGCTCCCCAGATCACCATTGAACGAATGGATGAACCAGCTTACTGTCACGAGATCGACACCGAAGAAGTAGTGGACAAACCTTGGTTCCATGAAGTTAAAAGGTATCTTGAGGCCCAAGAGTATCCGAAGGGAGCTTCAGTCAATGATAAGAAGTTCTTGAGGAGATTCTCTACTAAGTTCTTCCTCAGTAATGGCATTCTCTACAAGCGCAACGACAACTCTATTTTGCTTCGTTGCGTAGACAAGGTTGAGGCAGACAAGATCATGGGTGATCTACATGAAGGCACTTTTGGCACACATTCTAGTGGGCACACGATGGCTAAAAATATCCTACGGGCGGTGTTGTACCCCAAAATTTTCCATCTCATTTTACTCAACATATGCTCATTGAAATCCTCAACTTGCTCATGGATGTCCAAGAATTAACCAGACAAATGCTCTCCTAAGACAATGAATCTCAAACTAGGGTTTCCATTTTCATCAAGATGGATGAAATCCAAAGGTCTAAAATATTTTCCATGGTCTTAATATGTTCTCAAGATCATCCATGCCAAGTTTCATGCCTTGCACAACAAGTTGGCTCAGTCAACTGCTCAGATGCCTGAAAATCAACTATACTAGGTCAAAAGTCAATTGTGGTCCACATGCAGTCAAACCTCGAATTTTGGTCAACATAAACATTTTTAATTAACATCCATCATTTTATCAAGGGTTTATCATGATTCCTCAGGGAATGTCCCAAATTCATCAAAACTCAAAAGTTGCTAAATTAGGGTTTCTATAGGAAAAGTCAACCAAACTTTGACCAGGCATAACTTTCTCATACTTTATCAGAAATTTCCCATCCAAGGCTCATTTTGAAGAGGATGCAATTCCCAATAACTCATATTCATCCCTAAAGTTCAAGAAATGTACTCATGAAAAATATGAATTCAGACATTTAAGGTCATTTCAAAAAGTCAACAAAAACACCTTTTGGGTCAAAGCTCCTTACAAGAACATGGAAGATCCAATTGAAATGAAACTAAAAGGGTTGTTTAGAGGACATCATAAGCTTTCTAAAAATTCCAATAATACCTTCTTAGGATCAAAATTGAGAGATATATGCATTGTCAAAGTTGACCATTTTTGGAAATTTGCACAAAGTCAACAATGCCCAAAATGGTCTTTTCTCCACATGTGCCTATCTTTTCAAGATTGGAGCTTGTTCCTAACATGGTCCACAATCCATGAACCACTCCATGCCTTATTAACTTATTTATTTAATTTATTTTGATTTTATTCATTTAAAATTCAAATAAAATCAAATAAAATCAAGTAAATCATATAAATTGCTTTTGGAATAGTTTTGGCATTGAATGAAGATGATATATGCTGGCATATCAAGATCAAATCGTGCAAGGAGTGATTGGAGAAAGAATGGCATGATTTGGCTTGTTTTGAAAACAAATGATGCAAGGAACAAATCAAATCTTCTCTTCATAATTGTGCAAGATTCAATCTATTTTTGTTAACCTAATACGTTCTAATACATATACAAAAGGAGGCCAGACCTAGAGGACACAAAAAGACTGCCTCCATAAGAAGAAAAAAACTCAATTTTTTTGGCAAAAAGGGTGGTCCGAATTCTGAGTTAAAGGACAATTCAGTTTGACTTAAAGCCAAAAATCAATTCCTGGGTGTGTATTGAAGTTATCCCAATCATTCTCAAGCCATAAAATGCCCAGAATCGCAAGGTACATGACTGGTTCTTTCCGCTTTTTTTATTCTCGATTACATGTGTATGCGCATTTTCAATGAAATTTAATCATGCATTCATGTTTATTATAAGGTTTTGATGCTATCTGAAGGGTTTAATTGAGTTTTAAGTGCAGGAATTGAAGGATGCCATTCTTAGGGTTTCCAAGTTCCATTTGAGGCTTCCCTATATAGGCAAAATTAGGGTTAGATATGGATACCATGGTGTTCAGGGCTTCAAGCTCGTTTGATTCATGGTCTTCATTGAGATTTATGTGGCTTGTATTTCAATTTTTGAACGATGCAGGTTAAAGCTACAGACATCGTCTGTAGGTAAAAGTCCAGGTCTAAAGCAACGGCTGGATGAGGAAGATAATTGTGTGTCAAATCCCAGTTGGCTGATTTGAATTCCGCACGCACATTTGGGAAATGCCATTTTATTTCCCTTATATTTATTTTGTTTGATTATATGTACAGATGAACCATCCAGCCCAGACGGTAAAGCAAGCGAGCGTATGAGTGGAAGGACTTGGGTTCGATCCCAGGTCCAGACATTTTATTATTTTCCTAATGTTCTATGCAGGATCCTGTGTGGCTCATACTCAGAGGTCAACCATGTGTCTCCAAATCAGGCCCTTGGATCTTAGTGGATTCAGATTTGGCACTCCTGGAGCGCTTCCCCGGGATGAACATCCCAAACGTGGCAACACTGGATCCAAGCAATTGATTGGGCCAAAGGATTTGGGCTCAGCGAAAACCAGTAATACACCCCCCTAATTACTCAATAATACCAGACCCAAATCAATTATTTTTTTATTTCTCTTGTTTTATTTGTTTGCTTAATCATTTTCTTTACAAAAAAACAAAAATCATTTTTTTATAAAATCAAAAATCAAAACAAATATAGAATTAGTTTTTTTTTATTTAAATAAATTTTATTGAACATAACTTAGTTTAATTAGATTAACTTAATTGCTTTTTCCTATTAATTAAAATTAACTAGAAATTAGGTTTAATTTGCAATTAAATTATTTTCTCAATAAAAAATACACAAAAATATTTTTTTAATTAATTAGATTTGTAGCCTTCTAATTTAATTGTGTATTTAATTCGTCTCGCGCATGTTTACTTATTTTTAATTCAAATTATTGTAACTGTTTCGAGGTTTGTAATAGATTAATTAGGGTTTTAATTTCCGCACCTTTATTTTCAGTCAAATATTCCCATATCTGCCCAAAATCCTTGTAATAGTTAGGACTTTAATTTCTCGTACTTTTTAATTTCCGCAACTATTAAACTGCTAGATGTATGGATATTAGGATTGTATGTGAAAGATAAATCAACGATTAAAAGGTAGATAACCCTAATTGTGCAAAGATAATTAACTGAAAAAGCACACTTGCACATGCTCACTCCTAGGGTTTTCCCAAATCCGGTTGCCTTCGGTAAACGGTCATAAAGCATAGGGAATTTTAGTGGTCGTCCTCTAGTCCCAAAAGATCAAAAATGACCCGTTCGGATGTTTCCTCAGAAAGATCTTTAGGACTTTAGGGTAATCACTAAAGTTTCCTAACCATTTCTTTTGTGACCGTACTTGTCCCTTCGAATGTACCTTAAAACTCCAACGATTAGGCTACCTACTTCTTAATAGTAGGATAGTGTTGTCTAAAGGAAACGAGAACGAACAGTCTTTTTTCGAGTAGGTAGAAAATCTTAAGTACTTGCTCAAAACAACAAAACTTTTCTTCACAAACACTTTTCAAAACAGTTTTCAAAAACGACTTCGTCACACTCTTGAGGACAGATACAAGGTGTTGTACCCCAAAATTTGCCCTCCCATATTCTCCAAGAAATTGCCAAGTCAAGCTTCAAAGTTCCCCAAGGGTTGCACAGTTCAAGGGCCTCCTATACAGTCAAAATTAGGGCTTGTGTTCTGATCAAGAAAATGAAGTTTCTAAAGGCTCAATCAAGTCTCACATGCCTACAAATGTGGTCAAGCATCCTCATACCAAGTTTCAAGACATTCAGCACAAAATTGCACAGTCAAAAACCCTAATTGCACTACAGTCAACTGTAGGGGCAAAATGGTCATTTGACAGTCAAAAGTTCAAATTTTTGGTCAACATATCATTTTGAAGTCACAAACATCATTTGATCAATGCTTGATCATGATTCTCAAAGTTTGGCTCAAAAATCATCAAGATGCAAAAGTTTCCTTATTTGGACAGCTGAAAAAGTCAACTGTAAATTGACCAAGGCATAACTTTCACATGGATTATCAGAAAAATTCCATCCAAAGCTCATTTTGAAGAGGAAGAGATTTCCTACAACTCATCTTCATACTTCAAGTCCAAGAAATGCTCTCACAAAAAGTTATCAATTTCAACATTATAGGTCATTTTCAAAAGTCAACAAAAAGGGACTTTAAGTCAAAGGCCATAACTTGAGATTTGTAAATCAAAATGACATGGGACCAAAGACATTGGTTAGAGGACTCAAAGAACTTTCCAAAATGTCCAATAACATGAGCAAATCTTAAAAATTGAGCAAGTTATGCCTTGTGGAAATTGGGAAATTTTTGGATATTTTGAAAAGTCAACATTGATTCAAATGACCTAAAATTGCTAATGGGCCCATTTTTCTTCCATAATTCATCATCCATGGCATGTGCACGACTACTTGTCCCAAAGGGAAGTCTTTATTCATTTTTTATTTATTTATTTGAATTTTTATTTATAATAATTCATTTAAATCAAATAAAATATATGAAAAATGCTAACCTAAGTTTTCCAATCTTTTTATACATGTTTTATTCTCAATAATTCGTGCATATCCCAATATGGAAAGATTTGGAGAGATTGGAGTTGATTTGTATCAAAAAGCACATGGAAAGATTGAAAAAATAATGATGGAAAATCAAATATCAAAATCCATGAATGAAAGAGATTTTGATCAATTTTGTTAACCTAATTTGTTCACTACATAAGCTAGAATGAAACCCTAATGCTTGGACACACGCAGCTGCTGAGAAACTTGGAAATCAAACTTGAAATTTTGTCTAAAAAACTCAATTCTGAAAATTAACTTGCAGGTTGATTCGAACCTCCAAACCGGTCTCATTCGCTTCCTCAAGCATCACTGAACGTGTCCCAATCAAGAACATTCCTCAAAGCTTAAAGAATTGGTATACAGAACTTGAAATATCTCATGAAAAATTCATAATCGTGTTTTAAAATCTATGCATTTTCATGACATTTTAATTATTGATTCATGTTCCTGGCATGATTCTGAAGCTAACCCATGTGTTTGATTGGATTATTATGCATTGTAGACGATTTCACCATTGCCAAGTTTTAGGGTTTGCAGAGTTTTGAATCAGGGGTTTTGTAACAAGGAAAAATTGGAACCCCTGACCACCACCATTCAAATCAGCACATTCAGACGATTACAAAGCTATGCTCGCGCTCAATTTATGAGCGTTCCTAGGCTAATCGCTATTTTCCCATAGCTGGCCTAAGAGAACACATAAAAAACCGTTGCATGTGTTGTTTATGTTTCAGGAAAATAAAGTCCCATGAAGAAGATGACCTCGTGGCAGATATTGGTTGGCTCTTTCAAATTTCGCGCGCGTTTCCAGGCCATTGACATTTTTTCTCTTATAATGTTTATTCGTTATTCTATAGTAAACGCGTTTGAAGTGGCTCAGTGGCGCACGTGGTGACTTGCAATGTTAATGACCTGGGTTCGATCCCAGGTCTTCACCCTTTCCATTTGTTTTTTTTCAATTAACATTCATGTGCAGCATAAGCGTTGTGGATCACCATACCCTTCCAAATCCAGCATGCCACGCGTACGTTGAGAGCAATCCAAGGGCTACAGATTGGAGGAACACCATAGGTCTGAGTCAACGCACATGTACGTGTCCTAAAAAGTCCACCAGGCCTAAAGGTTGATGGGCCAAATTGCTGAAGGAAACACCTCCACATTGGGGACTACAACCCCCCTTGGTTTGCAATTCTCCATACTTTCTTTATTCTTTTTTTATTTTCTATTTTTCTTTTTAATTATTGTTTTCAATTAATTAATTATTTTCACAAAAAATATTAAAAAAAAAACACATAAAAAAATCAGAAAAGAATTAAAAATAATAAATATTTTTGTTTCTAGTATTTTCATAAATAAATGCATGTAAATTAATTAGTTTTAAATTAGGGTTTTAGTTTTAATACTTTTAACAAAAATCTAAAAAATGTAGAAATAGGTTTAATTAACAATTTTTCATCCTTTTTATTTTTCTTTCATAAATAATATTATTTATTTTATTTATTTTTATAATTTAAATTGTATATAAAAATTAGGTTTAATTTTAGGTTAAAAACTTCAACATTTTTTCTTCTTAATAAATTAAAAATAAAATAGAATTAGGGTTAGCATTTAATTTCAATTAATTCCTTTTTCTATTAAATCCTAAAATACCAAAAAAAACAAGTTCTTTCTTTCTTTCTAATTAATTAGTTCCTCATTAATTTAATTTTGCAAAAGGGTCCAACGCCCTCGTTCGTAATTTCTTATTAATTCGCGTATTTATTTTATTTCATTAAATAATTATGTACCTCTCCCAAAGCCATGTAAATTACTTCTCGCACTTTTAATTCTTTATTTGTTTTACTTTATTTATTTTCTGTCAAATCGGGTTCGAGAAACTTTTGGCGATGTGGACCCGCGCCGTTTGTAATAGCTTAGAATTTACTTTTCTCGCAATATTTTTTAACTGTTAAATCAAAAGCATGAAAGAATGTATGGACAAAATAAAAACAAGCGCATAGAACACCAATAACATGACAAGATAAATGCAAATGAAAACGACACACAAATCGCACACACCACCCCTAGGGTACGCCTCACTGTTGCCTTGCCTCGAAAGGTGATCGTCGAGTAGAGGATGTCTTAGTAAGTCCTCATGATCCGGGAACCTGGCATGAGGGTAGCTTCTAAGGTGTCTTCCCATTGCTCTGGTGATCACCATGTCCCGAACCTCGAATTGACCCAAACACCTCCAACGGTGGTGCTACCTACCTCTCAATGGTGGGATGGCACTACTTTAAAGGACATTTACACAGACGAATTCCTTAGGGTAGGTAGGTTCTCGTGGATACTTGCTCTAATTTCAAAACAAATCAAAAAAATACTTTTCACACCAACACATTTTCAAAAGCTTTCGAAAGCAACTTTTCAAACACTCTTGAGGACTGATACAAGAGTCGAACTGAAATTTTCAAAGAAACTTTTTTAAACCCACAATTGAAAAGCAAACAAACCATTTTTGAAAACACAAGTGAGCAAGTATCTAAGAGCCCATGGATAACCATGGATGGAAAGGGTGCTAACACCTTCCCTTTCTATAACCTACCTCCCGAACCGAGAGCAATCTCTTTAAGGAATTTTTCTGTGCTTTTGTCCTTTCCATTTGGAGAAAATAAAAGACGGTGGCGACTCTTGCTTCCGCGACATTTCGCGAACCAGCGTTAAACAGTCAGTTCCAGATCCACCGATCACAGAACTGGCGACTCTGCTGGGGAACCTTTATAAAGTGAGGTGTACCTTAGGGTAGTTCATAACTGTGTTTTCAATTGTATTGACTTGCTTGCTTTACTATTGTGGGTTGCATGGGAGTTACATAGATCCTAACCCGGATCTGGGGATACCCTGTTTAGGTAGCATAAGCTGTGAGGGACCTGTCCGGCGTAGACCGACACGGGTGAAACAGTGGCTACGTTGGTGTGGCACCTTGGTCTGTACCGATATCCCTTGTGTTGCAACGGGGAGAATATGGGTCTTCTGAGGAGTCATTAAGCACCAACAACCTTAGAACCTTAAATGACACAACTTGGCCATTAGAACAGTAGCAGTATGCTACGCCCATTGAGGCTAAACTCTCGTGATGGTTCTGGCTGCAAGAAAAGATTGCGATGCTGGAGTTATGACCGATTGAGGGTAGTCAATGATATTGGGATCCTCTAAGAACCCGGTTACTTTGATAGGACAGGTATGAACCAACAAACTGAAAGAGGGTAGTACCTAGACCTCATGCTGGCCTAAACTCTAAGGGTTTGTCTTGTGTGACTTGTGTGCCTTCGTACTTGACTATTTGCATGCTTGTTATCTGACACTTGAGTTTTTGCAGGTTTTGGTTTGCAGTCCTTAATTGGGACTCATAACAGGGTTACCTGCAATACCCCATGCATAGCATAACATCATGACATCATACCATTGCATACATCCTAACCCATTTCAAGGATCTCAAGGGCTTGTGATGCAGGTCATGGTGAATCAACTACCCCAACAAGGGGCAAAGAGGATTTATTTTCCTCTAGACAAAGTTGTCAGGGGCTATGACCCACTTGATATGGTGAGCTCTGACTCTTGAAGAAGGTTCCCTTAACCAAGGTTGTTTGGAAATCAAAACCAGACATGATGACTAAAGTCAGGGGCTATGACCCACTGGATATGGTGAGCCTTTGACCCTTGAAGAAGAATTCTCAATAACATGGGTTTCCTTCAATCAAGCTACCGGACCCAAATTCTAACAAATTTTCTTGTTTACCCCGCGAGGTCCTTGAAAACTTTGCGTGCATGTCATACTCATCATTGCATAACAGGTATCCTTGTTGCAGGTCACTTACCGTTCTCGCTGTTTATTTCAGCAATGGCTTGCCCACAAGATAACCAGGACTCTCTCGCTCAAGAGACTCGGTTCGGGGAAATCCTCCTGAATCTATCCAAGGGGCAGGAGGAGCTAAGGACACTTCTCATGGAGACCTTTGTCAGAAACAGTGCTGAGGGTGAAAGGCTGAAACACCTACAAGCTGAGGTGGATACATTGAAAGTCCAGATGCTGGGGCAGGTGACTGCCATTCAAGGGTTAGCTCAAAGACAAGATGAGCTCTGGTTTCTCGTCAACCAACTGCTTCAGGGTAACCAACTGGGGCAAAAGTCTAAGGGCAAAAAGCCAGTCATCGTTCAACCACCTTTGAGACAAGGAGGTAAGGGGAGAGCTCCTCAGATGGCTCCAGTGTCACAAATTCAACATCACAACCAACAAAAGAGCGAGAGGAGGCAGTTCACTCGGCTCAGCATGACCTTATCCCAGATATTGCCACAGTTGCTGGAGACCAAGCTGGTAACTCTAAAAGAGGCTCCGAAGTTTCAAAATACAACGTCACCGAGGTATAACCCCAACGCCCGCTGCGCTTATCATTCTGACAGCCCGGGGCATGCTACAGAGGATTGTTGGACTTTGAAGAATAAGATTCAGGACCTGATTGATGAAGGAGCACTGGAATTCACACAAGATGGTCAGGCTGAATTTTTCTACCATCCCTCCAAGGCTCACCATTTGAAGTGACAAGCTCTGAGACGAGGAAACTTTTGTTCATTCGAATGTTCAAGTTGTGTTGTGCTTTGATTGTTCAAACATTTACTCATGTTAAACATTGTTATTTCATTGATGCATCGCATATGTCTGTTCTGAAGCAATATATTCGTATTCACTATATACAAATTATTTTCATATTTTTTCTGATGATCAACTCTTAAATAATAATTCTAAAGCCTCTTGAGGGAGGATGACGAAAACGATACCGCGATCATTACAATATGCTTTTGAACAGACCCCGCTGATGAGGTACAGGCATTGTTTCAATCCCTAAACACTGGAGTTATAAGGATGATAATCCCTCGTCAACCCCTCTGAGCCAAAGAAGTAGGAGTTTTTCTTTTCGAAATTTAAAACCCTTAATCATAACCCGGGGCAGGGTAGTCTTCTCAGTTGATCCAAGTGCACAATGAATGGAACCAAATGAGTTTTTCCAAAAAAACAAAAGACAGTGATGGCTCCGAACAATCATAAGGACAGGCAGTCATTATCAAAAAAAAAAATCATAAATGAAAAGCCCATTAAGTCAAAACCCATGAAGGAGACTTACAAGACTGGGGCAACCCGCTGACTGTAATTCCAAAAAGGAAACAGTTCAGGCAAAAAAGAAAGGGATAACAAAAATAAAAAAGAAAGAGGTCTTATAAACCCTCAACAAAAACAAAAAAAATGACTGCCTATTCAGAATAAATCATCAATATCTGAACCATCATTGGAACAGCAGGACAAAGACTCAAATAAAGGTCTAACGTATGATCAATTGAGTTTAGGTTTGGAGAACATCACGAAGAGCGGGTGGGTACAAATAATTTGAGCCTTTATCCTTTGTTTCTTAAACCGTGAACCAGGCCACGTTATAACCCTTAAAAGTCCTAGCTGAAGCATGGGTTAGTTCGAAAGCATACTGTTACGAAAGGTATCCTGACTCCTGAAGGCTTACGGTAAATACGGAGTTGACATCACGTTTTACAAACATTCACTTGTTTTATGAAAAAAAATGCACTTTCAAAATCTTCAAGACAGACATAGGCTTTGCATTTTTAACATAAATTTGTTTGCATATGACTTTTTGTTTGAACAACAGGGAAATTCGCACGATGAAGGCCTAATGAACAGAAGCACTTCCAATCGAGAGGCATGATATAATCATGGTCTATTATCTGGGGCAGTCCAATCAAGATTCGGAGAATCTCTCAAAGGCCAAATAGCCTGGGGCAGATCTCCGCTTGAGTTACTTGGGGCACTCCAGCAACGAATCTTGCCTGATCAAACACCTTCTGGTGGCATGGCAAAACACTTCTAACAGGGGCAATTCCCTACATTCTAAGAGCATGGACATAGGCGAAAAGATACTACGCGTAATCAAAGACCCGATAGGTCGACGTACCTAGGCAAAAATAAGGGATTCCCGGCGAACCAAAAGGGTTCGGGCAAAATGAAGGGATGAAATAAAAAAAATCTGTACACCCGGCAAGTCGAAAACCTGGAAAGGCGGCTTGGGCAAAAATGGGTATCCCGGTGGACTGAAAACCCGAAAGGGCGGTCCAGGCAAAAATTAGGGATCAAAGCGTACGACTATGTCCTGTCACCTCGTCACCTGCCTACCAGAAGAAGGTCTGTCCATCAACAAGCTATCGGCACCTCTCAGGTCTTCCTCTCCCACCTCAGAAACAGGGGCAATAAGGAGTTGTCTAAGAGCAATCTAATTGTTCCGTCCTCCAAGGTATCAAAACAGGTTCGGCTGAAGAACATAACCAGCACCTCAATCCCCCAGAGAGTAAGTCAGCAGTCAGTACACTCTCCTCAAGCAAAACAGTTATCAACCTTAAGGAAGTTGGGTATCCTCCCGCAGATCTCAACCTTCCCCAGCAGCATACAGTCTTAACAAGCATCCCCGAAAGTCTTGATTTAAGATTGTTCCCCGGCGTTCTATCAACGTGCAAAGGAGTCACTTCCCCGGTACAGTTCAAAACTTCCCCAGGAGTCCAGCCCAGTGTCCCCAGGAAAGTGGAATCCATCTCCCCCAAGCAGTAAGCTTATCCCCAGTAGATTCTGGAAGCTTATCCCTCGCGGAGCACGAACGCGTCGTCCGGTTTTATTCAAAGAGTTATTTCCTTACCAGGATATAACTGGGTTATCCTCAGCCAAAAGCTGCGGAAAGGTCGTCGTCAATACAGTCTTCTTATCCCCAGCGAAGTCTATCAACACTTCCAATACAACAAGAGTATCCTCAGCAAGATGTTATCAACACTCAGCAAAGCATCCCTCTCCCCACAGAGTATTGCTTCCCAGCATGGTCGCTAGAGTATTTTTCTCCCCGCAGAATCTTCCATTTGCCAAGTTCATTCCTCAACGGAGTCATCTTCTCCTACCGGTATTCTTGCAGTTATCACCCCCAGCGGAAGTAAAAGCTTATTCTTCAACATCAGCCCAGGAGTGACTTCCCGGCACCCGTCAAGGATTTACTTTCCTAGACGAAAATATACATTCATAAACATCACATACATCATTATAGCATGCATAACGCATCATGTCATACAAATCTCATTTATGTTGAGAATATCATTGCTTGATCCATATCATACATTGCGTATGACTGACTTTTATCTTTCAGGAAAGATTCAGCTAAATTCTCAATCATATTTCAAGACCTAGACCGGTTCAGTTAATCGACTCTAAAGATTTCTTATCCATTCCAAGGCCTTCTCTAGTCCAGCCAAATCGACTCCCAACAGATTTTTTCTGATGAAGACTTAGTAGAAGTTATCAGGTTATAATTTCCTATTGGTTCTCTCTCCGACGGTGCATGAGATTTCCATTTTAGGTCTTTCTTTGAGATTATATTTTCCTATTGGTTCTCTCTCCGACGGTGCATGAGATTTCCATTTTAGGTTTTTCTTCGAGATTATATTTTCCTATTGGTTCTCTCTCCGATGGTGCATGAGATTTCCATTTTGGGTTTTTCTTTGAGATTATAATGTCCTATTGGTTCTCTCTCCGACGGTGCATGAGATTTCCATTTTAGGTCTTTCTTTGAGATTATATTTTCCTATTGGTTCTCTCTCCGACGGTGCATGAGATTTCCATTTTAGGTTTTTCTTCGAGATTATATTTTCCTATTGGTTCTCTCTCCGACGGTGCATGAGATTTCCATTTTAGGTTTTCCTTTGAGATTATAATGTCCTATTGGTTCTCTCTCCGACGGTGCATGAGATTTCCATTTTAGGTTTTTCTTCGAGATTATATTTTCCTATTGGTTCTCTCTCCGACGGTGCATGAGATTTCCATTTTAGGTTTTTCTTTGAGATTATATTTTCCTATCGGTTCTCTCTCCGACGGTGCATGAGATTTCCATTTTGGGTTTTTCTTTGAGATTATAATTTCCTATTGGTTCTCTCTCCGACGGTGCATGAGATTTCCATTTTAGGTTTTTCTTTGAGATTATAATGTCCTATTGGTTCTCTCTCCGACGGTGCATGAGATTTCCATTTTAGGTTTTTCTTCGAGATTATATTTTCCTATTGGTTCTCTCTCCGACGGTGCATGAGATTTCCATTTTAGGTTTTTCTTTGAGATTATATTTTCCTATTGGTTCTCTCTCCGACGGTGCATGAGATTTCCATTTTAGGTTTTTCTTTGAGATTATATTTTCCTATTGGTTCTCTCTCCGACGGTGCATGAGATTTCCATTTTGGGTTTTTCTTTGAGATTATAATGTCCTATTGGTTCTCTCTCCGACGGTGCATGAGATTTCCATTTTGGGTTTTTCTTTGAGATTATATTGTCCTATTGGTTCTCTCTCCGACGGTGCATGAGATTTCCATTTTGGGTTTTTCTTTGAGATTATAATGTCCTATTGGTTCTCTCTCCGATGGTGCATGAGATTTCCATTTTGGGTTTTTCTTTGAGATTATATTTTCCTCTTGGTTCTCTCTCCGACGGTGCATGAGATTTCCATTTAGGGTTTTTCTTTGAGATCATAATGTCCTATTGGTTCTCTCTCCGACGGTGCATGAGATTTCCATTTTAGGTTTTCCTTTGAGATTATAATGTCCTATTGTTTCTCTCTCCGACGGTGCATGAGATTTCCATTTTAGGTTCTTCTTTGAGATTATAATTTCCTATTGGTTCTCTTCCCGATACTGCGAAGATGGTAATTCCCACCAAGATTTTCTCAACGAGCGTAGTTGAAGTTAAAGTCACCCAAGGTTCTCTTACCGTTCACGCTAAGGTAGTAACCATCCCTGGTTCATTCATCACCGTTTGAAGCTCCAGACTCAGCTCCTGTAACCAGTCAGGAAACATCTGTACCAAGCATCTGAAAATCAGCTCCTGCAACGTGCCAGGTACTCATTTTTCTTTTGCAGGTATGCAGGTTCTCGCTAAGGAATCTCTTACGCGATCAACATCCAGATGGCATCTATAAGCCCATCATCCTATTCATCAACCTCTAAATGGCATATATAAGCCCATTCCCATCACCACACGGCTACTATGTGAGCGCAAATTTCTGGGCACTCTAGTGTTCAATCATCTTCCACCTTCGGATTACGAAAGGCGCGTCAGCAAATCTGCAACCTCAGGTCTAAGAAGATTGAACAGGGGCAACTGTTGTACCCCAAAATTTGCCCTCCCATATTCTCCAAGAAATTGCCAAGTCAAGCTTCAAAGTTCCCCAAGGGTTGCACAGTTCAAGGGCCTCCTATACAGTCAAAATTAGGGCTTGTGTTCTGATCAAGAAAATGAAGTTTCTAAAGGCTCAATCAAGTCTCACATGCCTACAAATGTGGTCAAGCATCCTCATACCAAGTTTCAAGACATTCAGCACAAAATTGCACAGTCAAAAACCCTAATTGCACTACAGTCAACTGTAGGGGCAAAATGGTCATTTGACAGTCAAAAGTTCAAATTTTTGGTCAACATATCATTTTGAAGTCACAAAAATCATTTGATCAATGCTTGATCATGATTCTCAAAGTTTGGCTCAAAAATCATCAAGATGCAAAAGTTTCCTTATTTGGACAGTTGAAAAAGTCAACTGTAAATTGACCAAGGCATAACTTTCACATGGATTATCAGAAAAATTCCATCCAAAGCTCATTTTGAATAGGAAGAGATTTCCTACAACTCATCTTCATACTTCAAGTCCAAGAAATGCTCTCACAAAAAGTTATCAATTTCAACATTATAGGTCATTTTCAAAAGTCAACAAAAAGGGACTTTAAGTCAAAGGCCATAACTTGAGATTGGTAAATCAAAATGACATGGGACCAAATACATTGGTTAGAGGACTCAAAGACCTTTCCAAAATGTCCAAGAACATGAGCAAAGCTTAAAAATTGAGCAAGTTATGCCTTGTGGAAATTGGGAAATTTTTGGATATTTTGAAAAGTCAACATTGATTCAAATGACCTAAAATTGCTAATGGGCCCATTTTTCTTCCATAATTCATCATCCATGGCATGTGCACGACTACTTGGCCCAAAGGGAAGTCTTTATTCATTTTTTATTTATTTATTTGAATTTTTATTTATAATAATTCATTTAAATCAAATAAAATATATGAAAAATGCTAACCTAAGTTTTCCAATCAATTTATACATGTTTTATTCTCAATAATTCGTGCATATCCCAATATGGAAAGATTTGGAGAGATTGGAGTTGATTTGTATCAAAAAGCACATGGAAAGATTGAAAAAATAATGATGGAAAATCAAATCTCAAAATCCATGAATGAAAGAGATTTTGATCAATTTTGTTAACCTAATTTGTTCACTACATAAGCTAGAATGAAACCCTAATGCTTGGACACACGCAGCTGCTGAGAAACTTGGAAATCAAACTTGAAATTTTGTCTAAAAAACTCAATTCTGAAAATTAACTTGCAGGTTGATTCGAGCCTCCAAACCGGTCTCATTCGCTTCCTCAAGCATCACTGAACGTGTCCCAATCAAGAACATTCCTCAAAGCTTAAAGAATTGGTATACATAACTTGAAATATCTCATGAAAAATTCATAATCGTGTTTTAAAATCTATGCATTTTCATGGCATTTTAATTATTGATTCATGTTCCTGGCATGATTCTGAAGCTAACCCATGCGTTTGATTGGATTATTATGCATTGTAGACGATTTCACCATTGCCAAGTTTTAGGGTTTGCAGAGTTTTGAATCAGGGGTTTTGTAACAAGGAAAAATTGGAACCCCTGACCACCACCATTCAAATCAGCACATTCAGACGATTACAAAGCTATGCTCGCGCTCAATTTATGAGCGTTCCTAGGCTAATCGCTATTTTCCCATAGCTGGCCTAAGAGAACACATCAAAAACCGTTGCCTGTGTTGTTTATGTTTCAGGAAAATAAAGTCCCATGAAGAAGATGACCTCGTGGCAGATATTGGTTGGCTCTTTCAAATTTCGCGCGCGTTTCCAGGCCATTGACATTTTTTCTCTTATAATGTTTATTCGTTATTCTATAGTAAACGCGTTTGAAGTGGCTCAGTGGCGCACGTGGTGACTTGCAATGTTAATGACCTGGGTTCGATCCCAGGTCTTCACCCTTTCCATTTGTTTTTTTTCAATTAACATTCATGTGCAGCATAAGCGTTGTGGATCACCATACCCTTCCAAATCCAGCATGCCACGCGTACGTTGAGAGCAATCCAAGGGCTACCGATTGGAGGAACACCATAGGTCTGAGTCAACGCACATGTACGTGTCCTAAAAAGTCCACCAGGCCTAAAGGTTGATGGGCCAAATTGCTGAAGGAAACACCTCCACATTGGGGACTACAACCCCCCTTGGTTTGCAATTCTCCATACTTTCTTTATTCTTTTTTTATTTTTTATTTTTCTTTTTAATTATTGTTTTCAATTAATTAATTATTTTCACAAAAAATATAAAAAAAACACATAAAAAAATCAGAAAAGAATTAAAAATAATAAATATTTTTGTTTCTAGTATTTTCATAAATAAATGCATGTAAATTAATTAGTTTTAAATTAGGGTTTTAGTTTTAATACTTTTAACAAAAATCTAAAAAATGTAGAAATAGGTTTAATTAACAATTTTTCATCCTTTTTATTTTTCTTTCATAAATAATATTATTTATTTTATTTATTTTTATAATTTAAATTGTATATAAAAATTAGGTTTAATTTTAGGTTAAAAACTTCAACATTTTTTCTTCTTAATAAATTAAAAATAAAATAGAATTAGGGTTAGCATTTAATTTCAATTAATTCCTTTTTCTATTAAATCCTAAAATACCAAAAAAACAAGTTCTTTCTTTCTTTCTAATTAATTAGTTCCTCATTAATTTAATTTTGCAAAAGGGTCCAACGCCCTCGTTCGTAATTTCTTATTAATTCGCGTATTTATTTTATTTCATTAAATAATTATGTACCTCTCCCAAAGCCATGTAAATTACTTCTCGCACTTTTAATTCTTTATTTGTTTTACTTTATTTATTTTCTGTCAAATCGGGTTCGAGAAACTTTTGGCGATGTGGACCCGCGCCGTTTGTAATAGCTTAGAATTTACTTTTCTCGCAATATTTTTTAACTGTTAAATCAAAAGCATGAAAGAATGTATGGACAAAATAAAAACAAGCGCATAGAACACCAATAACATGACAAGATAAATGCAAATGAAAACGACACACAAATCGCACACACCACCCCTAGGGTACGCCTCACTGTTGCCTTGCCTCGAAAGGTGATCGTCGAGTAGAGGATGTCTTAGTAAGTCCTCATGATCCGAGAACCTGGCATGAGGGTAGCTTCTAAGGTGTCTTCCCATTGCTCTGGTGATCACCATGTCCCGAACCTCGAATTGACCCGAACACCTCCAACGGTGGTGCTACCTACCTCTCAATGGTGGGATGGCACTACTTTAAAGGACATTTACACAGACGAATTCCTTAGGGTAGGTAGGTTCTCGTGGATACTTGCTCTAATTTCAAAACAAATCAAAAAAATACTTTTCACACCAACACATTTTCAAAAGCTTTCGAAAGCAACTTTTCAAACACTCTTGAGGACTGATACAAGAGTCGAACTGAAATTTTCAAAGAAACTTTTTTAAACCCACAATTGAAAAGCAAACAAACCATTTTTGAAAACACAAGTGAGCAAGTATCTAAGAGCCCATGGATAACCATGGATGGAAAGGGTGCTAACACCTTCCCTTTCTATAACCTACCTCCCGAACCGAGAGCAATCTCTTTAAGGAATTTTTCTGTGCTTTTGTCCTTTCCATTTGGAGAAAATAAAAGACGGTGGCGACTCTTGCTTCTGCGACATTTCGCGAACCAGCGTTAAACAGTCAGTTCCAGATCCACCGATCACACAAGGGTTATCACTAAGTTAAACAAAACTTCTCAAAACACGCACAAGCAATTTCAAAAATGAGCAAGTTCCAGAAAGGTTTTTTCTGTTCTTTTTACTTTTCCTTTGTTGGATAAAATAAAATTCGGTGGCGACTCTTGCTTACCACACATTTGCGAACAAAAAACACAAACCAGTATTAAACAGTCAGTTCTGTCACCGTATCACAGAACTGGCGACTCTGCTGGGGATAAACTTTAATTAAGTGGGGTATACCTTAGGATCTAGGTCATTTTAATTGCTTCTCTTGCTTGTCTTGATTGATTTACTTTTAAGGGCATCTGTTGGGTTATGTAGATCCTAAAACCGGATCTGGAAACACCTTTTAGGTAAGTAGCAATAAACTGTGAGGGAATTGTGCAGGGTATACCGACAAGGTTGAAGCAGTAGCTACATTGATGCGACACTTTGGTTGGTATTGGTAGCCCTTGAGTCAATCGAGGAGAATACGGGGCCGCTGCGTGGTGTCATAAAGCATCAACTGACCTTAGAACCTTTAATTGCACAACTTGGCCTGTAGGACGTAGCGAGATGACCGACTTTGGTGTATTCCCAAGGTCGACAGATACTCGATGCTAAACTCATTGAGGTTTGACTCCTGAGTTTTGTTTGGTTGCGAGTCAATCGCCTATTGAACGAAGCTTGGGGGAAAGATCAGTGATATTGAGATCCCTTAGAACCTGGTTACTATTTATAGGATAAGTTGAACCAATCCAACTTCAAGAGGGTATGACCTTAAAACTCATGCAGGATTTAAACCTAAGGACTTGGTGTGACTTGTTTGTTGCTTGATATACATGTGATTTCTTAGCATAATCACGACATCATAAACATGGCATATCATATTAATCATTTCAAGGATTTTCTAGGGCTCATCTTTGCTTTGTTTTATAGGACATGGCATCCTCCCGCAGGAACACTATCCATATTAACCTTATGAAAGTACCTCCTCAACTAAAGGACTTGGCATTAAGGATTCCTAAAAGCTCTTACTTCACTGAAAAACATGGACGGCTACTCAGCTTGGTCACTTCAAAACCTGATGAAGAATTGTTAAAAGTGCTATTCCAGTTCTTTGATCCTTTGCACCACTGCTTCACCTTCCCGGATTACCAGCTAGTGCCTACTATGGAGGAATTTTCTCGGTTATTAGGGGTACCTATTCTTGACCAGTTACCTTTCAATGGTACGAAAAGTCATCCAAAGCCTGAAGAGATTGCTCGAGCTCTATCCTTACAACGGTCCGATGTAGTGACAAATTGGGAAACTAGGGGAAGTGTCCAAGTAATTCCGGTTAAATTTATATTCTAGAAAGCTCACTATTTTAGGGATACCCTGGATTTACAAGCTTTTGAAGAGGTATTGGAACTCCTCATCTACGGGATGGTACTATTCCCTAACACAGACCAACTCGTAGATGTGAATACGATTAAGTTTTTCTGTCTCATAATCCGGTGCCTACATTAATTGGGGATATTCTACACTCTCTACATGATCGCACTCTAAAGAGAAGGGGGACCCTCATGTGTTGCATCCCTCTATTGGCTAGGTGGTTTATTTCTCACCTACCCAGGTTTATTTTGAAGAATGAGCAGGGTATGAAATGGTTTCATAGGCTGATGTCCCTTACACATTCAGACATTCATTGGTGTTCACGGTCCTCATAAGATGTTACCATCATCGATCGCTGTGGTGAATTCCCTAATGTCCCTCTCTTAGGCATTAGGGGAGGAATCACTTATAACCCTTGTTTGGCACTGTGACAGTTTGGTTATGCGAGAAGGGATGGTCCTCATGATACACTTATCCAAGGAATCACCTTTGACTATGAGAATGATGCTCAGGGTTACCGTAAAAGGTTCATGCGAGCTTGGGGCATGGTACATAGAGTTGATAGAAAGACACTAGGGTACAAGAATTCCATCCCTCTTGAGCCTTATCTCAGATGGGTACGAGCCCGCACCTAAAGTCTTATGATTCCTTACCCCGCCATCCTACCTATGATTATGGAACTGGTTGCTGAAGGAGAAACTTCTTATCTTGTTCTCCATCCTGACATGCCAACTGATCATGAGGAGTTACAAAAATCCTGGATCCAACTCAAAGAGGAACGAGATACCTTCGAAACCCAATTCTACGCCAGCAAGAAGAAGGTCCTCGAACTCACTAGGTTACTTCATGAAGAAAGGAACATAAACGCCTACATTGCACCAAAGAGGATGCGCTCATGGGAAACCTGATTTTCTTTTTGCTTTACATTTTGTTTTGTTTGATTGTTAGCCTAAAAGGCACTCTTGGTAACAATTCGAACTTATTAATACAATTAACATGTGTTTCTTTTAGTTAAACAAATTTGAGCCTTTAAGAATCCTTGAAACCATTGCATACGCATATCATCCATGACATTGCATAAACAGGTACCATAACAGGTTTCTCATCTTCTTCGCTGTTTATTTCAGTAGTAATGTCTTCTGAACAAAGCATCAAGGATCTCCAGGCACAAATGCCCAATTTCATAAAATGTTCGTAGCCTTGGCTAAAGGGCAGGAAGATCTGAAGGCCCTTATTCTGAAAGAGAAGAAGAAGAAGAAGAAGAAGAAGAAGAAGAAGAAGAAGATCGTCGGTGTCCTGAATCTGGGAAGAAGGTTTAGGGGACCGTTGAAGCAAACAGTTGATCGGACCTCTTCATCCAAATAAGGGAGAACCAAGAGGGCGAAACAAGGGAGGAAGACCCTAGTCTGAGAGTTTCTGAGGATGAATCTGACTGCAATGATGAACAATATCCCCCGGCTGAGGATAGGTACAAACAGTTAGAGGATCGTCTGAGCGTAATGGAGATCCAAAGAATACCAGGGGCTGGATTTCGAAGATCTGGGTTTGATATCTGGGGTAGTCATCCCACAAAAGTTCAAGGCTCCGGTATTTGCGAAGTATGATGGGGTGTATTGTCCCAAGCTTCATCTTCGTTCATATGTGAGGAAGATTCATCCTCACACTATTGATAGGAACTTGTGGGTCCATTTCTTTCAGGACAGTCTATCTGTGACTCAGCTTGAGTGGTTCTATCAGTTGGAGGGAACCAATGTCCGCAACTGGGAAGATCTGGTTGCTGCTCTTTATAAGCAGTATCAATACAACGCTGATCTTGCCCCTACTCGTACTCAACTCTAGAGTATGTCCATGGGTGCAGGTGAAGGCTTTAAGGACTAGCGCAGAAGTGGAGAGATATGGCAGGGAGAGTCCAACCCCCTTTGTCTGATAGGGAGTTGGTTGACATGTTTCTTGGGACGTTGTCTGGTGCATTCTTCAATCACCTGATTGGTAGCTCCTTAGCTGGTTTCACCGAGCTGATATTAACCGGAGAAAGGGTAGAAGCTGGGATCCGAAGCGGCAAAATACAGAAAGATACCTCGTCAAGCTCAATGAAGAAGCCCTTCGCGGGTAAGAAGGAAGTCAATGCTATTCATAGCCCAAGAGGTCAGAGCAGAGCTGAACGCCATCCAACGGTAAATGTTGTGATGATGCCTAGGTCTGCGACTACCCCACAACAAAACAATCAGCAAAGGATAGAAAGGCCGTAAAGGCAGTTTACTCGGGTTAACATGACATTGACTGAGGTTCTACCCCACCTGCTAAGATCCAACTTGGCAACCTTGAAAGAGGCTCCCAAGAATCCTAACACCACATCTCCTCGATACAATCCAAACGCTCGGTGTGTGTACCATTCTGAGAGTCTAAGCCATGATACAAATGACTGTTGGGCTCTAAGAAATAAGGTACAAGATCTAATTGAAGCCAAGGAGATTGAGTTTGATGCTCCGGAGAAGCCTAATGTCATAACTGCTCCGATGCCCAAGCACAACCGTGGAGTTAATGCCATTGATACTGATCTGTTTGTTACCTCTATTAATGAAGTTTCCACTCCTCTTATGACTGTTAAGAAGAATTTATTGTTGAGAGGTTTATTTCCGGGTTGTGGTGAAGGTTTCCACATGTGTTCATCTCTGCCCTCTGGTTGCTATTTGCTGAAAGCAGGTGTTCAACACCTAATAGACATCAGAGAGATTTTGTTCGAAAAGACTTTGATTCTGACTGTTCTGTGTGAAGATGTTGCCATTATAACCATTTCTGCCAATCCTTCCAAGGTATCCTCTAAAAGACCTGTTAGGATTACACCTGCTCTAAGAATCGCCCTGTTGATAATCACTTTTCCTGCTCCCGTACAGTATTCCTCGGACAAAGCTGTCCCTTGTAATTATGGCGCTGATGTTTACTATCACGGTGTTAAACAAGATTTGAAGATTGAAGAGGCTGATCCCGATGTCAGTAACATTGTCGGGACCAGCAAGATTACCAGAAGTGGAAGGGTTTTCTCTCCCGAGATCTCCCCGAAGACTGTCACTAAGCCTGTTGTTATTTCATCTGTTGTTCCTACCGGTACTTCCGTTACTACTCCCATTCTTACTCCAATTGTTACCCCTGCCGATGAGTCATATAGGACTCGAGGCAAAGAAGCTATGGGTGAGCCTGCTCGGACGGAGGCACCTAGAAAGATTGTTATGGAATCTTTTAAGCAAGAAATAGAGGAAATCTTAAAAATAATCAAGAAGAGCGACTACAATATGGTCGAGCAGCTGGGGCAGACCCCTTCAAAAATATCAATGTTATCTATGTTGTTATGTTCTGAGGCCCATGCAAAGGCTTTGATTGCATTCCTCAAGACTGCGCATGTTCCGCAGGAAACCTCCGTCGATCAATTTAAAGACTGCATGGCCAATTTGACTGCTGACAATGGGTTGGGTTTTTCAGATGCCGACTTGACACCGAAGGGGAGGAAGCATAATGATGCTCTGCATGTCTCGATTAAATGCAGGGGCACTAATATGGATCATGTGTTGGTGGACATTGGATATTCACTGAATGTTCTGCCTAAGAAGGCTCTCAGTTGGCTAGATTGTGAAGGCTTGACCCTAAAGCCTAGTAACATTGTGGTGAGGGCTTTTAACGGGTCGAAGAGAATGGTGCATGGGGAGGTGGACATCCCTGTTAAAGTGGGCTCTCAAACCTTTGGGTCCACCTTCTACGTGATGGACATCAAGTCATCATACTCTTGTTTGTTGGATTATCCTTGGATCCACGAAGTTGGGGTCGTTACTTCTACACTGCACCAAATGCTGAAATATCCGGTAAAGGGGAAAATTGTCACTGTGCATGGTGAAGAATAGTATATGGTGAGCCACCTGAACTCCTTCAGGTATGTGGAGATGGATGGGGAATTCATAGAGACTCCTTGTCAAAACTTTGAAGAGGTGCCCCAGATTTTAGCGTCAACCGAGGCTACCACCAGCACCAAACCTCCTCTGAAGATAGCTTCTCTCAAGGACGCCAGAGCAGCAGTTGAAGAAGGTGGGTGTACCAACTGGGGGCAGCTCCCTGATTTTACTCACAAAGCTGACAAATTTGGATTGGGCTTTACTTCAGGAGCTCAAAGGACTGTTCGACGTGCTCGGGCCGGAGGACCTCCCCTACGCATCAGTAATCGTGGGGTAAATGCTATTGAAGACAGCGAGGAAGATTCTGATATTGACAGCTGGATCTACCCGACTACCAACGGTGGACCTAGTAACTGGACGACCAGAGATTTTATACCAATTTCTTTTGTTCAACAGTAATTGTCTTACTTATTTTCCAAGTTTGTAATAAACAATTTAAACTCTACCGCCTTGTGTCTTACCCGAGGCATAATGATTTTGTTTGTGAGGTCTATTATGTGCCATTTTCATATGTCATCAATAAAACATTAGACATTTCTTGCATACAAATTTTGCGCTCTCTGTTCTTCTTTTTTGTTTTTCACTTTATCAATATAGCTATGCTCTTACACACACTCACATATCAAACTGAAGATCCGTATCCACTATGGATCCCATTGATAACAATTCTGCTATTTCCAGTCATGACTTTGAAAATCTGATCAACCAAGCCGAGGACGAAGGTGAGGACGATTGTGAGGTACCCGGAGAACTTGCTAGACTGTTACAGCAGGAAGAGAGGGCTATACATCCTCATGAAGAGCCAGTTGAAACGATAAACTTGGGCACGGAGGTAGACAGAAAAGAAGTCAAGATCGACCGTATGCACCCTGAAATGTCAAAGAAGATTAAAGCTGAGGTCATGAAGCAGTTCAATGCTGGGTTCTTAGCCGTCACCTCCTATCCGCAATGGTTTACTAACGTCTTTCCGGTGCCAAAGAAGGACGGTAAGGTACGAATGTGTGTGGACTACAGAGACCTGAACAGGGAAAGCCCCAAGGATGACTTCTCGCTTCCCCCACATTGACGTTCTGGTTGACAACACCGCACAACACAAAATCTTCTCCTTCATGGATGGTTTCTCTGGCTACAACCAGATCAAGATGGCTCCTGAAGACATGGAGAAGACAACCTTCGTCACATAGTGGGGCACCTTATGTTACAAGGTGATGCCTTTTGGGTTGAAGAATGCTAGGGCAACCTATCAACGAGCCATGGTTGCCTTGTTCTACAATATGATTCACCACGAGTTCGAGGTTTATGTTGATGACATGATAGCCAGATCCCAAACCGAGGAAGAGCACCTCGACCATCTACAAAAGTTGTTTGATAGGTTGAAGACATACATGCTGAGGCTAAATCCGAACAAGTGGACCTTTGGGGTAAGGTCTGGTAAGCTTCTAGGGTTCATCGTCAGTGACAAAGGTATTCAAGTAGACCCTGAGAAGGTAAAGTCCATACAAGAGATGCTGGCTCCCCGTACAGAGAAGGAGGTTAGAGGTTTCTTGGGATGCCTAAATTATATCGCCAGGTTCATTTCACATATGACTGCTACTTGTGAGCCAATCTTCAAGCTCCTGAAGAAAGATCAAGTGGTAAAGTGGAATGAAGAATTCCAGATTGCTTTCGAAAGGATCAAAGAATACCTTCAAGAACCACCAATTCTGATGCCTCTGGTTGAAGGAAGACCTTTGATATTGTACTTAACAGTGCTAGACAATTCAATGGGGGTGTGTGTTGGGGCAGCATGACGAGTCTGGTCAAAAAGAGCACGTCATATACTACCTTAGAAAAAAGTTTACCGACTGTGAGACAAGATACTCACTGCTCGAGAAAACTTGCTGCACTTTGGCATGGGCTGCTCGCCGACTAAGACAGTATATGTTGACCCACACTACTTTGTTGATATCTAAGATGGATCCAATCAAGTACATCTTCTAGAAGCCCGACCTCTCCAGAAGGATAGCAAGATGGCAGATGATCTTAACTAAATATGATATACAATATACAACCCAAAAAGAAATCAAGGGAAGTGTATTGGCTGATCATCTGGCTCATCAAACCGTGGATGACTACCAGTCCATGAATTTTGAGTTCCCAGACGTGAATATTACGCTAGTGACTGACTACGAAGAACCTGGACCGGATGAAGGACATGAGGAAGGATCTCGATGGACTATGGTTTTTGACGGAGCTTCGAACGCACTCGGTAATGGCATTGGCACCGTAATCATATCTCCTGAGGGTTGTCATACTCCTTTCATTGCCTGACTATGTTTCAACTGCACTAACAACATGGCAGAGTATGAAGCCTGCATCATGGGTCTCAAAGCCGCTATCGACCTCAGGATCAAGTTCTTAAATGTCTTCGGGGAATCAACCTTGGTGATAAGTCAGATCAAAGGCGAATGGGATACGAAGCATCCGAACCTCATTTTGTATAAAGAGCACGTGCTGACGTTGCTCCCACACTTTGAGGAGGTAACCTTTGAACATTTCCCACGAAAGGAGAATCAGTTAGCGGACGCGCTAGCTACCATGCCTTCTATGTTAAAAGTTAGGTGGGACAACGAAGCTCCCCGAATCACCATTGAAAGGTTGGATGAACCAGCGCACTGCTGCGAGATTGATACTGAAGAGATAGCAGATAAACCTTGGTTTCATGAAGTGAAAAGGTATCTTGAGACTCAAGTGTATGCTGAAGGGGCATCTGTCAATGATAAGAAGTTTCTGAGAAGGTTTGCTGCGAAATTCTTCCTCAGTAATGGAATCCTCTACAAGCGCAACCATGACTCTACCTTACTGCGGTGTATAGATAAGAGCGAAGCAGAGAGGATTATGACAGATCTACATGAAGGTACCTTCGGAACTCATTCAAGTGGAAATACCATGGCTAAGAAGATCCTACGGGCAGGATACTACTGGTCCACTATAGAAGCAAATTGTTATCAGCACTCCCGAACTTGTCATAAATGCCAAATCTATGTTGATAAGGTGCAAGTGCCTCCGGTTCCATTAAATGTCTTGACAGATCCTTGGCCCTTTGTGATGTGAGGCATTGACATGATCGAAGAAATCAGACCTACCGCTTCCAATGGGCATTGTTTCATCCTGGTGGCCATTGATTACTTCACAAAGTCGGTGGAAGCTGCCTCCTCTGCTACCGTTACCAAGAATGTTGTGGCGTTGTTCATCAAGCATAACTTGATCTGTCAGTATGGTGTTCCAGAGAGAATCATCACTGACAATGGTACCAATCTCGATAACACGATGATCACCGAGCTCTGTAAGCAATTCAAGATACATCATCATAACTCTTCTCCCTACCGACCGAAGATGAATGGCACCGTTGAAGCGGCTAACAAGAACATCAAGAAGATCATATATAAGATGATGGTGACATACAAAGACTGGCATGAGATGTTACCATTTGCTCTTCATGGGTACCGTACCTTAGCACGGACGTCAACAGGGACAACACCCTACTCTCTGGTATATGACATGGAGGCAGTCCTACCCATTGAGGTCCAGATTCCTTCTTTAAGGATTATGAAAGATGCGAATTTGAATGAAGATGACTAGATCTAGACTCGACTTGACCAGCTGAATCTGATCAATAAGAAGAGACTTACTGTTGTTTGTCATGGTCAGATGTATCAAAAACGGATGATCAAGGCTTTCAATAAAAAAGTCAGACGCCAAGAGTATCAAGTCGGGGATCTAGTGATCAAGCGCATCATACTACCGCAAGGTGATCCCAGGGGAAAATGGACTCCTACATACGAAGGACCATTTGTGATTAAAAACATATTCTCGGGTGGAGCCATGATTCTAACCACCATGGAGGGTGATGACCTTCCTCACCCTGTCAATGAGAACATAGTGAAAAGATACTACGTATGATAAAATACCCGCTAGGTTGATTGGACTAGGAAAAAATAAGGGCTTCCCGATGAACCAAAAGGATTCGGGCAAAAATAAGGGATGAAAACAAAAAAATATGTACACCCGGCAAGTCGAAAACCTGAAAAGGCGGCTTGGGCAAAAAAGGGTATCTTGGTGGACTGAAAACCTGAAAGGGAAGTCCAGGAAAAAAGTTAGGGATGTAAAGCGTATCACTATGTCCCATTGTATCACGTTGCGACCAGACCGCAATATCAACTGTCAAGCTCGAACGACACCAATCAATCTAATCAGCTTCGGACGAGTAGAAAAGTGATGACACGCTCGAAGACATAACGACAATAGAAGACTTGGAACCCGATGGGATTGTTGTACATAGTTGTTTTCTTTTTTACACAATATTGGATATCTTCCATTTTTATGGAGGCATTCTCTTACTAGAGCGTCAACTTCCTTGTACAAAAACGACTGTTATAGGCCAACTTCGAAAATCAATACAAATAATTTTTACAAAAACCTATGTGTTTTTTCTTTTTATGTTTTGTTTTGCAAGAACGTCCAATGGTTTATTCTTGACATATGCATCTGAATATGATTGCTATTCACAAATATTCACATAAGAAAGAGAAAGACAATTGCTCGTAACTTAAGAAACAGGAGCAAAAACAAAAATGTCAAACCTTACAGTTACTCTGTCCAGCAGGTACCGGGGCGTAGACAGCCTTGAAACAAAGTCATCAGTATATACGACCTCGCGACATCTGTACTCCCCACAGAGTAAAGGTAATCAAAGCGTTTATGTCAGCTTCCCCAAAACAGGAGGTACTTTCCCCAACCGGTTCCCTTCAGAGAATTGACAGCTATATTCCCCCAGTCGAATTTCATAATCGCAAGCGGGTCATAAAATTTGTCTCCCAAGCAGAGTTTATTTCCCTGAATGCAGAAACTCAATCCCTGACAGAGTTTATCCCTCCAGCTACGGAAGTTCACTTTCCAACAGAATTATTCCCCCACATAGCTATTCTCAAACAGAGTCTCTCCCTCGCAGAATATTCACAAACAAAAAGGAATAAATCCCCAGCATAGTCATCTCCGTTTACCATCCCCAGCGGAAGTAGAAGAACCACTTCTTCTACGACGGTCAGGAACTCAGTTTCCAATACTCTCCAACAACAGTCAGGGATTTATTTTCCCAAACTTAGATATGTCACAATAGTATCTCATGTTCATACATCATGACGTGCGCTTACATATTGCATACAGCATAATCTCATTTATTTTGAGAACATAATCCCACCATGCATTTCATGCATCGCATATAATTAACCCCGTTATCTTTTCAGGAAAGACAACTATCATCAACAATTCCAGCAGTTATACATGTCATATCTGCAGACAGCTAATGAAAAATCAGTTCCCAAAACCAAACGGGTCAACTAAGCTACGTGACCAAATGAAGTAACCCTACGACCCAGGTTCCTTCTCATAGCCCTGCCATCCAGGCTCTCATTTTGAAGTAACCCTACTATCCAGGTTCCTTCCCATAAGCCCTACTATCCAGGATTTCATCTCGAAGTAACCTTACTATCCAGGTTCCTTCTCATAGCCCTACTATCCAGGCTTTCATCTCGAAGTAACCCTACGACCTAGGTTCCTTCTTACAGCTCTACTATCCATGCTTTCATCTCCAAGTAACCCTATGACCCAGGTTCCTTCTCAAGCCCTACTATCTAGGCTTTCATCTCGAAGTAACCCTACTATTCAGGTTCCTTATCATAGCCCTACCATCCAGGCTCTCATTTCGAAGTAACCCTACGACCCAGGTTCCTTCTCATAGCCCTACTATCCAGGCTTTCATCTCGAAGTAACCCTACGACCCAGGTTCCTTCTCATATCCCTACTATCTAGGATTTCATCTCAAAGTAACCCTACGACCCAAGTTCGTTCTCATATCCCTACTATCCAGGCTTTCATCTTGAAGTAACCCTACGACCCATGTTCCTTCGCATAGCCCTACTATCTAGGCTTTCATCTCGAAGTAACCCTATGACCCAGGTTCCTTCTCATAGCCCTACTATCCAAGATTTCATCCCGAAGTAACCCTACTATCCAGTTCCTTCTCATAGCCCTACTATCCATGCTTTCATCATGAAGTAACCCTACTATCCAGGTTCCTTCCCATGGCCCTACCATCCAGGATTTCATTCTGAAGTAACCCTACGACCCAGGTTCCTTCTCATAGCCCTACTATCCAGGCTATCATTTCTAAGCAACCTTACTATCCAGGTTCATTCTCTCTTATCTCCAGACAACAGTTTACAACACTGTAAGACCTGGACCCGATCAGATACGGTCGATTTCACATTTCCCTAGTAAGTCGCTGTGCAGCCTGGACCCTGACCAGACATGCAGTTTACTCTCACCTCCTCAATTAGGAGTTAATTCCCCAGCAGAGTAATGGACAACCAAAGCTCCTATGCTCTATTTCCCAAGACGTAAATCAACATTCACCGGCGAAGTCCTCCTCAATGGCAGTTACATGAATTCTTGCAAAGGAATCTCTTATGCGACCGATATCTTTTCTGGATGGCATCTTTAAGCACATCTCTGACGATTCTCTGTCAATTCCCAAATGGAATCTGTAAGCCCATTTCTGATATCACTAATCAGTATTACTTCATGCGAGTGCAAATTTATGGGCACTCTAGTGTTCAATCATCTTCTCCCTTCAAATCATGAAAGGCAGACCAGAAAATCTATATCCTCAGGTTTAAGAAGATTAAACAGGGGCAGCTGTTGTACCCCAAAATTTTCCCTCTCATTTTACTCAACATATGCTCATTGAAATACTCAACTTGCTCAAGGATATCCAAGAATTAACCAGACAAATGCTCTCCTAAGACAATGAATCTCAAACTAGGGTTTCTGTGATCGGTGGATCTGGAACTGACTGTTTAACGCTGGTTCGCGAAATGTCGCGGAAGCAAGAGTCGCCACCGTCTTTTATTTTCTCCAAATGGAAAGGACAAAAGCACAGAAAAATTCCTTAAAGAGATTGCTCTCGGTTCGGGAGGTAGGTTATAGAAAGGGAAGGTGTTAACACCCTTTCTATCCATGGTTATCCATGGGCTCTTAGATACTTGCTCACTTGTATTTTCAAAAATGGTTTGTTTGCTTTTCAACTGTGGGTTTAAAAAGTTTCTTTGAAAATTTCAGTTCGACTCTTGTATCAGTCCTCAAGAGTGTTTGAAAAATTGCTTTCGAAAGCTTTTTGAAAAGGTGTCGGTGTGAAAAGTATTTTTTGATTTGTTTTTGAAATTAGAGCAAGTATCTTAGAGTTGTCTACATACCCTAAGGAATTCGTCTGTGTAAATGTCCTTTAAAGTAGTGCCATCCCACCATTGAGGGGTAGGTAGCACCACTGTTGGAGGTGTTCGGGTCGATTCGAGGTTCGAGACATGGTGATCACCAGAGCAATGGGAAGACACCTTAGAAGCTACCCTCATGCCAGGTTCCCGGATCATGAGGACTTACTAAGACATCCTCTACTCGACGATCACCTTTCGAGGCAAGGCAACAGTGAGGCGTACCCTAGGGGTGGTGTGTGCGATTCGTGTGTCGTTTTCAGATATTTTGTCTTGTCAGGTTATTGGTGATCTAACGTTTTGTTTTTATTTTTGTCATTCATTCTTGCATGCTTTGTTTAACAGTTAAAATATTTGCGGGAAAAGTAAATCTAAAGCTATTACAAATGGCGTGGGTCCACATCGCCAAAATTAAACCGGACCCGATTTGACAGAAAAATAAATAAAGTAAAAGTGCGAGAAGTAATATTTACAAGGCTTTGGGAGAGATACATAATTATTCAAGCGAAATAAAATAAATATGCGAAATTAAACAATTAAGTCGAAAGGAGGGCGTTGGACCCTTTTGCAAAAAATTAACATGATGAAATTAATTAAGAGAAAGAAAGATTTTTGTTTTTTTGGTATTTTATGTATTTTAGGATTTAATAGGAAAAATTAATTAAAATAAAATACTAAACCTAATTCTAATTATTTTTAAGTTATTAAGAAAGATATTGAAGTTTTTAACCTAAATTAACCCTAAATTATTTTCATGCAAATTTAATTATAAAAAATAAATAAAATAAATATTATTATTGTGAAAAAGAAAAATTAAAAAGGAATAAAACATTAATTAAACCTATTTCTACATTTTTTAGATTTTTTATGAAAAGAATTAATATTGCAAACCCTAATTTAAACTAAATTTATTTACATGCATTTATTTACAAGAAAATAAAATAAAAATATTTATTATGTTTTTTCATCTTTTCTGATTTTTATGAGGTTTTTGTATTTTGTAAAAAATAATTAATTAAATTAAAACCATAAAGAAAATAAAAATCAATTGAAAATAAAATATAAAGAAAATGTAGAGATTTGCAAACCAGGGGGGGTTCAGGCCCCAATATGGAGGTATATGCCTTAGCAATCTGGCCCAGTTAAGCATGGCCCTTCTGACTTTTTGCATGACACGTGTGGCAACGTTGACTAAGGTTTATTGTGTTCTTTGAATCCATGCCTTTGATTTGATCTCCCAGGACGCGTGGCTGTGGGATTCTTGAAGGCATATGGTAGTCCTTAATGTTGTGCCTGCATAGGAAGATAATTGGAAAAATAATATGGACATAATGCAGACCTGGGGTTCGAACCCAGGTCTTGGATGTCAACGCAATCAGCGCTTGCCAGCTGAGCCATTAAACTCTTTTGATATATTAGTAACAAATAAATAATATAAAAGAAAAGCAAAACGTTAGTGGGTCCGCGCGCCAATTTTCAAACAGACCAACCAGCTTTCGCCAACACATCATCTTCCTCGCGTATTTTCTTTTTTCTGAAACAAGAACATATGGCAACGTTTTTAGACGCGTTCTATTAGGTGGCTTTAGAGAAAATAGCGAATAGCACTATAGTGTTCATAAATTGATCGCGAGTGTGGTGTCTCCTTCGTCCAGATGTGATGAGTTGGATGGTGGTGGTCTCAAGGGCTAATTTTGCCTTGTTTCAAAAGCCCTATTTTTAAGCTCTGTAAACCCTAAATATCAACAATGGTGAAATTGCCTACAGCTTGCAAAAACTCAATTAAACGCATGGGTTAGTTTGCAAATGCTTCACTGATCATGAATATACAATTAGAATGCCATGAATGTTCATAAATTTTGAAACACGATAATGAAAAAATATGGAACAAGAGGGACTTATGTATACCGTTCCAAAGCGTAAAGCTTGAGGTTTTTGATTGGAATATGTTCAGTAATCTCCAAGGAAGCCAATGGAACAAGAATTGAGACTTGAATCGTCCTAGAAGGCTGTTTTCAGAATTGAGTTTATGGAGAAAAATTTCAAGTTTGTGGAGAGCTCTCTTGCGCAGCTTTTTGTCTCTCCATGCATTAGGGTTATGATCATGCTTATGTAGTGAACAAATTAGGTCAACAAAACTCAATCAAATCTCTTGTAATCATTGTTTTGGAAATTTGATTTTCTTAAGGATCTTTTCATATCTTTTCCATGTGCATTTGATTCAAATCATATCCAATTGCTCCAATTCTTTCCACATTTAGCTAAGCACGAAATATTGAGCATAAAACATGTATAAAAAGATTGGTTAGGTCAAGTTAGATATTTTTCATATATTTAAATGATTTAAATGAATTAATATAAATAATAATTCAAATAAATAAATAAAAAATGAGAAAATACTTCCCTTTGGGCCAAGTAGTCGTGCATATGCTTAGAATGATGAATCATGGAAGAAAAATGGGCCCATTAGCAATTTTAGGTCATTTGGATCAAAGTTGTCTTTTCAAAATATCCAAATATTTCCCAACTTCCACAAGGCATAACTTGCTCAATTTTTAAGATGTTCTCATGTTCTTGGACATTTTGGAAAGGTATTTGAGTCCTCTAACCCATGCCTTTGGTCCCATGTCATTTTGATTTACCAATCTCAAGTTATGGCCTTTGACTTAAAGTCCCTTTTTGTTGACTTTTGAAAATGACCTATAATGTTGAAATTGATAACTTTTTGTGAGAGCATTTCTTGGACTTGAAGTATGAAGATGAGTTGTAGGAAATGTCTTTCTCTTCAAAATGAGCTTTGTATGGGATTTTTCTGATAATCCATGTGAAAGTTATGCCCTGGTCAATTTCAGTTGACTTTTTCAGCTGTCCAAATAAGGAAACTTTTGCATCTTGATGATTTTCTGAGCCAAATTTTGAGAATCATGATCAAGCATTGATCAAATGATGTTTGTGGCTTCAAAATGATATGTTGACCAAAAATTTGAACTTTTGACTGCCAAATGACCATTTTGCCCCTACAGTTGACTGTAGTGCAATTAGGGTTTTTGACTGTGCAATTTTGAGCTGAATGCCTTGAAACTTGATATGAGGATACTTGACCATATTTGTAGGCATATGAGACTTGATTGGGCCCTTGAAAACTTCATTTCTTTGATCAGAACACAAACCCTAGTTTTGACTGTATAGGAGACAATTGGACTGTGCAACCCTTGGGGAATTTTGTGACTTGGCTTGGCAATTTCTTGAAGAATATGGGAGGGAAAATTTTGGGGTACAACAGTTGCCCCTGTTCAATCTTCTTAGACCTGAGGATGCAGATTGGCGAATGTGCCTTTCGTAATCCGAGGGTAGAAGATGATTGGACACTAGAGTGCCCAGAAATTTGCACTCACATAATGGAAGTGTGGTGGAATGGGCTTATAGATGCCATTTGGAGATTGCTGGATGGGATGATGGGCTTATAGATGCCACCTGGATGTTGATCGCGTAGGAGATTCCTTAGCGAGAACCTGCATACCTGCACAAGAAAATGAGTACCTGACACGTCGCAGGAGTTGATTTCAGATGCTTAGCATAGATATGTCCTGACTGGTTACAGGAGCTGAGTCTGGAGCTTCAAACAGCGATGAATGAACCAGGGATGGTTACTGCCTTAGCATGAATGGTAAGAGAACTTTGGGTGATTTTAACTTCAACAACGCTCGTAGAGAAAATCTTGGGTGTCTTCTACTGGGATAAGAATCAGGGAGATCTTAGGGTCGATCTGACTGAACCAGAGGAGGCCTTTGATTGGATACGAATCAGGAAAATCTTAGGGTCGATTTAACTGAATCGGACAAGGTCTTGAAATATCTTCAACTGGATAAGCATCAGGGAGATCTTAGGGTCGATCTGACTGAACCGGACAAGGTCTTGGAATATCTTCAACTGGAATAAGTGTCAGAACGTCGCCATATCTGGTTCATATCTGGACTATATCTGGAAGGAAATCTGGAAGCAGCATCAGAACGTCACCATATCTGGTTTACATCTAAAACTATATCTGGAAGGAAATATGGAAGCAGTATCAGAACGTCACCATCTCTGGGTCATATCCGAAACTATATCTGGAAGGAAATCTGGAAGCAGTATCAGAACGTCGCCATATCTGGGTCATATCTGAAACTATATCTAGATAGAAATCTGGAAGCAGTATCAGAACGTCGCCATATCTGGGTCATATCTGAAACTATATCTAGAAGGAAATCTGGAAGCAGCATCAGAACGTCACCATATCTGGGTCATATCTGAAACTATATCTAGAAGGAAATCTGGAAGCAGCATCAGAACGTCGCCATATCTGGGTCATATCTGAAACTATATCTGGAAGGAAATCTGGAAGCAGTATCAGAACGTCACCCTATCTGGTTTACATCTGAAACTATATCTAGAAGGAAATTTGGAAGCAGCATCAGAACGTCACCATATCTGGGTCATATCTGAAACTATATCTAGAGGGAAATCTGGAAGCAGCATCAGAACGTCACCATATCTGGGTCATATCTGAAACTATATCTAGAAGGAAATCTAGAAGCAGCATCAGAACGTCGCCATATCTGGGTCATATCTGAAACTATATCTGGAAGGAAATCTGGAAGCAGTATCAGAACGTCACCCTATCTGGTTTACATCTGAAACTATATTTAGAAGGAAATTTGGAAGCAGCATCAGAACGTCACCATATCTGGGTCATATCTGAAACTATATCTGGAAGGAAATCTGGAAGCAGTATCAGAACGTCACCCTATCTGGTTTACATATGAAACTATATCTAGAAGGAAATTTGGAAGCAGCATCAGAACGTCACCATATCTGGATCATATCTGAAACTATATCTGGAAGGAAATCTGGAAGCAGTATCAGAACGTCGCCCTATCTGGGTCATATCTGAAACTATATCTAGAAGGAAATCTGGAAGCAGCATCAGAACGTCACCATATCTGAAACTATATCTAGAAGGAAATCTGGAAGCAGTATCAGAACGTCACCATATCTGGATCATATCTGAAACTATATCTAGAAGGATATCTGGAAGCAGTATCAGAACGTCACCATATCTGGGTCATATCTGAAACTATATCTAGAAAGAGTTGCGATAGTTGATAGTAATCATCTTTGTATTGATCTTTTTCCTGAAAAGGCAAAACATAATTGTATGCAAAATCATGATGCATGAACTGTATGTCTTCAAAATTAATGAGATTCGTGTAGTATGATGCATATACATGCTATAATGTATGAAGATGTGACGTTTATGAATGTATTTTTGTCTAAGAAAATAAATCCTTGGCGGGTGCCAGGAAGTCACTCCTGGGCTGATGTTGAAGAATAGGTTTTGCTTCCGCCGGGGATGATAGTTGCAAGAGTTCCGATAGGAGAAGATAACTCTATTGGGGAATAAACTTGGCGAATGGGTTACTCCGCGGGGAGACAAATACTCTAGTAATCTTGCTGGGGAGCAATACTCTATGGGGAGAGAGACACTCTGTTGATTGTTGATAGTAACTTGCTGAGGATATCCTTGTTGTTGGAAGTGTTGATGGACTTCGCTGGGGTGAGAAGACTGTGTCGACGACGATCTTTCCGTGGCTTTTGGCTGAGGATAACCCAGTTATATCCTGTTAGGGAAATAACTCTTTAGATCAAGCCGGACGACGCGTTCGTGCTCTGTGAGGGGATAAGCTTCCAGAATCTACTGGGGATAAGCTTATTGCTTGTGGAGATGAATTCCATCTTTCCTGGGGAATTGGATTGGACTGGACTCTCCTGGGGGAGTATTGAACTGTATTGGTTATGTTCTTCAACGGAACCTACCCTGATACCTTGGAGGATAGAACAATCAGATTTCTTAGACCACTCTTTACTGCCCCCTGTTTCTATGGGGGAGGCACTTGTGGGGTGCTGATAGTTGTTGATGGACGAACCTTCTTCTGGTAGACAGATGGCAGGACATAGTCGTACGCTTTAATCCCTAACTTTTGCCTGGACCGCCCTTTCTGGTTTTCAGTCCACCGGGATACCCCTTTTTGCCCAAGCCGCCCTTTCAGGTTTTCGACTTGCCGGGTGTACAGATTTTTCATTTCATCCCTTATTTTTGCCCGAACCCTTTTGGTTCGCCAGGAAGCCCTTATTTTTGCCTAGGCATGTCAGCCTAGCGGGTCTTTGATTTTGCGTAGTATCTTTTCGACTATGTCCATGTTCTTAGAATGCAGGTAGGTGCCCCTGGCTGCTTGTGTTGCCATATTACCAGGAGGTGTCTGATCGTGCAAGATTCGTTGCTGGAGTGCCCCAGGTGACTCAGGCAGAGATTTGCCCCAGGCTTTTTGGCCTTTTGAGAGGTTCTCTGGATCTTGACTTAACTGCCCCAAATGGTAGACCATGATCATGCCGTGCCCCTTGATTGGAGATACTCTTGTTCATTAGACTTTCGTTATGCGAATTTCTATGCTGTTCAAACAAAAAGTCATATGCAAACAAAGTTATGTTAAAAATGCAAAGCTTATGTCTGTCTCGAAGATTTTGAAAATGCATTCTTTTTTCATAAAACAAGTGAATGTTTGTAAAACGTGATGTCAACTCCGTATTTACCGTAGGCCTTAAGGAGTCAGGATACCTTTCGTGACAGTATGCTTTCGAACTAACCCATGCTTCAGCTAGGACTTTTAAGGGTTATAACGTGGCCTGGTTCACGGTTTAAGAAACAAAGGATAAAGGCTCAAATTATTTGTACCCACCCGCTCTTCGTGATGTTCTCCAAACCTAAACTCAGTTGATCATACGTTAGACCTTGTTTGAGTCTTTGCTCTGATTTTCCGGTGATGATTCGGATATTGCTAACTTATTTTGAATAGGCATTCATTCCTTTTTTGTTGAGGGTTTGTAAGACCTCTTTCTTGATTTTTGTTATCCCTTTCTTTTTTTTTTTTTTGCCTGAACTGTTTCCTTTTTTGGAATTACAGTCAGCGGGATGCCCCAGTTTTGTAAGTCTCCTTCATGGGTTTTGACTTAATGGGTTTTTCATTTTTTGAGATAATGACTGCCTGTCCTTGTGATTTATTCAGAACCATCACTGTCTTTTGTTTTGTAAGGACTCCTTTGGTGCCATTTGTTATGCACTTGGATCAACTGAGAGAACTACCCTGCCCCAGGTTATGATAAAGGGTTTTAAATTTCGAAAAGAAAAACTCCTACTTCTTTGGCTCAGAGGGGTTGACGAGGGATTATCATCCTTATAACTCCAGTGTTTAGGGATTGAAACAATGCTTGTACCTCATCAGTGGGGTCTGTTCAAAATCATACTGTAGATTATGGTATCGTTTTCGTCATCCTCCCTCAAGAGGCTTAGAATTTTAGATCCAGAGTTGACATCAGAAAAAATATGAAAAGAAATTTGAACATAATGAAAACAATTGTATTAATTCCCAAAACAGACATATGCGATGCATTGATAGAATAAAAGAGTTTGCTATGACATTAATTGTTTGTATAAGCAAAGAAAAGTACAACTCAAAAATTCAAATGAACAAAAGGCTTCAATGATTGGGCAACGGAGCAGTGATTATGTTCGGAGTCTCCGGTACTTCAAACTGAATCTCCCCGGCGTCGATCATGTCTTGAATCTTGTTCTTGAGAGGCCAGCAGTTGTCCGTAGTATGCCCCGGGCTATCAGAATGATATGCGCACCTATCATTGGGGTGATAGTTGGGAGTAGAAGTGTTCGGATTCCGAAGAGGAGCCCTTAAGGTGATCAGCCCTGCCTTCAACATTTGTTGCAGTGCTTGATCCAGCGACATGTTGATTTTGGTGTACTGTCGTTTCTCCTTGCGCTGCTGCCCCTGTCCTTGTTGAGCAGGTCCAGGATTGGAGATCTGGATTGCCCCTACCTCATGACGGCTCTTTTTACCGTGCACAGCATTGGATTCTTTCTTTCCATGATGAGGCTTTTTATCAGAAGGTGCAGCCTCTTGAATTTTCCCAGACCGGATGCCAGCTTCTATTCGCTCTCCAGTCAAGATAAGATCTGTGAATCCAGCAGACGAATTCATAATTAGGTGGTTGTAGAACGGACCAGACAGGGTCCCCAAGAACATATCAACAAGTTCCCGATCAGTCAGAGGTGGTTGTACCCTTCCAGCAAGATCCCTCCATTTCTACGCATATTCTTTAAAACCTTCACTTGATCCTAACGACATACCCTGGAGTTGGGTACGCGTAGGAGCAAGGTCGACATTATATTGATACTGCTTGTAGAAAGCAGTAGCCAACTCCTCCCAGTTACGAACCTTGGTCCCATCTAGCTGATAGAACCATTCGAGATGAGTCCCTGAAAGACTCTCCTGGAAGAAGTGGATCCACAAATTCTTGTCCACCGTATATGGTTGAATCTTCTGAACATAAGACCTGAGATGTAACTTGGGACAGGACGCCCCGTCATACTTGGTAAAGGATGGTGCTTTGAACTTCCGAGGAATAATCACACCAGTTGACAAACCCAGATCTCCAAAATCCAGCCCAGGTACCTGTTGGATTTCCATAGCATTCAGCCTATCCTCCAACTGTTTGTACTTGTCTTCGGTAAGAGGGTATTGTTCGTCGTTGAAATCTGTCTCGTTGTCGGAGACCACTGGACTGGGAACCCTTTCCTCCTGATGACTGCTTTTCCCCACAGATGGAGTTGCCCTCTCAGTCTGATCCTGCAGGGTATTCCTAGATCTGCGTCTAGGGCTGAACAAAACAGTCCTCCTCTTCTTCTTTTCTTTCTTCAAGAGCAAAGCCTTCAGATCTTGTTGCCCCTGGGTCAAATTCATGATCAGTCCTTGGAACTGGGCGTTCTGAGCCTGGAGGGCCTTGATAGACTGCTCAGCTGATGATTCAGGATTCATGACGATCGGCTGAAATAAACAGCGAAGAAGGGTAAGCAACCTGTCAAAGGGATACCTGCAATGCAATGAGATGTATGACATGCATGCAATGATTTCAGGGACCTCGCGGGGTAGACAAAAAATTTGTTAGCATTTGGATCCGGTAGCTTGGTTGAAAGAACTTCATATTGTTGAGAGTCCTTCGTCAAGGGTCAAAGGCTCACCATATCTAGTGGGTCACAGCCCCTGACAACTTTGTCTAGAGGAAAATAAATCCTCTTTGCCCCTCGCTAGATGTTTGATTTATCATGACCTGCATCACAAGCCCTTGAGATCCTTGAAATGGGTTAGGATGTATGCGATGGTATGATGTCATGCTATGCATGGGGTGATGTAGGTAAACCCTGTTATGAGTCCCAATTAAGGACTATAAACAAACCCTGCAAGAAATTCAGTATACTTTGTTATGAGTCCCAATTAAGGACTATAAACAAAACCTGCAAGAGACCTAGTAAACCCTGTTATGAGTCCCAGTTAAGGACTATAAACAAAACCTGCAAGTAGCTTATGTGTCAGATAACATGCATGCAAATAGTCAAGTACGAAGGCACACAAGACACACAAGAGAAGCCCTTAGAGTTTAAGGCCAGCATGGGGTCTGGGAAGTACCCTCTTGAAGTTGGTGGGTTCAACCTGTCCTATCAAAGTAACCGGGTTCTAAGGTTCCCAATATCACGGGATTGCTTTCATTGTTCATCGTTTCGATTTAGCCACTGAACTGGCGACCAAAATATTCCAGGAAAGCAACCCTCAATTGAGTGTAGTATCGAGTATCAACCAACCTCGGACTGCACCAAAGTCAGTTATCTCACTACCCTAAAGAGGCCAAGATAGTTCAATTAAGGTTCCTAAGGTCTGTTGATGCTTCACGACACCACGCGGAGGCCCCGTACTCTCCTTGACTGAACTCAAGGGTTACCGGTACACACCAAAGTGCCACATCAACGTAGCAGACTGTTTCAACCATGTCGGTATACCCCGCACAGTTCCCTCACAGCCTTGTTGCTACTTTCTAAGAAGGTATCCCTAGATCCGGGTTAGGATCTATAGAACTCCCAAGCAACCCATAATTTAAAGCACACAATGAAAACAATTGAAAACACAGTTATGAACTAGCCCTAAGGTACACCTCACTTTAAGATTATCCCCAGCAGAGTCGCCAGTTCTGTGATCGGTGGATCTGGAACTGACTGTTTAACGCTGGTTCGCGAAATGTCGCGGAAGCAAGAGTCGCCACCGTCTTTTATTTTCTCCAAATGGAAAGGACAAAAGCACAGAAAAATTCCTTAAAGAGATTGCTCTCGGTTCGGGAGGTAGGTTATAGAAAGGGAAGGTGTTAGCACCCTTTCTATCCATGGTTATCCATGGGCTCTTAGATACTTGCTCACTTGTGTTTTCAAAAATGGTTTGTTTGCTTTTCAACTGTGGGTTTAAAAAGTTTCTTTGAAAATTTCAGTTCGACTCTTGTATCAGTCCTCAAGAGTGTTTGAAAAATTGCTTTCGAAAGCTTTTTGAAAAGGTGTCGGTGTGAAAAGTATTTTTTGATTTGTTTTTGAAATTAGAGCAAGTATCTTAGAGTTGTCTACATACCCTAAGGAATTCGTCTGTGTAAATGTCCTTTAAAGTAGTGCCATCCCACCATTGAGAGGTAGGTAGCACCACTGTTGGAGGTGTTCGGGTCGATTCGAGGTTCAAGACATGGTGATCACCAGAGCAATGGGAAGACACCTTAGAAGCTACCCTCATGCCAGGTTCCCGGATCATGAGGACTTACTAAGACATCCTCTACTCGACGATCACCTTTCGAGGCAAGGCAACAGTGAGGCGTACCCTAGGGGTGGTGTGTGCGATTCGTGTGTCGTTTTCAGATATTTTGTCTTGTCAGGTTATTGGTGATCTAACGTTTTGTTTTTATTTTTGTCATTCATTCTTGCATGCTTTGTTTAACAGTTAAAATATTTGCGGGAAAAGTAAATCTAAAGCTATTACAAATGGCGCGGGTCCACATCGCCAAAATTAAACCGGACCCGATTTGACAGAAAAATAAATAAAGTAAAAGTGCGAGAAGTAATATTTACAAGGCTTTGGGAGAGATACATAATTATTCAAGCGAAATAAAATAAATATGCGAAATTAAACAATTAAGTCGAAAGGAGGGCGTTGGACCCTTTTGCAAAAAATTAACATGATGAAATTAATTAAGAGAAAGAAAGATTTTTGTTTTTTTGGTATTTTATGTATTTTAGGATTTAATAGGAAAAATTAATTAAAATAAAATACTAAACCTAATTCTAATTATTTTTAAGTTATTAAGAAAGATATTGAAGTTTTTAACCTAAATTAACCCTAAATTATTTTCATGCAAATTTAATTATAAAAAATAAATAAAATAAATATTATTATTGTGAAAAAGAAAAATTAAAAAGGAATAAAACATTAATTAAACCTATTTCTACATTTTTTAGATTTTTTATGAAAAGAATTAATATTGCAAACCCTAATTTAAACTAAATTTATTTACATGCATTTATTTACAAGAAAATAAAATAAAAATATTTATTATGTTTTTTCATCTTTTCTGATTTTTATGAGGTTTTTGTATTTTGTAAAAAATAATTAATTAAATTAAAACCATAAAGAAAATAAAAATCAATTGAAAATAAAATATAAAGAAAATGTAGAGATTTGCAAACCAGGGGGGGTTCAGGCCCCAATATGGAGGTATAGGCCTTAGCAATCTGGCCCAGTTAAGCATGGCCCTTCTGACTTTTTGCATGACACGTGTGGCAACGTTGACTAAGGTTTATTGTGTTCTTTGAATCCATGCCTTTGATTTGATCTCCCAGGACGCGTGGCTGTGGGATTCTTGAAGGCATATGGTAGTCCTTAATGTTGTGCCTGCATAGGAAGATAATTGGAAAAATAATATGGACATAATGCAGACCTGGGGTTCGAACCCAGGTCTTGGATGTCAACGCAATCAGCGCTTGCCAGCTGAGCCATTAAACTCTTTTGATATATTAGTAACAAATAAATAATATAAAAGAAAAGCAAAACGTTAGTGGGTCCGCGCGCCAATTTTCAAACAGACCAACCAGCTTTCGCCAACACATCATCTTCCTCGCGTATTTTCTTTTTTCTGAAACAAGAACATATGGCAACGGTTTTAGACGCGTTCTATTAGGTGGCTTTAGAGAAAATAGCGAATAGCACTATAGTGTTCATAAATTGATCGCGAGTGTGGTGTCTCCTTCGTCCAGATGTGATGAGTTGGATGGTGGTGGTCTCAAGGGCTAATTTTGCCTTGTTTCAAAAGCCCTATTTTTAAGCTCTGTAAACCCTAAATATCAACAATGGTGAAATTGCCTACAGCTTGCAAAAACTCAATTAAACGCATGGGTTAGTTTGCAAATGCTTCACTGATCATGAATATACAATTAGAATGCCATGAATGTTCATAAATTTTGAAACACGATAATGAAAAAATATGGAACAAGAGGGACTTCTGTATACCGTTCCAAAGCGTAAAGCTTGAGGTTTTTGATTGGAATATGTTCAGTAATCTCCAAGGAAGCCAATGGAACAAGAATTGAGACTTGAATCGTCCTAGAAGGCTGTTTTCAGAATTGAGTTTATGGAGAAAAATTTCAAGTTTGTGGAGAGCTCTCTTGCGCAGCTTTTTGTCTCTCCATGCATTAGGGTTATGATCATGCTTATGTAGTGAACAAATTAGGTCAACAAAACTCAATCAAATCTCTTGTAATCATTGTTTTGGAAATTTGATTTTCTTAAGGATCTTTTCATATCTTTTCCATGTGCATTTGATTCAAATCATATCCAATTGCTCCAATTCTTTCCACATTTAGCTAAGCACGAAATATTGAGCATAAAACATGTATAAAAAGATTGGTTAGGTCAAGTTAGATATTTTTCATATATTTAAATGATTTAAATGAATTAATATAAATAATAATTCAAATAAATAAATAAAAAAATGAGAAAATACTTCCCTTTGGGCCAAGTAGTCGTGCATATGCTTAGAATGATGAATCATGGAAGAAAAATGGGCCCATTAGCAATTTTAGGTCATTTGGATCAAAGTTGTCTTTTCAAAATATCCAAAAATTTCCCAACTTCCACAAGGCATAACTTGCTCAAATTTTAAGCTTTTCTCATGTTCTTGGACATTTTGGAAAGGTCTTTGAGTCCTCTAACAAGTGCCTTTGGTCCCATGTCATTTGGATTTACCAATCTCAAGTTATGGCCTTTGACTTAAAGTCCCTTTTTGTTGACTTTTGAAAATGACCTATAATGTTGAAATTGATAACTTTTTGTGAGAGCATTTCTTGGACTTGAAGTATGAAGATGAGTTGTAGGAAGTGTCTTTATCTTCAAAATGAGCTTTGGATGGGATTTTTATGATAATCCATGTGAAAGTTATGCCCTGGTCAATTTCAGTTGACTTTTTCAGCTGTCCAAATAAGGAAACTTTTGCATCTTGATGATTTTCTGAGCCAAATTTTGAGAATCATGATCAAGCATTGATCAAATGATGTTTGTGGCTTCAAAATGATATGTTGACCAAAAATTTGAACTTTTGACTGCCAAATGACCATTTTGCCCCTATAGTTGACTGTAGTGCAATTAGGGTTTTTGACTGTGCAATTTTGAGCTGAATGCCTTGAAACTTGATATGAGGATACTTGACCATATTTGTAGGCATATGAGACTTGATTGGGCCCTTGAAAACTTCATTTCTTTGATCAGAACACAAACCCTAGTTTTGACTGTATAGGAGACAGTTGGACTGTGCAACCCTTGGGGAATTTTGTGACTTGGCTTGGCAATTTCTTGAAGAATATGGGAGGGCAAATTTTGGGGTACAACAGTTTCTATTTTCATCAAGATGGATGAACTTAAAAGGTCTCAAATCTTTTCCATGGTCTTAATATGTTCTCAATATCATCCATGCCAAGTTTCATGCCTTGCACAACAAGTTGGCTTAGTCAACTGCTCAGATGCCTGAAAATCAACTATACTAGGTCAAAAGTCAACAGTGGTCCACATGCAGTCAAACCTCAATATTTTTGGTCAACATCAACACTTTGAAGTAACATCCATCATTTTATCAAGTGTTGATCATGATTCCTCAGGGGATGCCCCAAATTCATCAAAACTCAAAAGTTGCTAAATTAGGGTTTCTATAGGAAAAGTCAACCAAACTTTAACCAGGCATAACTTTCTCATACTTTATCAGAAATTTCCCATCCAAGGCTCATTTTGAAGAGGATGATATTCCCTACAACTCCTCTTCAGCCCTCAAGTTCAAGAAATGTACTCATGAAAAGATATGAATTCTGACATTATAGGTCATTTCAAAAAGTCAACAAAAACACCTTTTGGGTCAAAGCTCCTTACATGAACATGGAAGATCCAATTGAAATTAAACCAAAATGGTTGTTTAGAGTACATCTTAAGATTTCTAAAAAGTCCAAGAACACCTTCTTAGGGTCAAAATTGAGAGAGATGTGCATTGTCAAAGTTGGCCATTTTTGGAAATTTGCACAAAGTCAACAATGCCCAAAATGGTATTTTCTCCACATGGGCCTATCTTTTCAAGATTGGAGCTTGTTCCTAACATGGTCCACGACCCATGAACCACTCCATGCCTTATTAACTTATTTATTTAATTTATTTTGATTTTATTCATTTAAAATTCAAATAAAATCAAATAAAATCAAGTAAATCATATAAATTGCTTTTGGAATGATTTTGGCATTGAATGAAGATGATATATGCTGGCATATCAAGATCAAATCATGCAAGGGGTTATTGGAGCAAGAATGGCATGCTTTGGCTTGTTTTGGAAACAAATGATGCAAGGGACAAATCAAATCTTCTCTTCATAATTGTGCAAGATTCAATCTGTTTTTATTAACCTAATACGTTCTTAATACATATACAGAAGGAGGCCAGACCTAGAGGACACAAAAAGACTGCCTCCATAAGAAGAAAAAAAACCTTTTTTTTGGCAAAAAGGGTGGTTCGAATTCTGAGTTAGAGGACGATTCAGTTTGATTCAAAGTTAGAAATCAATTCCTGGGTGTGTATTGAAGCTATTCCAATCATTCTCAAGCTATAAAACGCCTAGAATCACAAGGTACAAGACTGGTTCTTTCAATTTTTTTATATTCTCGATTACATGTGTATGTGCGTTTTCAATGAAATTTAATCATACATTCATGTTTATTATAAGGTTTTGATGATATCTGAATGGTTTAATTGAGTTTTAAGTGCAGGAATTGAAGGATGCCATTCTTAGGGTTTCCAAGCTCGTTTTGGGGCTTCCCTATATAGGCAAATTTAGGGTTAGATATGGATACCATGGTGTTCAGGGTTTCAAGCCCGTTTAATTCATGGTCTCCATTGAGATTTATGTTGCTTGTATTTCAATTTTTAAACGATGTATGTTATAGCTACAAACATCGTCTGTAGGTAAAACTCCAGGTCTAAAGCAACGGTTGCAAGAGGAAGACGATTGTGTGTCAAATCCTAGTTGGCTGATTTAAATTCCATGCGCGCGTTTGTGAAAGGCCATTTTATTTCCTTTATATTTATTTTGTTTGATTATATGTACAGATGAACCATCCAGCCCAGACGGTAAAGCAGGCGAGCGTATGAGTGGAAGGACCTGGGTTCGATCCCAGGTCCAGACATTTTATCATTTTCCTAATGTTCTATGCAAGATCCAGTGCGCCTTATACTCAGAGGTCAACCATGCGTCTCCAAATCAGGCCCTTGGATCTTAGTGGGTTCAGATCTGGCACTCCTAGAGCGCTTCCCCAGGATGAACATCCCAAACGTGGCAACACTGGATCCAAGCAATTGATTGGGCCAAAGGATTTGGGCTCAAAGAAAATCAGTAATACACCCCCCTGATTACTCAACAATACCAGGCCCAAATCATTTTTTTTATTTCTCTTGTTTTAATTGTTTGCTTAATCATTTTCTTTACAAAAAAACAAAAATATTTTTTTTTATAAAATCAAAAATCACAAAAAATATAGAATTAGGTTTTTTATTATTTAAATAAATTGTATTGAACATAATTTAGTTTAATTAGATTAGCTTAATTGTTGTTTCCTATTAATTAAAATTAACTAGAAATTAGGTTTAATTTGCAATTAAATTATTTTCTCAATAAAAAATAAATAAAAATATTTTTTAATTAATTAGATTTGTAGTCTTCTAATTTAATCGTGTATTTAATTCGTCTCGCGCATGTTTACTTATTTTTAATTCAAATTATTGTAACTGTTTCGAGGTTTGTAATAGATTAATTAGGGTTTTAATTTTCGCACCTTTATTTTTAGTCAAATATTCCTGTATCTGTCCAAAAGCCTTGTAATAGTTAGGACTTTAACTTTTCGTGCTTTTTAATTTCCGCAACTATTAAACTGCTAGATGTATGGATATTAGGATTGCACGCGAAAGATAAATCAACGATTAAAAGGTAGATAACCCTAATTGTGCAAAGATAATTAACTGAAAACAGTCATAAAGCATAGGGAATTTTAGTGGTCATCCTCTAGTCCCAAAAGATAAAAAATGACCCGTTCAGATGTTGCCTCGGAAAGATCTTTAGGAATTTAGGGTTATCACTAAAGTTTCCTAACCATTGCTTTTGTGACCGTACTTGTCCCTTCGAATGTCCCTTAAAACTTTAACAATGCGGCTACCTACTTCTTAATAGTAGGATAGCGCTGTCTAAAGGAAACAAGAACGAACAATCTTTTTTTTTAGTAGGTAGAAAATCTTAAGTACTTGCTCAAAACAACAAAACTTTTCTTCACAAACACTTTTCAAAACAGTTTTCAAAAACGACTTCGTCACACTCTTGAGGACAGATACAAGGGTTATCAGGAAGTTAAATAAAAACTTCTCAAAACACGCACAAGAAATTTCAAAAATGAGCAAGTACCTAAGAGCCCGTGGAAAACCACGGATAGAAAGGGTGCTAACACCTTCCCTTTCTATAATCTACCCCCGTACTCAGAAACATCTCGAAAAAAGGTTTTTTCTGTTCTTTTTCCTTTTCCTTTGTTGGATAAAATAAAAGTCGGTGGCGACTCTTACTTATCGCACATTTGCAAACAAAAAAATGCGAACCAGTATTAAACAGTCGGTTCTGCCACCATATCACAGGTGGGGTACTACTGGTCTACCATGGAAGCAGATTTCCATCAGCATTCACGAACCTGTCACAAGTGTCAGATCTATGCTGACAAGGTACATATGCCTCCATTTCCTCTAAACGTCCTGAATGCTCCCTGGCCATTTGCGATGTGGGGCATCGATATGATTGGAGAAGTCAAACTTACATCTTCTAATGGACACCTCTTCATCTTGGTGGCCATTGACTACTTCACGAAGTGGGTTGAGGTAGCTTCTTTCGCTTCTGTTACCAAGAATATTGTGGCCCGTTTCATCAAACAGAATCTCATCTGTCGGTACGGTATCCCGGAGAGAATCATCACAGATAATGGTACGAATCTCAATAACACTATGACCACCGCACTATATACGCAATTCATGATCCTGAATCATAACTCTTCCCCTTACCGACCGAAGATGAATGGAGATGTAGAAGCCACTAATAAAAACATCAAGAAGATCATACAAAAAATGACAGTGACCTACAAGGACTAGCATGAAATGTTACCATTTTCTTTCCACGGTTACCGTACCACGGCGTGCACGTCAACAGGGGAAACTCCTTTCTCCTTGGTATACGGCATGGAAGTTGTTCTACCAATTGAAGTCCAAATACATTCTCTAAGAATCATAAAGGATGCAGGGCTGAATGAAGATGAATGGATTCAAACTCGACTTGACCAGTTGAATTTGATTGATGAGAAGAAGCTTACGGTTGTCTGTCATGGTCAGATGTACCAAAAACATATGATCAAAGCTTTTAACAAGAAGGTCAGACGTCAGGTATATCAGGTTGGTGATTTGGTAATCAAACGTATCATATTGCCACAAGGTGATCCCAGGGGAAAATGGACTCCTGCATACAAAGGATCGTTTGTGATTAAAATCATATTCTATGGTGGAGCAATGATCTTAACCACTATGGATGACGATGACCTTCTGCACCCTGTGAATGCGGGCATAATCAAAAGATACTACACATAAATAAAGACCCGCTAGGTCGACTGTCCTAGGCAAAAATTAGGGCATCCCGGCGAACCACAAATGTTCGGGCAAAAATTAGGGATAAAATACAAAAATCTGTACACCCGGAAAGTTGAAAACCCGAAAGGGCGACTTGGGAAAAAAGGGTATCCCGATGGACTGAAAACCCGAAAGGGCGGTCTAGGAAAAAGTTAGGGAATTAAAGCGTATGACTATGTCCCTTTGGATCACCTTACAGACAACCTTTAGCATCAATTGACAAACTCAAACAGGTCTAATCAATCCAATCAACTTCGGACAAGGCAGCAAGTGGATGAGACGCTCAGAGACATGAAGGCTATAGAAGAATGGGAAGCCCATGGGATTATTTCACATAGCTGCTATCTTTTCTTTGTATCAATTTTCATTTTTTTACGACGACATTCCCTTACTAGGATGTTCGTCTCATTATACAAAAATACTTATTCAAGTTAATACAAAGATATCCCTTTGAAAGTGAAAAACTACCTTTTTTTCTTTTATTTCCGTGTTTTGTTTGCAAAAACGTCCAATGATTATTTTTGAACATATGCATTTGAATGTGACTACTGTTTACAAATGGACAAAAAAGAGGAACAGAAAATAGAAAGACAATCACTAATGGCTTTAAGAAATAGAATAATATCTTTAGACTATTCCATAAAATCCCCCACAAGTACTTTATCCAGCAAGAGCGGAAAAAGGGAAATCCCACTACAGGATCGCTAACATATCTCTAGTATGCAGCCTAATGGTATCAAGTGCTCTCACATCCCCGACGGAACAAGACTTCCAGTTACCGCTCCAAAGGTTCCCTAATGAAAGTCGCCTAGTTTCTCAAGATTCCCCAGCAGGATTTCGTGAGGTCCACAAGCAATGCACGGTGTTTCCATTCCACAACAGAGTTTATTTCTCTAACAAATGGAAACTCGTCAACACTTCAACTTCTACATATTAAGACTTACACTCCTCATTCCCAGCGGTACTCAGGGATTTATTTTCCTTGACTCCAGCAGCACTACGGCATAACAATTAATGTGTCCATACATTACATCCATACGTCATAGCATTGACAATACATATGCATACAGCGCGATCTCATTTATTTTGAGAAACAACATTGTACCATGCATTTCATACATCATGACATTGCATGCAACTAACCTTTCATCTTTTCAGGAAAGATTGATCAACAGAAAATTATCGTCAATTTTTTAACAAGTCAATTACAGATCAATTCCCAAGAAAAGACTGATCAACCATCTACATAACATATATTTCTTTCAGACCCTTGTCGTTTTAGTTTAAATCTATCAACGGTTTATTCTGATTCCTTCCCGCTGACATTTTCTATGGTTCAGGTAAATCTCTCAATGATTTGTTCTGATTCTTCTCCAGATCCCTGCCGGTTCAGCCTAGATGTCTCAACGGTTTATTTTGATTCTTTCCCGCACACACTTTCTCTGGTTCAGATAAATCTCTCAATGATTTGTTCTGATTCTTCTCCAGATCCCTGTTGGTTCGGTTTAAATCTCTCAACAGTTTATTCTGATTCTTTCCCACAGATGTCTTCTCTGGTTCAGATAAATCTCTCAGTGATTTATTCTAATTCTTCTCCAGATCCCTGCCGATTCGATTTAAATCTCTCAACGGTTTATTCTGATTCTTTCCTGCATATGTCTTTTCTGGTTCAGATAAACCTCTCAACGATTTATTCTGATTCTTCTCCAGACCCCCGCCGGTTCAGTTTAGATCTCTCAACGGTTTATTCTGATTCTTTCCTGCAGACGCTTTCTCTGGATTAGATAAATCTCTCAACAATTTATTCTGATTCTTCTCCAAATCCTTGCTGGTTCAGATAAATCTCTCAATGATTTATTCTGATTCTTTCCTAGTAGGCACTTTCACTGGTTCAGATAAATCGCTCAAAAGATCTACTCTGATTTCTCTCCAGTTAAAGAATATTCAAGACATCTTTTGGTTCAGTTTAAACCTCTCGAGGGTTTACCCTAATACTTTCCAAATGAACATTTCTGGTTCAGATAAATCGCTCCAAGATTTATTCTGATTCTTCCCAGTCAAACATAAATCTCCTTTGGTTCAAGACTGCACTAGGGTTGATCAGCTCAAGACACCTCCTTAAGCATTGATGACTGAATTTAGGGTTTGAGATTGCAAAAGGATAATTGAACTTTTAATGCCTCATATGACTTTCATGGATCATTATGGACCCTCAAGATTTCTCATGTCAAGTTTCAAGTCTTGGATCATATATTTGCTCAGTCAATTGATCAGTTGACCTAAAAATCAGCTGTATTGGGGAAAAAGTTAATTATGGCCAATTTACAGTCAAACTTCACAATTTTTATCCATATCAAAATTGTGAACTCTTATATGTCATTTGATCAAGTTTGGACCATAATCCCTCAAGAAATTTGATCAGATCATCAAAAGGGCAAAATGGTCATAATTAGGGTTTTAACTGAGAAATGGCAATTTCTGATTTTTGACCTAGCACATGGTTAATTGGTTTGATACATGGTCTCAAGGTTTAAAATGCATCATTTTAAACTAATGGTATGACCCAAAACTTCCCTCAAGATCAATTGATTGATAGTTGATTTTCAGACAACTGATCAAAAGTCAACTGATACAGTGAAAAGTCAAACTTTGACTTTTTGGTCAAAATCAAGTGTCAAAGATCACAATTCACCAAAACATGTCAAAATATGAAACTTGTTCATCAAGAAATCAAAAAGTCAAGATTATGTTGAAAAAGTCAAAATTCTAAATACTTAGAAATTTTTCTAAGTGTTTAGGAAATATGACGAGTTCAGAACTTCTGGCCAGATTTTCACCATAATGCAAGTTGATTATGGAAGAACTTCTAACACAAGAGTTGTAGATTTCAATGATATCTAAAACATTGCAGAACAAAACTTCTCTTATAAATGATGGGATTTCAAGTTATACATCTTCAAAGACACAACATTGAAACTGAAATATTCGGTAAATTCTGGATCTTCCCAAAAAAGGATTTGGTTAGAACTTCTGAACCAGTTTTCATGTAGGTCCAGTCAGAATTTTCAAGATCAATTCAAAGAGGATTTACAAAGCGTGTTACAAGTTTCTAGAAAGTCTGAGAACTCCTTCAGAACATGCTGGAGCAAAGAGATTCAAAGATCAGAAGTTGGATGTTTATTCTAAGTTATGCTGATGCTGAACTTCTGACCTGAAATTAAGCCATGATGCATAATCTCATATTTCAGGATTTCTATTTTGATAAATCTCATCATCATTTAATGCTCATAACCACTTTTGAGTTTTTATCCAAAGAATTTCACCACGCGTGAGATAGAAGTACCATTGTTGTCCTTGAAAAGCAAACTTTTGTACGAGTTTATGTTGGGCCCATGCTTTGCTTTTGCCTCTGAGGGTACTTTTCCTTAATTCATGCTTATAAATCCAGGAATAGTCAGCGCCCTAGCATGATGGTTTTACTCTTGACTTCTCCAAGCCACAAAATCCTTGCCTATAAATTGAACTTGATTGGCAATTTTAAAGGGGTGGAAAAATTGAAAAGAAAAAAGCTTTGAAACCCTGCTAAATTTCCAGAAATTCGAAACTGCAAACACAAATACAAAACCTGCTAGTTTTTAATTCTTGCATTCAAACTCCAATTTTCCTCAAGTGTTTCTTGACCAAACCATTCATACAGCTTCTGATATACATTTAGAAGTCGTCCTAACTTCTGTTTTCAGGCTATAACACGTTCTTCATCAGTCTCCACCTTAAAAGGTCAAAACATTTCTTCTTGGCTATTCCAAAATTTTCCAGCCATTCATAGTCCAAGATAAAGGTTGTTCCAGCCTGCTGAGCGCGTGAGGAAGCTGATCAGAACATGACAAGTAGTCAGAACCAGCCTTCAGCTCACAGAATGTTTTCCAGCTGCAAGGTAAGCTTTTGCTGACCCTCATCATATTACTTAGGCATTGTTAGATTTGCATGTTCAAAATACAATGTAGACATCCTGACTCTGATGCTGTACATATTCTAAGATTTCATGTATTTTTTGCCTAAGTAGGGAGAACATTAGTTCAGAACTTCTTAAGGAAATTAGGATTAACAGATACATGCTTGTTTCTGATTTACAGTCTTGATATTTTTATGTTTCTGAAACCATGATGAAACCTGCCATAACTGCTATGTGTGCATTTCTTTTTTTGTTAAGAAGTGAATAAGCTGCAGATGCTCTGATTAGTATGGATAAGGAGATGAAGTTCATCATCAGAACTTACCTTATGTTATATGTTTGTGTTTTTGCTTCAAATACTGGATGTATAGCCACCCCAGTGGTAGAGAGAGCATGCATAAAACATTAGTGCTAAGAGTCCTGAGTTCTAGCCCCAGAAACACCCTTTTTTGTGTTTATTTCTTAACCTTTTTACCCCATTAGATGGATAAGAACTTCTAGGTCAATCCCCTTAGTTTGTTTGTCAAAACAGTGACCCTGAACCAGAACTTCTAGATATTCCCATCCAATAGCATTGACACCTCACATACTCATTATCAAAACTTCTAGGCAGTCAGTTACATCAGAACATCTAGGATTTCCCTTGTTCCCAGCAACCCCAGAATTTTAATGTACCCGGACCCAGAACTTCTGACCACCCCTTTTTCTGCTAACATTCTCTTTCTTGCAGTGCATTAGAGTCAGAGTTTATGCACCTTACTTCTGCTCTCACTTACTTCAACAATGCGTTGATTCTGACCCCCTTTCCTCTTATTATTTTTAACATCACTTTTATTTTTAATAATCAAAAACACCAAAAATATTTGTATACATCACATACTTTATTTTTATTTCTTTCAAAACCAAAAGACTAAAAATATTTTCTTAAGCAAACTTATTTTTTTCTCTTAACAAAAACAAAACAAATCCATTTTACATTTCTTGTACATTATTTAAATATGGTTGTAATAGATAATTAAGACTTTAAATTTCTTGCAATCCCCATTTGTAAATTTATACACCCCATTCCCCTAATGGTTGTAATAGCGTAGAATATTTACTTTCCGTAATTTATCGCTTTCATATAAATGCTAGTAATTAGGATTTGTATGGGAAGATAAAAATCAACAAATTAGAAAACCCTAATTCAAAGACAAAATAATGTATGTAAATCAACACACTTGCACACTTACACCCTTAGGGTAAATCCACTTTGTTGCCTTATGAAAAATGGCCATGTTGTGCATGTGGAGTATCTTAGCAAAAACAATCAAAAATACAAGATTATAGTCCCTCGATGACGCTATCAAAGTTGCCTTTCAAAATGATCTTAGTCCCTCAAAGAGAATTGCTAAGATATTTCACAACATTTCTATTCATGACTATACGATGACCCTTGCCCATCCCTTTTACATCCAAAGATAGGGTTTCTTACCAAATCAATGGTAAGATAACAATGTCAAAGGAAAGAGGAAATAAACAAGAAAGACTTTTGAGTAGGTAGAAAGTTCCTAGTTTCTTTCTCATTTTCAAACCAAAAACATCCTTGCTATTTTTAAAATAAACACCAACACTTTCAAAATATCTTTCAAACTTGAAAACATTTTCAAAAGATCAGCACTTTGTATACATTCTTACGAACAAGAATCATTACAAAGTTTTCCTAAACGATGGCGCCTTTTCAAAATACTTTAAAAAACCACACAAAGCACATTTTCAAACAAAAGCAAGTGATCTAACAAGCAACTAAGAGTCCGTAGATACTACGGATGAAAAGGATGCTAATACTTTCCCTTTTCATAATCTACCCCCCGAACTCAAGAAAACATCTCAAAGGTCTTTTCTGTTCTTTTCAACCTTTCCTTTTGGATAAAAGAAAAGTCGGTGGCGACTCTTGCTAACCGCAACATTTGCGATCAAATGCAAAATAACTAAGTCAGTTCTCCCACCGCGTTACATAACCCATTTTAATCCAAACTCATAAACACGAGAAATTATTGAACGACAATTCAGTAGCACTAATCCCTGTGGAGACGATATGATAAAACTAAATAAATACTTACTTTTGTTTGCCGATTTACCACTTCAGCAAAATGGCGCCGTTGTCGGGGATTGGTGTTTTTATTAGATCACATTGCGATAGTTTCTTTGTTTTTGAGTTTTGCACATAATGCCTATATTGTCTAAAATGTGTAAATAGAAACTTATTTATTTTGATACTTGTGTATGTTTACCAACTTTGTAAAATTTTACATGTTTTCGATACTTGTGAATATCGTGTATATGTTTGTTTCTCTTTATGTTTGCTAAGTATTTGGTTAGGTTTCTCCGTTGGTGAGTGCTAACCATGTAAAGAGGAAACTAGGAGAAGTGTGTATAAATAACAGGCGTCGAGCTTACGACGTAAAACAAGCATGTTTTATTATTTTTCAGTGTTTTAGTTTTGGTAGTATGGTGAATTGGTTAAACAAGTTGAAATCAGACCAATTCTAAAAATTCTCAAATATTCACTTTTCAACTTGTTTAATTCACTTTCACCCGTCTGTTTTTGTTAGTTGTTTGGACTCGAATCTTTGTGTTTTGGTTTGAAGTCGCAAGTGGTGATTTTCCAAGTTAACCGTTTTAACTTACGGATGTATGGTAATGATATTATTTTGAAGTTGGTACATGTCAGATACTCGTATATCGCTTTCTATAGCATAACATGTTTAGGAAACTTTTTATTTGTAAAAATTTCATGTCATTCATTCTTTTATATTAATTGTTTTTGATTGAATCACTTTAGTTCCCTTTTTACCCTCAAATGCGAGGAAGCTTTCTGTTGTTCATATATGCTAGAAGCCACAATTCTTGTTTTAACTGGATTTCATTATGTTTAATCTTTTGTTTGTGTTGATTGTATGAAAGCATAAAAATGATCAAGGCATTTTGTTTGATTTTGAGAACAAATACCTAGACAAATGTCAATTTACCTTGTGAGTGTGTGATCACTAGTATCCCCTTTTGAGCCTTTTTGTCAATGTCCATGTTGTTTTTGAACTTGATGCTTGTTTATGAATGTTTGGTTTTCCTTTTTGAATGGATGTTGATTCTTTTTTTTCTTGAATCCTTAACCATATGTTGTTGTTTGATTTTTTACCTTGCCTTAGAAAGTAGAGAGTATTCACTTTAATGTTAGTTGAATTCAAGTTGGGGAGAAAATTGTTTGTTTGCTCTTGTGTGTATTACTACGAGGTTGTGAAAAAGAAAAGAAAAATAAAGAAAAAAGTTAAAAAGAAAGAAAAAAATTGAAAAAGCTTTTAAAAACAAAAACAAAAAAGAGTTCAAATTATTGTGCAAATAAGTATTGTGATTGGTGTGAAAAATTAAGGATTAAAGAAGAAGTTTGATTGAAATTTTGTGTTTGAATTTTTGTGAGTTGATCACTCCCTTAGGTTTAGGAAATTTTTGTTTAGATTAGATTTAGAAATTATCCCTTGTTTGTTAACCAATCCACATTACAACCTTGAAAACTCCTTGTGATTCTTTCCTTTGTATGTTTAATGTGATTTTTTGGATGAATATATAATTTAGTCATTTGTTTGCAAGAATGTTGGATGAGTGTTGAATCCTCACTTTTGTGTGTTCTTCATCTAATGATGAATTTTTACTAGGTGTGATTCATGATTAAGCTTGTTTTGTTTTAGAATATTTAGTGTGATTTTTTGTACTTAGGATTTGTTTCATTTACATGTTGTCGTTGTAGGATTGTGGTAAGTATTTACTTTGCTTATGTATTTTTAATTTGAATCATACATTTGTTTTCCATTTTCAAAACCTGTTGATTTGTGATTCTTGGATTATCGTCTTTTGTTTATTTAAATTATTGACTTTGTTTGAGGACAAAAAATGTTTTAAGTTGGGAAGAGTTTGATTAGTGCTAAATTGTTGTGTTTTTTAGTGTGAATAATTAGCAATCATCGGCTTAATTCGTTTGATTTTTGTCAATAAACCCCAACTTTAGTATATATTCGGTATAGTTTACGTTATAGATTATATAGCGTTATCGTGTAAATATCATTGAGTTTAATTGATTTTATATCATTTTTATAGGTATTCAAGCATTGATATTTAGGCATTGTTAGATAGATCATTGAATAAGCTTTCCAACGCTCCCGGCCATGTATAAATCGAGTTACGGTTCTTAAGTTATGATCTAAATAATACTGATTTTTTTGTTTACTGTTAGGTGTCACTCCTTGGTCTCTGGGCGACGCTGGGGTGACCAGAAGCATGAAAAAAATTTGATTTTTTGAGTGACGATCGATGCTTTTTGAGCGTCGGGCGATGCGGGCTGGACAGAAATGCATATTTAGGTGGGAAAAAACATTTTTTAGGTTATGATTGGATATTTTTGGTCCCAATTCATCAAACCTTCATTTTTTGGTCTAGAGAGCTTAGAAAACAACAATGGGTCATGCATCTTGATGATTCAGAGTCAAATTTCTCATCAATCGGCGCTGACAACCCGTGAGATGTTTGATTTTTCTTCTTTTCTACTTTATGTATTTCTCTATTTGTTGGGTTTTGTTTGTAGATTTACTTTGAACATATGTATATATATATATTGATCACAGTATTGTATAAAGTTTAATTTACAAATCAATCTTGATGTCTTCTTGGATCTTTTTGCTATATGTTTGGATTTGAATTGTTATAGACATATACCTCACAAATCTTGATTAGGGATGGATATTTATTAGTTTCTAGATTCTAGAGATTGATTTAGAGCTAATAATCATTGTGGGTATTGAAGCTTAATGCCTCTGTGTTGTTTGTGTTATGCTGAGAAATTATTAACGCGAGTAATACAGTTGTCTCCAACTTTGCGTTAGACATAACCTCTGTTGTGGAACATTTCGAGAGATACTTGATGGTTTATACGAGTATTGTAGGTTGAGTATGACTAATAGGTTTAAGTTTGTGACGAGTAGTTTATATTCATGCCTGATAAGTTTCTCCTCTCTAAAGAATGTATTTATTTTCCTGTTAATAGTTTTTTCTTTCTATACAAACTAACCCATTTTAATTCAAACTCATAAACGCGAGAAATTGTCGAACGACAATTCAATAGCACTAATCTATGTGGAGCGATATGATAAAATTAAATAAATACTTAATTTTACTTGCCGCTTTACACCTTCAACACGTTTGAATTTTTTTAATTAATTAATTCATTTTACTTCAAAGTTAAAGTTTTAAGTCTTTTTGTGATCACTTGCATTTCATTTTTATCCATTTTTCTATTTTTAGTCTAACTAACGATTCTCATTCTTTATTTATTTATTTATTTATTTATTTATTATTATTATTATTATTATTATTATTATTATTATTATTATTATTATTATTATTATTATTATTATTATTTGTTCTTTTTGTTTTCTTTTGTTAAAATAGAAAAAAGAAGGAAAAAGCAATTGGAGGGACCACACGAGTATTTCACGATTTTGGCATTGTTCTTACTGCAACATTTCAAATTCTAAACTAGTCAGAGATTTGTGCTCCCGCACAGGTGAATTTTAATATAGTATTGTTTGAACGATACGAGTAATATAAATAAAAGGAACTATGAGCAATTTGCATAATTGAAATGTAAATTATTGGCTTAATCATATAAAGAAAAAGACATAAATATAATTAAATAAATTTAAACGCAGTAAATATAATATAATTAAATTTGAAATAAATAATTATTATAGAAACTTAACTGTATTAAATAATCACATATGAAAAAAGATATAAATATAAAATATTAAATAATCATAGAAAAAAATAAAATTTTAACAAATGTAAATGTAAAGTTTTAGATATAAATGAAAAATTTAAAATAATTTACTTATTTATAAAATAAATAATAGTCATATAGATTTAACTATATTAAATAATCATACAAAAAGAAGAAGAAAAAAAAGAAGTGTGAGATGAAGAAAAAATAATATTTAAAAATAATGAAATGATTAAAAAATGATAATGTATTGATAGTGAGCCGTGAAAAAATAATAATATATATATATATATATATATATATATATATATATATATATATATATATATATATATATATATATATATATATATATATATATATATATATATATATATATATATATATATATATATATATATATATATATATATATATATATATATATATATATATATATATATATATATATATATATATATATATAATTTTAAAATGAGTTATTTAATTATAAAATAATTATTAATTAAAAAAATATTTTAATAATAGTGACCCGTAAAAAAAATATAATTTTTTTTGACTCAAACGATTGTTATATTTATGGATCATCATTGATGTGCTTTCATTTATAAATCATACACCTGTTGATATACTTAACTTTACTTCTTTTTGTATGCATAACTTATATGACCTTTTATTCATAAGAATAATGTACATTTAAATGTATAAGTAATTTTGAAATAAATGATTTAATTATAAAATATATAATAATCTCATAAATTCAATTGTATTAAATAATAGATTTATTTAGTCTTGAAGTCCCATAACTTACTTTCATATTTCAGTTTGGTCTCTTATGTAATAAACATTACAAATAAGTTCTTTAACAATACTTTTGTTAATTAACTTGGTCCATTCCGTTAATTTGGCTGTCAAAACGTTAAGTTGGATGATGTGGCATAACATCAAGAATTAGTATATATTTGTGCTTCAACATATGTATTAAAAAACAAGTATTTTATTTAAATTGTGGGGATTTTATTTTCGGAGGGTAAAAACCCCCGCAAATTGTTAAAAATATGTAAAAAAAATATATTCACATTCATATAATACTAAAGACATAGAAACAGAGCGTTTTTAATGCGTCTACAAAATTACTAAAATCAATTCATTCATTCATAATCAACATAGTATATAAAATAACAAAATTACCAGAATCAATTCATTCATTCATAACGAACATAGTATATAAAATACAATTTCTGCAAAATGTTGGAAACTAATCAAGAACTTGAATAAAAACAAACCCTAAATTGACATATCTTATAAACTCAACGTGTTCTCTTTACATTTCTCTAAATTGACATAAAGTAGAGGACTCTTGATGCAACTTTTTTTGGTTCCCAACATCACAACTTTTCTTTGCATTTCTTTACAGAATATTCAGATCCATATCATCAACAACAGCTAGTCACTTTCCATACCCATGCCTTAATAGAAAAGAACTATGTTTGAGGATTAGATTAAATAAAAATAGCCTGTAAAGATTACAATAATGCAAATACATCAGTAACAATGATAAGCTAAACAAGACCAATTGTTGTTTACTTGAGAAATGTGACCTTGAAATTGGTTTCTGCTAAGGTCCAAAACCTCCAACTTTCACACAAATACATCAGTAACAGAACCCGGAAATGAATTTCCTGATATGTTGAGACTCACAATAAACTTCAACCCTGAAAAATCTGAGACACCACCAAGGATATCATTCTCGACTAGGTTCAATGTCCTAAGATTAGGAATACTTTTAACAAACATATTGTGTGCAAGTTTGAGAACTATATCAGAAAAACTCAACTCAATAACATGTTTATTTACATCACAGAAAACATTTTTCCATGAAAAAAAAGATGAAAAGTCATAAACTTTTGAAGGTGATGGTAAACCCATTTTCTTCAAAAAAAATCAAATACATAAAACTCATCAATGTTTGGTTGCTGTGAAGCTAAACGCTTGAACAAAAATGTCAAAACAAGAACATATCCAACGATGATAAAACAACTTTAAGCATGAACAACAAATTCAAAGGCATCAAACTGAAGACTGTTTGTAGATTATTGTGTTGGTTGGTGTTAGAAACTATAAATCTCCATTAGAGGAGAAAGAAGAAAGAAAGAAAAACAAGTAGAGATGAAGCAAATCTGTATTATTCAGCTTAAACATGAAAAGGATACAACCAGTTCTATATATACACCACAAGTATAATGCAACTAACTCATCTTAACTGAATAACAGAAAAACTAGGGCAAATGTATAATTTCACAGCCTCCCTCAAGCTTAAGCATGATATATATTTATCATGCCAAGCTTGGATATGAATGACTGAAACTTGGATGGTTGTAAGGGCTTTGTAAGGAAATCTGCCAGCTGCTCCTTCGAGGCAATGGGAAGGAGTCTCATCATGCCTTGCTGAATCTTCTCTCTCACCAAGTGACAATCAATCTCTATGTGTTTTGTTCTCTCATGGAAAACAGGATTGGATGCAATATGAATTGCACTTTGATTGTCACAATACAACACAGGTGGCTTGACACATGTTACTTGCAAATCTCTTAGAACATACATCAACCAAACCAGCTCACATGTTGCAGTCCCAAGTGCTCTATACTCTGCTTCTGAGGAACTTCTGGAAATTGTTTGTTGCTTCTTAGCTTTCCAAGATACAAGAGAGGAACCTAAAAAGAAACAATAACCAGGGGTTGATCTTCTAGTGTCTATGCAACCAGCCCAATCTGCATCTGTGTAGCCTAACACTTGTAAGTTAGATGATCTTGGGAAGAACAAACCATGGCCATGTCTCATTTTCAAGTATCTTACAATTCTGCAGGCAGCTTGATGATGAATCTGAGTGGGTTTATGAAGGAACTGACTTAACTGTTGTGTAGCCAAAGTAATATCAGGTCTGGTATTGTTTAGATATATTAGTCTACCTATCAGGCGTCTGTATGCAGTGATGTCTTCAAGAGGTTCACTGTCATCATGGTGCAGTTTTAATGATGGGTCAAGAGGAGTGGTGGCAGGTTTTGATGCTAAGAGACCTGAATCTTTGAGTAAATCCAAACAATACTTCCTCTGAGATATAGTGATTCCCTCCTTGGACTGAGCAACTTCTAAACCATGGAAATATTTCAAAGTTCCTAGGTCTTTGATTTTGAATTTACCATCAAGAATGTTCTTGATTCGATCAAACTCTATGAGAGATGTGCCTGCCAGTATAATATCATCCACATAGACCAGCAAAACTGTGAAATCATTTTTGTGTGTAAAGGTGAACATGGAATAATCTGCAGTGGATTGAGTGTACCCAAGTTGCAATAACAAAGAAGTAAGTTTCTCATACCACTGCCGACTTGCCTGCCTCAAACCATACAAGCTCTTCTGCAATTTGCAAACTTGGTTAGGTTTGGAACATGTAATTCCTTGTGGGACAGTCATATACACATCCTCATTTAGATCACCATGTAAGAAAGCATTGTTCACATCAAGCTGATGTAAATGCCAATGATTAATAGAAGCAATGGCCAAGAGTACTCTCACTGTGGATAGCTTTGAAACAGGTGAAAAAGTGTCAAAGAAATCTAACCCTTCCACTTGATTATAGCCTTTAGCAACCAATCTTGCTTTATATCTTTCAACAGATCCATTTGCTCTATGTTTTACTTTGTAAACCCATCTGCTTCCTATAGGTTTAACATGAGGTGGAATTTCTACCATGACCCAAGTGCCATTGTGTGCAAGAGCATCTAACTCAGTTTGCATAGCTAGTTTCCAATTTTCATTCTTACAAGCCTCCTCATAATTTTTAGGCTCAGTATCATGAGTAATAGAAAGACTAAAAGACTTGTGATTTGAAGACAGATAATCAAAAGAATGAAAAGAAGAAATAGGATAAGATATACCTGAAGTGAATGATGCAGCCAAAGTATTTGATGAATTGCACACATAATCCTTGAGGTGAGAAGGTGTGTGTTTGACTCTATTGGGTCTGGTAGATGGTGGTGAGACACTAACATTATTATGAATGTCAAGAGTGGTTAGTGTATCAGCTGGTGTATCAACTGATGTATCAACAAATGTATCATCTGATGAAGGCTCATCTGATTGTGAGGGAGTTACATCAGGAATGTTTGTGATACAATCATCATGTGATGAAATGGTGTTCTCAAAAGATGAAATATCAGTGGATGGCTCAAGACTGACATTTTCATGAGTATGATACTGCCAATTTGGTTTAAGTGGAAATATGTGATCATGATGTGTCACATGTCTAGATATAAAAGTTTCACGTGTGTTAATGTCAAGCAGCATAACACCTTTTACATTTTGCTTGTAACCCAAGAAAACACACTTCCTAGCCCTATGATCTAGTTTAGTACGATGTGCCTGCAGGGTAGATGCATATGCTAGGGTGCCAAAAGTTTTCAGATTTTCCAAATCAGGATCCCTATCAAACATACACTGATAAGGTGATTTGTGTTTTAAAATTCTAGTTGGTACACGATTCATAATGAAAACAACATGATTAACAGCAAATGACCAAAATTTCTTGGGCAAATTAGCTTGGAATAGAAGGGCACGAGCTATGTTAAGAATGTCTTGGTGTTTTCTTTCAACCCTCCCATTTTGTTGAGGAGTTTCAACACAACTTGTTTGGTGGATAATGCCCTTAGAATTATAGAATGTGGACATAGCAAATTCTGGTCCATTGTCACTTCTAATGCATTTGACATTTAAATGATATTGAGTTTCAATCATCTTAACAAAGTTTATGACATGTTGCCTGGTCTCTGCCTTAGATTTCATCAAAATGACCCAGGTAAACCTGCTAAAATCATCTACAGCAGTCAAAAAGTATGAATGACCATTGTGTGACTTAGTGGACAAGGGACCCCAAACATCAAAGTGCACTAAATCAAATAAATGAAAAGCATGATTGAAACTGTTATTAAAGGGTAATTTCTTGTGTTTAGCATAGTGACAAACATCACAAATGCTATTTTTGTCTACATCAATAAAAGGAAAAGAAGCATGCAGTTTTTCTAATCTAGTCGAGGACAAGTGTCCAAGTCTAAAATGCCATAAGGCACTGCTAGGAATGGTGACAGATACATTGTTTAGACTAGAAGAGATAGCAAGTTTGGATGATAGAATTAGATGATACAATCCATCAATCTTTTCAGCTGAACCAATCATCTTCAGAGAGGAAATTTCCTGGATAAAACAATCAGAAGCACGAAAAATGACATTGTATTGATTAGTTTGACAAAGTTTGGGCACAGAAATAAGATTGACTGAAAATTCAGGGATATATAGAACATCAGGAATATGAAAAAAATCAGAGAATTTAACAGCACCAATGAATTTGGCCAAGGCAAATTGACCATTTGGTAACTTAACATGTATAGGTTTTATAGAATTGACACTATGGAACCAAGCTCGATTAGAGCAGATATGATCACTGGCACCTGAGTCTATTATCCAAGAATGAACTGCAGCACACTTATAAACATAAATTTGCTGATTACTTGGAATGTTGACAGATGTGTTACCTGTAATTGTAGACGAGTAAACTTGATTAGAGGTAGCAGTAGATGAACCTTGTTGAATGTTAGATTGTTGAAGGAGGTTCACAAGTGTGGCATATTGTTCTTGAGTTATGGGGAGCTGCCCATCTTGATTACGTGAAGCTGAAGCACGATCACCATTGTGATCTGGTTCTTCAGTTGTACTAGCATTATTTGCAGTTGAACCTTTGCCAAAATGAGGTGGAAACCCATGTTTCCTATAGCAAACTTCAACTGTGTGGCCAGTCCTACCACAATGTGTGCAAATCTTGGACTTTGAAGTATTAGATGCTGTATTTGAAGTACCACCTTTAGCACTGAACTTCTTGTATCCTACAGCATTGATCAAAGCTTGAGAATCCTCTGAAATAGCAAAATTGCCTTGGCGTTCATGTTGAAGCACCATAGAGAAGATCTTGTTCATGGAAGGGAGAGGATCCATGAGTAAAATTTGTGACTTAACAACTGCAAAATTCTCATTTAAGCCGGTAAGAAATCTTATAATATACAGCAAATTGTGATGATTTCGAGCATCTCTCATGGCAGCACAAGAGCATCGAACACGACATGTGCACTGTGGTAAAGGCATGTATATTTCCAATTCTTCCCAGAGAATTTTCAGCTCAGAATAAAATTCTGTTACAGATTTATTTTCTTGCTTTAAAGAGTAAATTTCTTGATAGAGTTCAGAAATACGAACCAAATCACCTTGTGAAAAGTGTTCTTTCAAATCGTTCCAAACATCCAGCGCATTCTCCATGTAAACGATTGACTGAGCTATCGATTCGGAAACTGAGTTGATAATCCATGAAATTATCAACATGTTGCAGTGGTTCCATGCGCGGGTTGAAGGATCGAATGAATCTTCAGGAATGGGAATTGAACCATCGATGAATTCAAGTTTCATCTTGGCGCCAAGAGCACGACGCATCGAGCGTGCCCAAGAATGATAGTTACCGCCGGTGAGAGGTGGCACAACCTTGACAGTTGCTGGGCCATCACTGGGGTGAACGAAATACGGACTTGTAGGATCGAGTTGAGGGTCAATGGGAGTGTTGTTGCGTGGTGGTGCCATTAACAAGAAAGAAGGAAAGAGAAAGAGTGATAAAGTGATGATCACGCAAGAAAGATTGTAAGAATCACGTAAGGAAAAAGAAGGTTGGATCAGAATGGCGTTGATACCATGTTAGAAACTATAAATCTCCATTAGAGGAGAAAGAAGAAAGAAAGAAAAACAAGTAGAGATGAAGCAAATATGTATTATTCAGCTTAAACATGAAAAGGATACAACCAGTTCTATATATACACCACAAGTATAATGCAACTAACTCATCTTAACTGAATAACAAAAAAACTAGGGCAAATGTATAATTTCACAGTTGGTATTTGCATTTTGTTGATGAAAAGTTTATGGATGAGGAGAAAGAGAAAGAAGGCGGTGACTAGGTTTTGAGAAGGGAAGAGAGAAAGAGAGGAATGATATTAGATAGTAATAAGACAACTAGGGTTTTGTTTACTTCTTTTATTTTTAAACTTTAACTATTAAATTAATAATAAAATAAAATAATTCTATATCATCTAATTAAGTACAACTCGAGTGCCATACATACATAAGTTAACAAAATTTGACAAAATAGACTCGACTAATATGACTAACAAAATAACATTTAAGGAATTTAGAACAAACATTTATAAATTCTAATCTCATTAAAAATAATTGTGATAATTTAAATTAAAAAATTGATATAATATTAAAAATAGAATAGTCCCATAAAGTAGGCAAGATATTAATGTTTGACCGTTTTAAAATATTCCTTTGATACTGATGATGTTCATGAAACAAAAAGAAGAAGACAAAAATGGATGAACCAAAATACTCATGGCAAGAATCGTACATAAGTAAGAATGGCATCATAGTTGTTATACCCTGCAAAAAAAATTGGAGCCCCAAAACATAAAAATCGGTGAGACTCACAGAACATACTAATGCTTCATGAATAACAAATGAAAATTTTTAACCCTAGAATGAAAATAACATATCAACAAAATTCCATGAATCACCGTAGGAAAATCATAAACAAACCCATGAATTTTTTATATTCAAACAGAAACGGAGCAACAACATTGTTGCAATTTGTAAGGCTCATTTCTCCCGAGTTCACAGAAAAAGATAGGAAAGCCTTTTTATCAATTTTCTCAAAGTTGAGGTTGCATACACTTGAAGTTTCAACGATTTTTCAAATATTTCAAACAATGAATTCAAACAAACATCATGGAAAATAATAATAGAAGAAGAAAGCAGTAAGAATGATTGAACAAACAACATGAAATGAAAGCCGAGACATGAAATCACAAGAAATGTTGGATATTCGGAATAAATATTGTTGAATCACAGAAACATAATAAAACCAGGAACACAAATCATAATACCAGCATATTAATAAACACCAACAACACTAAGAACTTGGCAGAATCAAAATAGAACAAAGTTGTAGAAAAATTGTGTAGAACTTGAACACATTGGAAAGCCATCGTTTGAAGAGATGTATTGCGTACCTGAGTTTGAACGGAGCAGCGAGAGGTGAGTGAAGGCGAGAAATTTTTACCTAGTAATTTGTTGCTTTGTATTTCACAGTAATTTGTGGCTTTGTATTCAATTTCTCAGAAGGGGATAGAGAGAAGAGGGTTTTCTATCTTTTTCAAAATCCTAAATTCAAAATGTGAGAGAGAATAAAAATGAAAGAACAAATGGTTAATCCATAAGCTGGTGTTGATGAAGAAACTTCAAGGAAGATTGAAGGAAGCTTGAATAAAGGGTGGAGAAAGGGGGGCGATAGTGGTAGGGTTTAAGGAGTAAAAGAGAAAAGAGAAGAAAGGACACGAGAGAAAGAAAGAGAAAGAAAGATGAAATGAGATACATTAGTGTGTAAGGAGGAATTTGGGAAAAATTGTATTTAAATTTTAACCAATGATATCTCAACACTTGGTGAATAGTGAATAGTTTCAGAAAAGTAGAAAAATTTAAGGGTTATTTTGCTAATTACTATAATGTCCAATATGTAGTGTAAAAAATTTCGAGGGAAGGGCATTTCTGGCAGTTTGGCCAATCTTTCGGTAAATGTTAGATAGTAGATTTCACAAACTTACAATCTAATTCTTATCATCCATTCAAAATTATCAAAGGTTGCAAATCACCCAAAACCACTCACATGGACCGATTCAAAACTCTCAAAACTTTACTCTCAATTTTTAACTCTTCCCCCTCAATCTGAGTTGATTTTTCAGTCAAATACTTCATTCTCATTCACTATAAAAAGACTCTGAGAAACAAATGAAAATGAAGAAAAAAATACATTTAAATTAATCACAATTTCCTTCAACAATCTGTTAGAACATAGTTTGATTCTACAACCCTCATAAGAGTTTTGATGATAACAAACACAAAGAACAAATATGCACTCTAAATTTGTGTTCTATGTTGTACGAAAGTTCTGACGGAACTGCATCAAAAGTTAAGCCACAGAGGTGCTCAAGCTGAGTAAGAAGACTGGTATCAGAATGTTCTGAAGAATGAAGATCAGAACTTGCGCTAAAGAGAAAGACATCTTAATTCTGAACGGAAGTCTAACGTGCAAACAGAACCTTATGATTCTGACTTCCCAAGTTTTGAAGCAAAGTAGCAAGCAAGATTCCTTAAGTTCTGAAGCGTTACTTTTCCATCAAGGCAGTATCAATTACAACGACTACAATCAAACAAGGATCTTCATATTATAGAAAGTGCATTAAGTGCCAATTATCATGTTTCCATTTGCATAGATTGCCACGCTTATTTAAACAAGCTCAAAGGCTAAATCGTTTACAATTTACACAACTGCTTCATACAATCTTTCATCGCTGCAAATTACATTCATACTATACTCTAAAATCGTGTAATACATCACAGTTTGTGATACATTTTTTGTAATGAAAAACATATAGTACACAGTGAATTATTTCTTTTAATTAGTGAATTTCCATGAGATAAATCGGGTTGTGGTTGTACTCAAGAAGACTTTGGCAGTTGTCAAAGTAGAATTGTAATCAGTTTGATTAGTGAATTAAGTCCTCGTTGGAGAGAGGCGAAATCACCTTGGCGGGTGAACTAGAGTAGTTTGAGATCAAGTGAACCAGGATAAAAATCATCGTGTCAATTGCTTTTGATTTTTAAGTTTCAATTCAACTCCCCCTTCTTGTGTTTTTCACTTCTTCAATTGGTATCAGAGTGTCTGGTTCTGAGTTCATACACTTAATCGGGTCAGTACAAGATCCAAACTTAAGAAAAACACCATGGTGGGACCAAGTCAGAACATCAGCAATGACTATCATGATGACAAGGACAGAATCAGCAACAAACCTCCAGTCTTTGATGGAGAAAATTTTGACTACTGAAAAGACAGAATTGAGAGCTTCTTTCTGGCTCATGATGTTGACTTATGGGATATGATAATTGATGGATACATGCATCCTGTGGATGAAAGTGGTCAGAAGATTGATAGAAAAATAATGTCTGACCAACAAAAGCGTGACTTCAAAAACCATCACAAAGCCAGAACAATTCTTCTTAGTGCTATCTCATATTCAGAGTATGAGAAGATCTCAAACTGAGAGACAGCCAAAAATATGTTTGACTCTCTGAGAATGACGCATGAAGGCAACATACAAGTTAAAGAAACCAAGGCCCTTTCGCTCATTCAAAAATACGAAGCCTTCAAGATAGAAGAAAGTGAATCCATTGAAGCAATGTTCTCAAGATTCCAGATTCTAGTTGTTGGGCTGAGAGTTCTTGACAAAGGGTATTCTACTACTGGTCATGTAAAGAAGATCATCAGAAGTTTACCAAAGCAATGGAGGCCAATGGTCACTTCTCTCAAGCTGGCAAAAGATCTCAACAAGATATCTCTGGAGGAACTTGTCAGCTCCCTCAGAAGTCATGAGATTGATCTAGAAGATGACGAGCCTCAGAAGCAAGGTAAGCCCTTAGCATTAAAATCTAACAAAAAAATTGATTCTAAAGTTTTGCAGGCTATAGAAGAAACCTCTGATGGATCCTCATCAAAAGAAGACGAATTGTCTCTTCTCTCCAGAAGAGTCAATCAGTTGTGGAAGTAGAGGCAAAGAAAACTCAAAAACTCCAGAAGATCAGGGAATCATAATGAATCCTCCTCTGGATACAGAAATTCTAAACCCTCCTCTGGACACAAAGTCTGAAGCTTCTTCTGGTCACAGAAAGTCAAGCAACAGGGACATCATCTGCTATGAGTGCAATGAACAAGGGCACTACAAAAGTGATTTTCCAAGGCTTCAGAAGGAGAAACCCAAAAAGAAGTTCTTCAAGGAGAATAAGAAAAGTCTCATGGAAACATGGGATGATTCACATACTTCTGACGTAGACACAAAGTCAGATGATGAAAGAGCCAACATTGCTCTTATGGAAAATGTGACAGAAGACAGCGGAGCATCTGGGTTAGAATCAGAATCAGACACAAAAGAGGTATTTCCTGACTTTACTGTTCATTTTACCAAAGCGGAACTAGGAGAAAGTCCGAGTGAAATTCTGGAAAGGTGTCAGCAGCTCAGAGTCAAATTCAAGAACCTTAAAAAGGATCTTATTTCTGACTCTGAAGAAACTGAGAGTCTTAGATTAGAAAATTCTGAGTTAAAAGAAAAGATTTCAAAACTAGAAAATGATTTATAAAACTCTCATAAGGAAATAATCTCAGAGGCTCCCAATATTGCTGATAAGATCATAAAAGAATATGATCATATCTTTCAGAAGTTCCTGGCTAAAAACATAGATAGAAGCAAGATGGCTTCAATGATCTATGGAGTTAGCAGAAATGGAAGAAAAGGTATAGGATACCAAGGTAAAGTATCCCCACCTAAGAAAGCCACAGACTTAGTGATTAAACGCACACCATTAAAATCTCACTTCACTTATGGGCACACACATGATCTGAAATACACTAGCAATGATTATTCTGCCAAACCAAAATTCAAACAGAATTTTGGTAAAACTAACAAACAAGGACCCAAAAAGATATGGGTACCTAAGGACAAAATTATATATGTATCAGATATCTTTAGCAACAAGGATAAAACACCAGTCATGGTACCTGGACTCTGGATGCTCTCGACACATGACAGGAAGAAAGCATATGTTCCAAAGTCTGGAACTGAAACCTGGAGGTTACGTTGGTTTTGGAGGCAATCAAAGAGGGAAGATCATTGGCTCTGGAACAGTAGGTAATGGTAATATCTCTTCTATTAATAATGTGTTGTTAGTTGATGGATTAATGTATAACCTGTTATCCATAAGTCAATTAAGTGATAACGGTTATGATATAATCTTTAATCAAAATTCATGCAAAGCTGTTAGTCAGAAAGATGGAACTATCCTGTTTAATGGAAAGATGAAAAACAACATTCATAAGATAAAACTTTCTGAACTAAAGAGTCAGAATGTAAAATGACTTCTTTCTGTTAACAATGAGCAATGGGTCTGACACAAAAGATTGGGGCATGTTAGTATGAGAAGAATATCTCAGATTAACAAACTCAATCTGGTCAGAGGACTTCCTAATCTGAAGTTCAGCTCAGATGCTCTGTGTGAAGCATGTCAGAAAGACAAATTTTTAAAACCTACTTTTAAAGCTAAAATTGTTGTTTCTACCTCTAGGCCATTTGAACTTCTGCACATAGATTTATTTGGACCAGTAAAAACTGCGTCTGCTAGTGGCAAGAAGTATGGGTTAGTGATCGTAGATGACTATAGCAGATGGACATGGGTAAAGTTCTTAAGACACAAGGGTGAGGAACATTCTATGTTCGTTGCTTTCTGTAACCAAGTCCAGAATGAGAAAGATCTTAGAATTGTCAAAGTCAGAAGTGATCATGGTGGAGAGTTTGAAAACAAAAAATTGATATATTTTTTAATGAAAATGGAATTTAGCATGATTTCTCTTGTCCTAGAACTCCCCAACAAAATGCAGTTGTAGAACGAAAGAACAGAACATTGCAAGAAATAGTCAGAACCATGATCAATGAGACTAACATTGCTAAGATCTTCGGGGCAAAAGCAATTAACACAACATGTTACATTCAGAATAGAATCTCTATAAGACCTATTCTGGATAAGACTCCATATGAATTGTGGAAGAACAGAAAGCTCAACATTTCTTATTTCCATCCTTTTGGATGTACCTGCTTTATTCGTAACACTAAAGAACATCTGAACAAGTTTGACTCTAAATCACAGAAGTGTATTATGTTAGGATACTCTGAACGCTCAAGAGGCTACAAAGTATACAATACAGAAACACAGATTATGGAAGAGTCAATCAGTGTTAGATTTGATGACAAACTTGGCCCTCAAAAGTCAAAGTAGAATGAATCTTTTGCAGATATAGAAGTTAAATTCACAGGTGCTGAAGGTAACTCATCATAAGTTCTCAACAGAGACGCTCCAACAACATCATAAGGAAATGTCACAAGCACTCCAGCAACTTCTGTTGAACAACTCCAGAAAAGACTATCCAGAAGTAGCATAGCTCACCCTGAAGATAAAATTCTGGGAAAGAAGTATGATCCAATCAGAACAAGATCAATGTTCAGAAATTTTGAAGAATCCCTCATGGGATTGGTATCTTTGATTGAACCAACAACAATTGATGAAGCTCTTCTGGACAACGATTGGATTCTGGCTATGTAGAAGGAGTTAAAACAATTCACCAGAAATGACGTATGGGATCTGGTTCCCAAACCAAAAGGATTCAACGTCATTGGAACAAAGTGGGTGTTCAGAAACAAACTGAATGCACAAGGAGAAGTTAATAGAAACAAGGCCCGACTGGTTGCACAAGGTTATAGTCAGCAAGAGGGGATAAACTATACAAAAACCTTTGCTCCAGTCGCCAGGTTAGAATCTATTAGACTCTTAATATCTTTTGCTGTAAATAATGGCATCACTCTATATCAGATGGATGTCAAAAGCACATTCTTAAATGGTTACATTGATGAAGAGGTATATGTGCACCAACCCCCTTGGGTTTGAAAATTCCAAACACCCAGAATATGTTTTCAAACTAAATAAGTCACTTTATGGTCTGAAATAAGCTCCCAGAGCTTGGTATGAAAGACTAAGTAACTTTTTGTTAGAAAAGGAATTCACCAGAGGGAAAGTGGACACAACCTTGTTCTGTAAGACATTTAAGAATGACATTTTAGTTTGTCAGATTTATGTAGATGATATTATATTTGGATCTACTAAACCTTCTCTGGGAAGAGAATTTTCTAAGTATATGCAGGAAGAGTTTGAGATGAGCTTGATGGGAGAAATTAAATTCTTTCTGGGCATTCAGATCAATCAGATTCCAGAAGGAACTTACATTCACCAGAGCAAATACGTCAGAGAACTTCTGAAGAAATTTGACCTCTCAGAATGTAAGCCATCAAAGAATCCAATGCATCTCACGCGCATTATGGAAAAGGAAGGGATAAGTAAAAAGGTAGAGCAGAAGATCTACAGAAGTATGATTGGTTCTCTGCTTTATCTAATAGCTTCAAGGCCTGCTATTTTATACAATATTTGTTTATGTGTTAGATTCCAATCAGATCCTAGAGAATCTCACTTAACAACAGTTAAGAGAATTTTCAAGTATCTGAAAGGTACTACTAACCTGGGTTTGTTTTATAGAAAAACCAATGAATACAATTTAGTAGGATACTGTGATGCTGATTTTGCTGGAGACAGAGTAGAATGAAAAAGTACTTCTGGAAGCTGCCAGTTTCTGGGAGACAATATGATCTCATAGACCAGCAAGAGGCAGTCCACAATTTCATTGTCAACAGTAGAAGCTGAATACATTGCAGCTGCTGGATGCAGCACACAGATGCTCTAGATGAAAAGTCAGCTTGAAGACTTCAACATATTTGAGAGTAACATCCCTATTTTCTGTGATAATACTTCTACAATATGTTTATCTAGAAATCCAATTTTGCATTCTAGGGCTAAGCATATAGAAATAAAACATCATTTTATTAGGGACTATATTCAGAAAACAATTCTTACTTTAAAATTTATTGACACAGACCATCAATGAGCTGATGTTTTTACAAAAACCCTTTCTAAAGATAGGTTTAATTTCATTCTGAAACATCTTAGCATGAAATTATGCCCAGAATAAGAAGTTTTATTTACATATTCTGTAACCCTCAGAACTTTATTTTTTTCTGTGAACATCTGATCAACATGTATTCAAAAGTTAGGAGTACAGTTGCTTCAAAATATATCTAAGAAGATTTGAACCTTTCATTTCAAAGATAGAGGAGTGCAGTTAACACCATCAAACATCTATCATCATCTCACAAGCTACCTTCTAAGGTTGAACATGCATTCAAATTCTGAAGGGTCTAAGGCTCTGATTGGATGCATTGAGACACGCGTATGTGGTAACTGTTCAGTATCTACACGCAATCCCCTAATTTCAGGTTTCATAATTACGGTATAATTATTACTTTATTCTCTCTTTCTTACTGGTCATGTTTTCAAAACTGTTTATAAATACACAATCACTATTTTATTCACTTCTTCTTGCATCTATTATTCTCTCTTGCTCTCGTTTTGCAAAAACCCTTTTCTCAGTATTTTCAAAACAAAACTGTGTGAACAATGGAATCCTCCTCAAGCATCAAAAATATCCAAAGTGCTCCTGGTTCTTCTTCAACAGCTGAACAGTATGAGGAACCCATAAGAAATTTGTACACTCCGGTCGATTCTCTTGAAGTTTTATGTGAGTTAATCATTGATTTTGAGAGCTTAAAAGAAAATGGTTTTGATTTGTATGAAGATGTAATGACTTAAGGCTGGAATAGGTACTTTGATCGTCTGCTAGGTCCAATATTCCCCATTCTTGTTAAGGAATTCTGGATTCATGCTACTTCATCTAATCATCAGGTTACATCATACGTATAGTGATTACAGAAGACTTGATTGGGAAACTTATTGGGTATAATGGCGGCAGAGTTGGTGCATTGACATGGATGACAAGTGTTCTGACCTAAAATCTATTGCTAGAGTTATTTTTACTTCTAGACAGCCATCCAGCAAGATAAGAGACTTGACGGATTACTACAGAATCTGGGCCAGGATCATTTTGGGATGTATAAATCACAAGAAGCCAACAAGCTCTTCTGACTACATCAATATTGATCAACAATTTTTGTTGTATTTTATTTTAAAGATGACCAAAATAAATCTTCCATGCTTGATCTGCAATCATTTAAGAACAAGCGTGAAAGAAATAAGGGAATAAGAAAGGACAAAGAGGGATTGGATTCCTCTGGGAAGATTAATTTCTGATATTCTGACGGAGAATAGGTTGATAGAGCATCTGACAGAGGCTCAGCAGATCAACACTCTGGAGGCAAGTGTTGCAAAACCACTTAATGCCAAGAATCTGAAGAAAATGAAGATTATTGAAAGCATTAAGAAGGAACTAATAGTTGCTACTCATGAAGTCATCACATCTAGGAGAATCCATTTGAAATATTTTCCTTTATTTTCTGAGATGGATGCTTCTCCAGAGATTGTGGTCAGATACCTTGAAGCTTGAAAGGAAGATGGAACAATTCCAGAACTTAACATTCGTGATCTGTACAAGCCAGCTCCAAATGTTGTGTTTAAGAAATCCAGAAAGAGAAAGGCAACAGGAGAAGGATCCTCTCAGAGGACACCCAAAGCTGCTAAAAAGAAAGGTAACAATTCCTTTGTTTCTGTTGTTGAATCTATAGTTTTTCCAACATCTGAAACCATACCCCCTCAACAAATAGAAGATCCATCACCTCAAACTTTTGAGGATTTTGACATAGAGTTTGATCCTTCTGTAACCCTTGGCAACTTCCTAAATGATCATCACTCCCTCAACCCAAATCTAGAACAAAATCAGCCAGAACTTGCAAGAGTTCTTTCTGATATTGAAATTTTTGATCAAGACTTTCAATCACCTATGAAATTCTGGCTCCAGATACTCAATGTCACGTTCAATGTTATGACACCGTATCTGACTTACTATATGACAGTAAATACAAAAACAATAAAGAACACAGTCAATTGTTTACCCAGTTCAGTGTGCAACAACACCTACTCTGGGGGCTACCAAGCCAGGGAGGAAATCCACTATAAGAGATGTTAATTCAGGAATAAACCAACCAGTTTATCTCCTTCACTTAAGACCTACCCAATGCAATTTCAATCTAAGTACAACTTAAACCTGAGTTCCCACTCACTCCCCCTCAATCACAGCAGTGATACATTAAAACAATTTGACTAATGAATTGATGAAGACACTCTTCAAAAACCATACACTTGATTAAGCTTCACAGCTTTTTAATCAAGCAACACAACCACTCTTGCTTCATAGCTTTGAGTGATACACAACCTAACTTGACTCTGCTTCACAGCTTTAGTCAAGAAACATTCAAACACTCTTGCTTCAAAGCTTTGAGTGCTACACAACCCTTATAATTAAAAACCTATTCCAAGTCACTTATCACAATGATAATTGCTTGGAGTACAATAATTAAACCTATACAGTTTACAAATGATCTTCTGACCAAGAAGGGATACTTTGCAAAACAGCAGCTCTGTTGAATATATAGCAGCTGCAACTTCAGTTAGGGTTTCCACAAAAACCTAGGGTTAATTCCGTTTGACCTTAAGACTAGGTCACAGGACTTTATTAACCAGGTTAGGGTTGAGCTAGGTTAACCCTCAGAAAACGCAGGAATCTGTTCTGGAAAGACTGAGTTATTTTCCTGAAAAAACTCAGAATTAACCAACCTCCAAACCTGTTAGTTCAGAACAGGATGTCTTAACATCTGTTATGACATCAGAAAAACCTGTCTACTGATTTTAGGAAAATGTGATCATTTTGCAAAATGCTCAGATACACACTTATAAACATCAGTACCTGAATGACAATATTTTTCTGCAAAGGTACCTAATGAATCAGTACAAACTAAACTAGAATGTTATGACATCAGTCATGACATTCACACATACACTTGGGTTTTACCAAAAATGCAAGCCAATACCTAAACAACTACAAACTCCCCCTTTGGCAGATTTTTGGCTAAAGACCCTAAGCAATCAGAGATAGATAGCAGCAGAAATAAGTGACTGCAGAAAAATAGAATGTCTAATTGAGCAAGTACTAATTAAGTAAGTACCAAAATATTCTCCCCCTCTTTAGCCACAAATGGGCCAAAGATACATGTTTATAAAGATTATACAGTTATCCAAAAAGATAATAAGAGCAACAAAACAAATTCTGAACACACTTCCAAACTCCACCAGATATCAGCACCAACCAGAAACACCACCAAACAGCAACCAACCTTCAAGCACTGTCATCAGACTCAGAGGAGCTAGTTTCTTCAATGTTGAGATGACCTTTATCTTCTACACCTTCTTCCCTTCTGTTTTCTTCAGCTTCCTCCTTTTCTAGCCTGGCAATTAGGATTTCTAGGGTCTTTTTCCTAGCATCCAGCTCTTTGCAAGTCTCTTTTAACACAGCTATGACATCAGATGTCTTGGACTGGGTCTTCACAGACGATGTCTCAGCTGATGTTATGACAATATCTGGAGCATGAGATCCCTGAAACAATTTGTAGTGCAAGCCAAGGGCAGGAGCTCTTTTGCAGGCTGTATCTCTTGCCACAAGGATATCAGGGTATTGTGCAAGGATAATTCCACAGAGGAGGGAGGGAAAGGCGATTGGTCCTTTGACAACATAACTACCAGCATGCTTTAAAGTTTGTTCAAAGATGTACCTGCCATAGTCAAAAGCAGTCTTGGTTCCCACAGCATAAATAAATCTCCCCAATCCTGTGGAGATAGTTGATTTATGATTTGTAGGCACCCAGTTGGCTGCACCTATCTTATGCAGGATGGCAAATTTCATGCTGAGTTTGCTGGCTTTCAGCTTGCCTTTCAAGGGCCAGCACTTCACTTGCCTGGCTGTGATGGTTTGACAAACTTTATTGTCAGTGGCCTCCAGATCAGGACAATCCTCATTGGTTCTTCCAAGAAACTTGTTAATTTCTGATGGAGAGAACTTGACCCTTCTTCCTCTAACAAAAACACTTTCAAAGTCAGCTGACCTTCCATCAGCACAATCATTAGACAAGTTCACTACAAACTCCTTGACCAGATTTTCATAACACTTGTTAAATTTTGTCACTGTCTTCATCAGTCCAGCATTCTTGATCAGGTCCATGATGTCTTTGCACTCCAAGGCATCATTGTTGAGTTCTATTTCTAAAGCTATTCTTTTTAAGCAAACATACTTCCATCTGTTTGCATTGTCAGGATGATGAAAAGAGATGTTGTCTGTTGGGACTTCAGGCACTCTAGCAATTTTGCTGGAGGGCAGCTTTCTTCTGATAGGAGTTTCTTCAGCATAAATCTCAAATTCTGATTCCTCATCAGAATCAGAAGATTCAGGTTCTTTTCTCTTCTTAGAAATTGGTTGCCTAGCAGTATGCACCTGGGCCTTCTTCCCTTTTGTCTGAATACTTTTCTCAGCCATGCCTTCAGCCTTGGATTTCTTAGCAGCAGGTTTATCTTTGGACACACATTTTGCATCATTCTGATTACTCTTTCTTTTCATCAATCTCCTAGCTATGCTAGGGTTTACATTAGCAATCAGATCATTATCTGAGTAATCCTCATCCACATCAATGATAGGTGGATCAGCAGTCTTTTCTGAAGGGTTCTGAAAGTTGTCTTTTTGTGTCACAACATTCTCAGTGACATCTAAATTCTCAGAGACGTCCACATTTGGGCTTTCTGATTGATTTAAAGGGACAGAAATCCCCGGTACAGGTTGGTTTCCGCTCAGTATACTAGTAACAAGCCTAGCAATAGCTTGATGAACTTGAACTGATCCTTCTCTATTTGGAACAGAAGAAGAAGGATGAGAAGGATTACCAGAGGTTGCAGCTTGAGCTCTTCCTGCATGTCTGGTTCTTAGCTTTTTGACTTTGGCTGGGTCAGTTGCCATTTCCCTGAGAGGAGTGACCTCAAGAACTTCAGATTCTATGCATGTGGTGATTGCTCTAGAGTCTTGGTCAGATGATGAGGATGATGAGGATGATGAAGTCGCCTTGGTTGAAGATGATGTCTGAGACATTTTGATTGACTTTGAGTACCAGTGGCAATTTGAGAAAAAACTTTGAATGAGAGGAGGGAACAGGTTGCAAAGACGAGAGAGGTAGGAGGCAAAAGAGAGTCTTTTCAACTTCTTAAGGATTTTGAAAGAATTGGGAAAGCATATGATTAACCCACTAAAACTAGACTTAATAAAATTAACTCCTTCAACCCTTGTTTTAAGCAAAATTAATTGCTATAATTTCTCATGTTGGTAAATACCCAACCTGCCCCTCAAGTTTTCAAATTTATTTCCAACAAGAGCCTTGATAGAAGAATCAGTCAGCTGAAGCTTAAAGGTACCATGTTCCAGTTTAAATGACTTCTTCTCTACAAAGTCAATGTGCTTGTTCCTGTTATGCTGAATATGGTTTTTGATTGCATTCAGATTGTCACAACACAATGTCACAACATCTTGTGAGACATTATACTCAGTGAGCATCTGTTTTGACCAGATATTTTGAGAACAGTTATTCCTTGCAGCAACTATTTCCGCACAGAGTTGGGAAGGCATTCTTTTCATAGTTCTGGTTGATTCTTGAATGATTTTCTCTTTGTCCAGTCCATTTTGATGGAGAGGTATAGGAGAGGAGACTTCAAGCCTCATTTCTTCAGGGAAACAGAATTTATTAGACTTGTTATTTCCAACATCCTTGTCAATGGTTCTGACAACACAACCTTCTTCAAGTTTATTTGCCACATCACAGCCATCATCAACCTGTGGTTTTGGAGTCCTTCTGACTGCTTCCATAGAGGTAGCTCTTTTCATTCTTCTTAGATGAAGATGACCAAGCTTATGTTGCCACAGTTTCATCTCTTTTTCTTCTTTGGTAATTGGGCACATAGTGGAGTTATCAGTGTTCTCAGGCTGCCACAAGTAGCAGTTATCTTTGGATCTGATTCCTCTCATTACAACTTCTAGTTTTTCATTAATTACTAGACATTCAGATTTTGAGAAGTTGACCTTGAATCCTAGATCACATAATTGACTGATACTAATGAGATTAGCAGTCAACCCTTTTACCAGCAGTACTTTATTCATAATTGGAACTCCAGGGCAGTCCAAATTACCAACTCCTTTGACTTCACCACTAGCACCATCTCCAAAGGTCACAAAACTGGTGGTGTGAGGCTTAACATTATTGAGGAGATTTTTGATTCCAGTCATGTGTCTGGAACATCCACTGTCAAAGTACCAGCCTTCCTTTGCAGACATTCTCAGGGAAGTATGGGCTATCAGGGCAGTAGCCTTTTTCTTCCAATGAGGAGTATGTGGTACCATTTTTGGCTTAGGTTTAGCACCTGAGTTTTGATTAGGGTATCCGTGCAATTTGAAGCAGAAGGGCTTTATGTGTCCATACCTCCCACAATGATGACATCTCCATCTTTGGTATCTTTTCTTCATGTATTTCTGATGTTGAGAGTTGTGTTGAGACATCTGTTTTGACAATTGTTTAACATTCCTAATCTTCTTGTCTGCACCAGATTTCTTAGCTTCCACAAATCCTAGACCAGATTTGTTTCCCACATTTTGTCCAAATTGAAGGATCTCTTCCAATTTATCTGATCCATTGGTCAACATCTTGACAGATTTTGTCATTTGGTTCAGTTGTGAGTTCAGTAATTGAACTTCCCCTTCTAGGTGACTTATAGTTTCAAGATCTGCCCTTTTTTCAGCCTCCAGCTTTATAATGAGTTTTGATTGTTTCTCATTCTGTACACAGACTTCAGCACTTCTGATACACAATTTCTTATAGGTATCAGCCAGTTCTTCAAATGTCACTTCTTCATCACTAGTGTCACTTTCAGAAGTACAAACACTAGTTAGAGCAGTAACTAGTTTGGCAGATTCTTCTTCAGAATTACTTTCTGAATCATAGTCAGACCAAGTAACAGTCATTCCTTTCTTTTGTTTCTTAAGAAAGGTAGGACATTCAGTTCGAATATGTCCATATCCTTCACATCCATGGCATTGAATACCTCTGCCTTGGTTTCCCTTTTCTTCTGACCTTGGTCTTCTGCTGGAACTGTCAATGTCAGAGGGAATGTTATGAACATTAGACCTTGACTTTGGATCCATTCTTTTGATGAGCTTGTTGAACTGTCTTCCAAGCATGGCAATAGCTTCTGAAATATTCTCTTCTTCATCCTCCTTGTTTTCAACATCAGTGTTGGATACAAGTGCTATGCTTTTGTTCTTCTTGTCACCATTATCAGTGATCCTCATCTCAAAAGTCTGAAGAGACCCAATAAGTTCATCCACTTTCAACTTGTTGATGTCCTGGGCTTCCTCTATGGCAGTTACTTTCATTGCAAATCTTTTAGGCAAGGATCTGAGAATCTTCCTCACCAGTTTTTCTTCTGACATCTTTTCTCCCAGTGCTCCTGAGGTGTTGGCAATCTCCAAGATGTTCATGTGAAACTCATGAATGGTTTCATCTTCCATCATTTTTAGATTCTCAAACTTGGTAGTCAACATCTGAAGCCTTGACATTTTTACTTTGGAAGTGCCCTCATGAGTAGTTTTGAGAGTGTCCCAAACTTCCTTGGCCAGTTCATATTGATGTACTAGTCTGAAAATGTTTCTATCAATTCCATTGAACAAGGCATTTAAAGCTTTGGAATTTCCCAGAGCTAACTCATCTTCTTCTTTACTCCAATCTTCCTCAGGCTTCAGACTGATTGTCCATCTTTCTCAGTTATGGTGGGATGGATCCATCCTTTGTCAGCAACTCTCCAAGCCTTTTTGTCCAGAGATTTTAGGAAGGCAATCATACGAGGTTTCCAGTAGTCATAATTAGTTCCATCCAGAATGGGTGGTCTATTTCCAAAAACTCCTTCTTTGTCCATAGTTCCAGAAAGTGATATCCCTAGATCTCACCCAGTAATACAGGCAGGGTGCCTGCTCTGATACCAATTGAAATTCTGGCTCCAGATACTCAATGTCACGTTCAATGTTATGACACCGTATCTGACTTACTATATGACAGTAAATACAAAAACAATAAAGAACACAGTCAATTGTTTACCCAGTTCAGTGTGCAACAACACCTACTCTGGGGGCTACCAAGCCAGGGAGGAAATCCACTATAAGAGATGTTAATTCAGGAATAAACCAACCAGTTTATCTCCTTCACTTAAGACCTACCCAATGCAATTTCAATCTAAGTACAACTTAAACCTGAGTTCCCACTCACTCCCCCTCAATCACAGCAGTGATACATTAAAACAATTTGACTAATGAATTGATGAAGACACTCTTCAAAAACCATACACTTGATTAAGCTTCACAGCTTTTTAATCAAGCAACACAACCACTCTTGCTTCACAGCTTTGAGTGATACACAACTTAACTTGACTCTGCTTCACAGCTTTAGTCAAGAAACATTCAAACACTCTTGCTTCAAAGCTTTGAGTGCTACACAACCCTTACAATTAAAAACCTATTCCAAGTCACTTATCACAATGATAATTTCTTGGAGTACAATAATTAAACCTATACAGTTTACAAATGATCTTCTGACCAAGAAGGGATACTTTGCAAAACAGCAGCTCTGTTGAATATATAGCAGCTGCAACTTCAGTTAGGGTTTCCACAAAAACCTAGGGTTAATTCCGTTTGACCTTAAGACTAGGTCATAGGACTTTATTAACCAGGTTAGGGTTGAGCTAGGTTAACCCTCAAAAAACGCAGGAATCTGTTCTGGAAAGACTGAGTTATTTTCCTGAAAAAACTCAGAATTAACCAACCTGCAAACCTGTTAGTTCAGAACAGGATGTCTTAACATCTGTTATGACATCAGAAAAACCTGTCTACTGATTTTAGGAAAATGTGATCATTTTGCAAAATGCTCAGATACACACTTATAAACATCAGTACCTGAATGACAATATTTTTCTGCAAAGGTACCTAATGAATCAGTACAAACTAAACTAGAATGTTATGACATCAGTCATGACATTCACACATACACTTGGGTTTTACCAAAAATGCAAGCCAATACCTAAACAACTACAACCTATCTTAGAAAATCCCAACCTCCATTCTCCACAACCAGAAAATCAAAACCTCTATTCTACTCAACCAGAAAATGAAAACCCTCACACTCCCCAAACTGAAAATCCAAACTCTGAAACCCCTGAACCAGAAAATTAACACGCTACCGTAAACCAATCAGAAGATTCTTTTATAGACTCTGATACCACTACCCCTATTCCTGGAATAACAGAACCTCTTATGGTTCGTCAACCTCTCTCCATATTGGACATTCCAAAAATACCTTCACCCTATCATTCCACACCATCAAACACTCCTCTTTCACCAATCATAATATATGTTTCTCCTACTCCCTCTCCCATTAATCGTCCAACTGATCATCTCAGAACAATCATTGATTTAAAAGCGTTGGACCACCTAGCTTCAACCACCAATAAAATTGTCATTCCAAAACCTAAACCAACCATAACCAAAATAGATGTTGGTAAGAACTTGTTAATTTTTGAAATAGAATTACAGGAATGAGTTAATTCTTTGAAGCAAGCAAGTCTAGAGAATGATATGGCTCAACAGAACTTCAGTGATCAGCTGAAAGCCTTCAAAGATCAAGTTCTGAGCCACTGGGAAAAGAAGCCAATTCTTCTGCTGGACAATGCTCCCTAGAAAGAGCACCAACCTTCAGAAGTTACTGAACCATGTTCTGATAGTCACCCTCTGGCTACTGTTCAAGAAAAGGAAAATGCAACTGAAGAAGTATTTGAATAAGAAGATGCTGCAGAGTGTTCTGAAAGACTTGCAACCTCTAAGGAAACACCAATTCCATCTTTGGTCATGCAAACTCTGGAAGAACTGAAGAAGGAGAATGTTGTAATCCACACAAGATTGGATAAGCAAGAAGACACAACAAAAGAAATCAAGGATATGCTGGGAAAGTAAGAAGAATCAAACACTCAGATTAAGAGCTTGCTGGAAGCGTTGTTCACACGGCATCCCCCTCCATCTTAGATCTTTAACTTATTTTCTATATTCTTCATCTTGTCTTATCTGCTTCTGAAAACTGTCATTGCAATTTATTTTAATACCAATCATCCTTTTTGACTCTGTTTATTTGTGATTATATTGCTTTTTGATTCCTGAAAAAAAAGGGGAGAACGTAAGACATTTTCAATAACAGTTTACCGGGACAAAGTCTAAAACATTCTGAACATCTTAACTTTTTTTTCTGAAAGCATAAATAGGAACAAATTCTGATAAAGATAGAAGGAGATGCATCAAAAGCTTCGATGAGAAGAAACTTCAGGGAAGTATTTCATCTCTATTTGAGTACTCAACTCAGGGAGAGACTCTCTTAAGCTTTTTGTTCTATATATTTTTATTGAAAAATGCTAGTTTTTGTCATCATAAAAAAGGGGGAGATTGTTAGAACATAGTTTGATTCTACAACCCTCATAAGAGTTTTGGTGATAAAAAACACAAAGAACAAATATGCACTCTAAATTTGTGTTCTATGTTGTACATAAGTTCTGACGGAACTGCATCAAAAGTTAAGCCACAAAGGTGCTCAAGCTGAGTAAGCAAACTGATATCAGAATGTTCTGAATAATGAAGATCAGAACTTGTGATAAAGAGAAAGACATCTTAATTCTGAATAGAAGCCTAACGTGCAAACATAATCTTATGATTCTGACTTCCCAAGTTCTGAAGCAAAGCAGCAAGCAAGATTCCTTAAGTTCTGATGTGTTACTTTTCCATCAAGGCAGTATCAATTACAACGGCTCTAATCAGACAACGATCTTCATATTATGGAAAGTGCATTAAGTGCCAATTATCATGTTTCCATTTGCACAAATTTCCACACCTATTTAAACAAGCTCAAAAGCTAAATCGTTTACAATTTACACAACTACTTCATACAATCTTTCATCGCTGCAAATTACATTCATACTATACTCTAAAATTGTGTAATACATCACAGTTTGTGATACAGTTTTTGTAACAAAAAACATATAGTACACAGTGAATTATTTCTTTTAATTAGTGAATTTCCTTGAGATAAACCGGGTTGTGGTTGTACTCAAGAAGACTTTGGCAGTTGTCAAAGTAGAATTGTAATCGGTTTGATTAGTGAATTAAGTCCTCATTGGAGAGAGGCAAAATCACCTTGGCGGGTGGACTGGAGTAGTTTGAGATTAAGCGAACCAGGATAAAAATCATCGTGTCAACTGCTTTTGATTTTTAAGTTTCAATTCAACCCCCCTTCTTGAGTTTTTCACTTCACAATCTTCATTCATTAACAACACCACAAACCTCTCACAACTCTCTTCTCAACCTCATTCAAAATTGGAAAACTAACCTCACACCACAACTCGTTCCTCATGACCAGTACCACACACCTAAAACCATCATCAAATACAACGAAATAACATAGACAACAATAATCGACATATCATCTAGAAGCAGCGACATCTATAATCAAACCAAGAAACCAGTCTGGAAGTATGTAAGTAGAAGGAAAAGAGACGAGTGGAACTGAAGCATTATTAAGTCACGACTTCGACTAACCTCGAGTATCTATGTTACGAATCAAACGACTTCATCCTCCATCGCGCGTTTTCGATTCAAGACTTTTTACACATCATCGTTGCTTCACTGCTAGTCATATGCTGTTGCAAACAAGAAATGTCGGGAATCACTATTTCTGTAGGTATTTCTAAGCACTTGTTATTCAGTTTGTACACGCATTTGTTGACCATTGTTTCATGTAGTTTCTCTCCTTCAACTGTTTGTATGTTCAAGTTCGAATTCAATTTGATTAAGAGATTAGAGACCGCGAGTTTGAGAGTGAGAGAGTTGTGCAGCATGAGCAGAGGGATGAGATCGTGAGTTTGAGAGTGAGAAAGATGGATTTTTGGAATAGAGAGATTGAAGGAGAGAGGCGTGAGAGATATGGAAGAAAAAATATCATGAGAGGAAAGCAGGTGAATGAGAAACAGAGCGTGAATAAGTTTTGATGAGATAGTATTATTTGTTTAATTGATATTTAAGTGTTTTTGTTGGGAATAATTAAGTGATTAATGTTGTTAACCATTTCAAAAAATAATGCAGCGGATGCATACTTAGGCTAGGCTTCCTTAATTTTTTTTAGTGTCTATTTGGGCCTTACTTCTAACCCGATCAAGCCCATCCATTTTTTCTTACTTAATAAGCCCAACCGAATTACTCGTGCACTCTCCATTTACTTCTTTTTTGCTTCTATTTATTTTATTTTATTTTATTTTTCTTTACATTTAATTGTTTTATTTTACTTTGATATTTGTTTCATGATTTTATTTTATTTTCACATGACAAAATGAAGAAAAAAAATATAGGTTTTGATTTTATTTCCTTATAATAGCAATAATAATTAGAATATTACTTTCTTTATTTTCTTTTATTGTTTTGTGATGTATTTTCATAATTTTGATTTTATTTCTTCACATGAAAAAATACAAAAAATATTAGAATTTTATTTTCGTTTATTTTGTTAGTTGTTTGGTTGGTTTTTTATAACATGTTCCCTTAAGTGATTCCATGAAGCAGTTACTCTCCTTTCGATTGTTTCATGTTGAATTAGACTTTAGGATAAATCAATACATGATAACATTTTAGGGTAGATTTATTCCACTTTCATCCTAACATTAGGACCATTTGCATGAGAATATTAGGATCAAGTTTTCCATTTAGTGTTTTTGTTTTGTTTTAATAAAATTAAACTTCTTTTCTTTAGTTAAAATCCAAAAAACACTTAACAAAGCTCAAATCTTTTTAAAAACTAAAGGTGTGAAAGTAGTAAGTGCCCCTTGGATGAGAGACCACTTACTATTTTCCCCTAACAAAAGTACTCCAGTAAATCCAAATAATTTTTTCTTAGGGTCTTTTCTCTTTAAAACATTTTCAAAAGGGACATGTTAATTCCATTCTACATAATACAACAATGCGTGAGCCTCCAAAGGTTGCGCGATAAACATTAACTATTAGAATGTGAACTTGGCATCGTCCATAAAAAACATACAATAAACAAACATTTTTTAGAAGAACTACAAAGTTCTATTTCCTCTTGGGATACGTAGGCACAAGGTTGCAAAAGCCCACGAACTCAATAATAAAACTCTTTATTTTTCCTTTTAACTCATTCATGCATTTCCCTTATCAAGTATAGTTTTAGATAGACACACCCTTAGAAACAAGCAATCAAAGTGGATTATGTTGAGTATAATAAATGTGAGGGATGCTAATACATTCTCCTTGTATTATCGACTTATGTACCCTTTCTCTTGGTTGCAAGACTATCTTATCCTTCCTTTTGGGGTTTTCTCAGTTTTTTCCCTTTCTTCGGAATAAATAAAATCTGGTGGCGACTCTGTGATTTTTGTCAGTTGCGACAACAAACATACACCATAGTGCTTCACTGTACTAAAAAAATGCAATGGCTACATCGTCGTTCTTTAATTCGTATTGTGCCACAGGGTCCACTATGGGAAACTCTGGTCGAGCGGGACAACCACTAGGAGGTATGGGATATTTCCCTCCAGGTATGTCGCCTATGACCACTAACTTCGTCCAAGTCATGAGACAACAAATGGACGAATGTAACCATGATATGGTCAACATGTTCACACATCAGATAAGAACTGTGTTAATCCCTCAAGGCTTAAACCTCCAGAAGCTAGGGTTTTAGAGAATAATCAAGAGCCAAATGGCCCATATATGGTATTGGTTCAACGAGACCAAGTTACCAATCAGGTTCTCCGATAAGTCCAACAAGATAATATTAAGGGGGAAAATAATATCACCAATATGGTCAAACCAATTCTAGCCCAAAATGGCCTTAATATTGGACACCCCTAGCCAAATTTTGTGTCACTATTATTAGAATATATCAGGTAAATCGAGTTGCTCAGCGGTTGGAAAGACCCGAAATTTATCAAGTTCACTAGTGACACTGGTGAATCTACCGTCGAACACATAGATAAGTATCAAACTGAGGCTGACAATTTAGCCAACAATGAGAATTTGGAAATAAAATATTTTCCTATCTTATTAACTAAGAATGACTTCACATGGTTTACCATTCTCCCTTCGAATTCTATCTTCACCTGGAACCATTGGAGAAAGTATTCCATGAACAGTTCTATATGGGACAGTCGAAGATTTGTCTCAAAAAATTGGCTAGTGTAAGGCGAAAGGTGGATGAAAGTATTGATGATTATCTCAATAGGTTTATAACCTTGAAGTCGAGATGTTTTACATAAGTTTCAGAATATGAGTTGGTCGAACTGGCAGTAGGGGGTCTCGATTACTCCATCAGGAATAAATTAGACACCCAATACCTAAGGGACAAGGCCCAATTGGTTGATAGAGTTCGACAAGTCGAACGGCCGGAGGATAAAAAGACCCAAACCTCTAAGTTTAGTAAAAAGAAAGTGGCTTATGTATAGGTCTAAAACACGAGAAATTCGTCTGATTCATATTATGAACGTGTCAAGGAAAATGAGTTCAATATGATAGAATTAAAGTCAGGACCCCCTTACGTGTGCAAGTTGCTAAAACCCTCAAATGAGAAGAATCTCGTCGAACCAAAAAATGAAAAAAATTCATTTCTACAACATATACCTTTGATGTCATTAAGTGTGATGAAATCTTCGACCTATTGGTTTCTAATGGGAAAAATATTGTTCCTAAGGGGGCTAAAACTCCACCATTATAACAAAGAAAGAAAAAAAGTTTTTTTTGTAAACTTCATAACTTTTTGGGTCATAAAACTTCTCAATGTGTCCTTTTCAGAGATCTTGTGCAAAATACTCTCGAGGATGGCGGGCTCAAGTTTGCCAATAAGCAGAAACCACAGCCTGAAAGAGATGCTGAAACCAAGGTTGAGGAGGCCCTCTTTGTTGAGCTAGTTGAAGTTATGATGTTCGACAATGTTGACGAAGCTAAGGCCAAAGACAACCAGGAAAACTATGAAGATTAAACGACAATAGTCTACCCCAAAGATGAAGAAGAACTGATTTACTTTTTGAATCAATGCAAGTTAAAAGATTCAGATATCATGTTGTGCCCTAGATGCAACATTGTCTTTAACAAAGAAGCTACTAGAGATCTGGAAAGGGTGAAACCATACCTAGCAAAGAATTTCGTTCGACATGCCAACCATAAAGAAGTTTCCTTCGATAAGAAAGGGGGTTCGAAGAAATTCTAAACTAGGACGTACGACCTATAAGAAATGGTTACGACTTGTAAGAAGGCCAACTGTTGATGGGGCAAGTGGAAAGTAGTTAATGTTGATGCTAACTCCTCATATATAACTCACAAGTCTCAAAGAAGTATTCCTATGTCTCATAAAACTACATCGAAAAAAGTTCCATGACCAAGACTCAATGGAGGAGACACCAGAGAAACAAGAAGGTTCCTTGAGAGGCTTAAACTTCTAATAAAACCAGTAGAAATGAAGTTGCAAATGAAGGCAAATCTGGTTGAAGGCCTGTTAAGCAAAGGTTATTCCTCCCTCTATCACTAATAAATAAGGAAAAAGTAACCAAGGCCAAAACTGGTGAAGATGATGACATGGAGGCAGACAAATTCGATTTAGGGTCTGAACCAGAGTTAGATATAATTTGCAATATGATATATGTATTACCATTAGAGTATGACTAAATCACATAAGTGTCTGAAGAAGAAGGTGGTATCGATGATGAATTAGCCACCATAAACCTTTGTGTTATAATTTAATGAATGATAGATCAGTGAATGAAGATCGCGCCATTTCAGAAATGCAAGACATGGCCATGCAACAACACCTGAAGCCTTTGTACATTAGGGCCAAGGTAAATAGCATAGGAATCAACAAAGTCTTGATCGACTATGGAGCATGTGTCAATGTCATTCCACAATCCCTTTTCAAGAGAATAGGCAAGGACACTACCTACCTAGCGTGTAACAATATGGTTTTGTCAAATTTTGAGGGCAAAACAAGCAAGCTCTTAGGAGTCATGGAAGTCGATGTGGTTATGGGAACCACTACGAGAGCAACAATGTTTTTTGTGGTGCCTACCAAGGCAAACTACAACTTATTGTTGGGTAGGTAATGGTTACACGGAGTGGGATTTTCTCCTTCATTCATGCATCAGAGGATCACCATTTGGAAGCCTGACGGGGTCGTCGAACTGATAGAAGCATATCCGATTTTTTATAGAGCAGATGTCAACCACATCGATAGAGTCAATTTTGACCGAAAGTTAGCGAACATTTCACCATGTGGACCTGTTGGAGAAGGGTTTAACTTCGAAGAACATGAGGTGTATTATTCGGTAAATCTACACCCTCAGCACAAGTTCACCTGAGAGTATGAGACTGTCAAAGGTTACAACTGATGGTCTGAATTAGAAGAAGAGCAATGATAGAGTCAAGCGCTTTGGCTCAGATTTTGGCCTATGTGGCTGAAAACATAATAATTGCAACTTTATAGGCTGAATCTCAACAAATTTTGGTTGTCGAAGCCATTGAGTCTGAGAATCCTCAAGTAAACCAATCTGGCTACACCGACCAAACAACAACTTCAAAAAGTTGGAGGCTAGATTTCATCTATGGTGATGGGCCTTTAGGGTTCGAAAAAGACCCAACAATCTCAACCAGGAAAATGTAAGTGCAGGATTCATTGGAAGATGTAGATTTAGGAGACGAGGAGATGAAGAGGCCAACTTACATTAGTGTCAAGCTCACCTCACACATGAAAGAGAAAGTAATTGAAGTATTGAAGGGGTTCAAATATTGTTTCACTTGGGATTATGATGAAATGCTTGGTCTTAGTCTTGATTTAGTGGAGCTAAAGCTACAAATTAAACCTAACAAGAGGCCAATGAAGCAAACCCCGAGAAGGTTCGAACCAGAAATCACGTCGAAGATTAAAGTTGCAATCAAGAGATTGATATGAAATAAGTTCATTAGACCAGCAAGGTACATCAAATGGTTAGTCAATATTGTTCCAGTTATTAAGAAAAATGGAACTCTCAAAGTCTGCATTGACTTTAGAGATTTGAACATTGCCACCCCGAAAGACGCATATCAAATGTCAGCAATTGAAATGTCGATCAATTTGGATGTTGGGCCGGAGTATCTCATCCTTCTCGATAGTTACTCTAGGTATAGCTATATTTTCATTGCAGAGGAAGATGTAGATAAAATGAAATTTCAATGCCCAGGGGCCTTAGGCACATGCGAGTGAGTAATGATGCCTTTCGTCCTAAAGAATTTTTGTGCTACTTATCAAAGAGTAACGAACTGAATTTTCATGACTTCATTGAAACTTTCATGCAAGTATACATTGATGACATAATTATCAAATCTTCATCAAAGAATAGTCACCTAGACCACCTTCGACGACCGTTCAAAAGGATGAAAAAACACGGGCATTGAGAATCTTTGTTCTTTATGTGTTCATATAGGTTATTTTCCTAGATTTGTAATCCACAAAAAGGGCATTGAGATAAATGCCAACAAAAAAAAGCCATACAATATAATGAACCACCAACCAACAAAAAGCAATTCCGATATTTGTTAGGAAATATCAACTTTCTGAGAAGAATCATTTTGGATCTAAGTAGAAAAACAAAGGTGTTCTCACCATTGTTACACTTGAAGAAAGAGGAAGGTTTCAGGTGGGAAACAGAACATATACGCACTTTCGACGACATTAAAACATACCTATCGAAGCCTCCAATATTGCTACCTCCCATGAGGAACAAGGCGATGAAGTTGTGCATCGATGCATCTGAGTCGACAATTGGGAGCATGTAGGCCCAAGAATATGATAATGGTGTCGATAGAGCCATATATTATTTTAGTCGAGTTATGAATGATGTTGGGACTAGGTACTCTATGGTGGAAAAATTATGTTTATCATTGTATTTTTCTTGTACCAAACTCAAGCGTTATATAAAATCTTATGATGTGTTGTTTATTTGTATTTCAACATCATTAAACACATGATGTTGAAACTGATTCTATATAACAAAGTCGGAAAGTGGGACTTAGACCTGACCGAATACTCCCTAACATATGCACCCATAGAGGCCATGAAAGGCCAAATTGTTGTTGATTTCATAGTTGATCATGCAGTAACTGAAATAGCGTAGAACTATACTGATATCTCGACATGGACATTATATTTATATGGTTCCACTCATTCCAAGGGAATGGGTGTGGTAATTCTCATTGTTTCCCCAGAAGAAATTCCAACCAAATATAAGTTTAAAATAAATAGTTGTTGTTCCAGCAACAAGGCTGAGTAAGAAGCCTTAATAACGGGTCTTACAATTTTGTTAGACTTGGGGGCAACTACGGTTGAGATCAAGGGTAACTCTTTAACAAAATAATACAAATTCATCAAAGAGAATTGTTGATCTATTTCGTTAAAGTAAACTCAATGCTAAAACGATTTAAAAACATGGATATTGCACATACATCATGAACAAAAGTTATAGTTATGGATTTTGTGGTAGGAAGGGTTTTGAGCTATTGAGAGTGAAACCTAGAAGATTGAAGTTCATGAATCAAATACGTATCACTTTAACTAAGTCCCATAATGGAATTAAGAGTAAAGACTTTGGGATGAAGCTTTTAAAAAATATGGTGGAGAAGACTTAATTTGAGGTGGACGTTCCTACTATGGATACTAATAGTAGTGAGAGAATTATTACAAAAGCCTCTAATTATCATTTTATTCATAATAAAGTAAGGATATATATTGTACCATCTCAAAGGGACGATTATATAGGTCTTAAGTGTTATACTTTGAATGTGACTGAAGGATTATAAAACTCATAAATAAGGACCTTTAGAGGGAGACATTAGAAATTAGGCAGAGTCAAAGATGGTTGAAGAAAAATACTTAGGTGCTTGTTATACTACGAAAGCAGAAAAAAATGGTTGGAAGAAAGTAGATGCAAGTGACAAGGTCAAGGTTCAAGCGTGACTTGAACTTGATCAATGTTGTTGAATAATAATTCAACATGGTAGAGCACAACAAGGTGGTTGATGGTTAAATTGAAATCATCACAATTTCATGTTGTCACACCCCAAATTTTGCCTCTAAGTTTTCAGTTTCATTAGCATAGCATATTTTGTTTTATCTGGTCACAATCTTTGATAAGCATCCTTATTCATTGCATTTGCATCATTAGTCGCATTTAGGTTGACCAAAAGTCAATTTACATCAATATTTTCATCGTTTTAGAGTTAAAAAAATACTTGATATCCCACTTCATACATTTTTATCTCTTTACACCGTTTCATGCATTGCGCGAAGTTGATCATATTTCAATAATATTGGTATTTCAGTTCTACAGGCAGACCGTTAAAAGAAATTCGACACTGTGCAAAAAATTAACAGGTAAAGTATTTCGAGTTTTCATCTTTAGCTGCCTATTTTATGAATCTATATTGCACGTAGATCATGTCTGTGTGTTTATTTTATTTTTCGGTACAATTTGCAGTATCTTTCTTAACTGTCAATGTCAGTTCAATCGGGTATTCTTATTTTCATTTTTATTTTCATTTTGATCACTTGCAATCTTTTTTATTAAACTTTGTGACCTGTAGTTTATTTTAATACCACTAGCTCCGTCATCCTCCGCCCTCTCAACTGAAAACCACCTTTTGCTTATTTCGTTCCAACACCTTGACATCATACTCCCTCTATTTAAAAACCCATCGAATGTCACATACTCCCTTCCGTCGACACTCTGATGCACCGTCCTACAACTTCACTTTCGGTCTACTACTCCAACATACTCCCTCACATCACTGTTATGCTCTTTCTGCTCATCACCGGTCCAGCAGTTCTGATGTCGTACGCTTCCGTTAGCCACCAACAACTCAGTCACTTCTGCAACACAATTAAGCAACTCTATTTCAATTTCACTATCACTTTATTGTTTTATTTAATTTATGGATTGTGTTATTAAATATGGATGAATTTGTGTTGATAATTTCTGAACTATTGGTGTAAAATTGATGATGGAGTTGTGATATTGTTATTATGTCTATTTGTGTCAAATTGATGATGAAGTTGATGTTGTCATTGTGTTGTTTGTGTCGAATCTGAATGAATTTTGAGCGGATTTTGGTGTCGATACGATGTTTGTGTTAATTTGAATAATTGTTTTGATGTTGATACCACTTTATTTATGTTAAATCTGAATGAAATTCTAATGTTGATATCACTTTGTTTGTGTTAATTTGAATAATTACTTTGATGTCAATACCATAAGTTTGTGAGTTTCTAATGTTAGATTGTAATGGATTTTGATTGTCTTTGATACCATGTTATTTGAGTTAATGTGAAGGAAGTGTTGATGACATTTTTTTGGTTAATTTGTGTCGATTTTGAATGAGGAAAGTATGATTGTGACATTGTTTTATTTCCATTTTGTATTGAACATGCTTAAGATGAAATTAGGGAGTATTGATATGTTTTGTTGTTGCTTCCTGAATGCTATTAATATGATAAAAATTGTGTTCAAATTTTATTTCTCATGCTTTGAGCTTAATTTGACTGATACATGAGCTTATTGCTATGCGATTTTGGTTTTAGAATGAATGCTTGAAGATGTGAAAACCGGTTTAGCATATTCGATCCATAAACTTTAATTCCTCTTTTACATCTATGAAAATTACTTTGTTTTGGATACTTGATATTAATGATGATTTTGTTTTAGTGATTGGGTTGTCATTGTTTCATGGTTTATGTGGTGTTGTTCATCAGAATTGTAATGTGATTGAAGTTGTTTTGAAACTTTAAAAGTTTTTCATGAGATTTTGGTTGCAATTTGTCATTTACCACTTACTTTATTCATATGCAATTGAATGTGTTGCATTTTGAACATTGATTCTTGCTTTATTATTCCATTCAAATATGTATGATGATTTTGGTTGAAATATTGGTTTCCTTATACATGAATTAAGAGCAAGTTTTATTTGTGTTTATTACACCTTTTTTTTGTATTACTAACATGTTTATGCTTTGTGTAAGCTACCAAGATAGTTCAAGTGCTCACTTCCTCTTAGCACAATTTCATTTATTTCTTTTCTAATTTATTAATTAATTATTGTTTTTATTAATTAATTTTGTTAATTAAAATGTATTAGTTTACTAATCTATTTTTTTTAAACTTAATTAATTTGATCAATCTTTAATTAATTGATTCACATTTGTCCTATTCTCTTGGTGATGGAATAATTAATTTTTATAGCTCTTATTTCATTATGCTTTACTTTATTACCATCCCCATTCGATAAAATTGTATCCTTCTCCCATTATTATGTAAATAATTTACCGCCTTTTTTTATGCTTGAATGTTTATTATTTCATTATTATTCATCACATGAACAAAACCTTTCAAGAAACTAATTCTCGATTGCGAGTAATTTTCATACCATAAGTCGATAAAGCTTTTAAGCATCACAAATGACCATACATGCACACTTACACATATGTTCCTGGGCATTCTTACAGTGAGGCCTATTCGATTAATTGTTCCAATTGGTCGTCTAGAAGGCTAGTCCAATTTTCTAGTACCACTTAGAAATTAGGATTCATGTTTATTTGCTTTATCATCCATTCTTGTATGGGCCACCTTGTATGGGCTTGTATGCTTTACTCGCTTATCATTATCTCCATTTGAAAATGTGTACTCACACTCTCATGACGATGTAATAATTTTACCGCTTTCTTTACCGCTTTCTTTATCTATTTCCTTTATTTTGTTTATTTCTTGTCCATGCTAATGAATCCAACCCACACATTCTCGGTCCATATACCAAATCATAACCAATTTGATAAGTCGAGTTTACTTTTGTAATCACAATCAACCACCCCGTGCATGCTTGGTCCATATACCAAGCCCATAACCAATTTGATAAGTCAAATTTTATTTTGTATTCACAATTGACCTCCTCCTGTTCTATATCATCGCTTTCATAATAAAGTCTCAAACCTCGATCCAACATCCAGTTCCTTTTCAAAACTTCTTCTCAATAAAACATAGGAAAGATATTTGGGACGATTCTATCCTCTCCTTCTCAAGTTCTCAAGTGTTTGGGTTGTTAGCTACTTTTCAACTTGCGACCCTAAACTTGGCTTCTTTAAATGAATATTAAATTAAGTGAACCTTGTCTCGCCTCACCTTTTCTTAATAAAACTTTTGGGATGAAAAAGATGGTCATGATGATTCTGTCCCCTCTATCTGAGTACTTGGAGCATTAGCCGTTAACACTCATGGTCTGATTCTTATCTCCCACAAAAAAATAAATCTCAACTTATTCAAATCTTTTGCCACTTGGATTTTCAATTTAAAACCTTTTCGAAACGAGTGATTTTTCGCCCGTTTCACGATGATGAAACAACGTTCCTTTCACATGTGAATGTTGAGCCTTTTCCACTCGAATGCAATGATGGCAAGAGTCTGTGTATATCCAGACTCAGCTATCCATTCTTGAAGTGATGCAATCATTCCATTATCCATGTTTTAGGCAACAATGTTTCCGTTCGAATGTGATCGAGTATTTCTCACTAAAAAGAACAAATCCACAAACATTTGTTACATGAACTACGAAACTCTAATATCCTTTTTGCACTATGGCGATATGTAGGCACGGGGTTTAAAAACTGAGGCGAGCACAATAATAAAAGTCCAAAAAATATTTCTCCTTTCTTTCTTTTCTCCTTTAATTAGAAGATCACAAACTTTCACACTAACGCTCAAACACAAAGTAACTAAATGGATACCATCGAGTACGATGGATGTGAGGGGTGATAATACCTTGCCCTTGCATAACCGACTCCTGAACCCTCTCTTTGGTCTCGATGACTATTTCTTTTCTCTCGTGGGTTTTATTCGATATTTTCCCTTTCCTCTTGAAATAAATAAATCTCAGTGGTGACATCATTGATCGAATATTTTTTGAGGCACTATACATGTCAAGATGAAGATTTTTGAATTATGTCTTAAAACCTTTAGTGGTGAAAAGAAAAAAATATATATTTCGACATTGCTGATACGAAAAAGCTATAAAAGCAGCTGAAAGGTCGACAAACGACGTCGAAACCACATGGAATAGGTCACACAAAGGTGGATAGAGGCGGCAAGAGTTGAACGCCACAAACCGGCAGTGGATGGGCATCGTGTGGCGATTCAGGTCAGTTTGGGTTTTTGATCATCTTGTCCGATTTTCTCATGTGTTTTGGGCTTCTTCGTTTGAGTATGTGCTCCTGTTTGTTAATGAGTTGTATTTTAGGTTTATTTTAGACGTGTTAGATTTCAACAATTATAAATATGAATCTTTGCCATTCTTGGTATCACAACCTCTAAAATTTTACAACTGAAGACATATGAAAGAGGTGACAATTCTAGTCAGGGGAAACTAATAGAGACAAGGATTGAGGAAATTTTTTGGGGTATTAAAGAGATTGAGAAAAACTTATAAACACCTTGAACTTATGTGATTCATATATAGAGTTAAAGAGATTTAAAAACACCAGACATAAACTATGAATTATTTTTCAGAACTTTAGTAACTATTTTTTTTATAACTCATTTGTAATCTTTTGTAACAACTTTTGAAAGTATAGTGAATTTAAGAATTGTTCTCTCCTCTAAAATAGATCATTTAATGGAATCAAATTAACAAGTTATTGTATTTCTTGTCTTTATTTTATATTATTCAACCAAATTAAATTATTATTTTATTATATAAAATTATTTTTGTTGAAGATCATTTTTTTTATTATCATTTTTTTTTGTCCTCACATATCAAATTTCTCACGTATCAAATTTCTTAATATGGTTGAACTATTTTTACAATAGGACCAAAAATAAAGACAACCACCTGAGTAACTATATAAAGATCAATGATAAAGTAAATAAACAAAATATTTTTTCTTATCTAACACATAGAGACTATTGCTTACAAATTATTGTTGCCAACTTTTGCAAAGATACGTTGTGTTTTCCACATGTCCCAGCTCAAACATTGCAAAGGTGATAATTCCAGACATCAAAAGATTGAGTATTAGAATTATTAGGTGTGGAATATGTGATTGTGTAATCAACTCCCCCCTCTCTTAAGATTAGGCTTTTCTGTGTTTATTATTATTCTCTTTTAGTGTTTTTATTATCAATCAATTAAACTTAGCATCCACCGTTTAAGGACATCCATCTAATAGAACACATCCAAATTTCCATGATGCACAAGTTTTGAATCCTATTCATTCTTCCCATTTTCATTAATTATTTCTCATATTTTTCTGTTTTCCATTTCATTCTCGTCGATTATACGTGAGTTCTACAAATTGAGAATTAGATTTCTTGATTTGGAAAATTGAAATAATCCTCTTGACATCATCATCTTCATAAACAAGAAGAAAATGAATATACAAGAAAATAAATAATGAAACCAAACAAAAATCACAATAATGTTACATCATCCAATTCAAAACACATGTAAAGTGAGGAATCAATGTGTTACATAATAATATGAATAATAATTTAATACATAAAACCAATATAAATCAATCCTTTAAAGAATTTACGGTAAATAACCATGTTTCATAAATTTAGAAAAAATGTCCAAAAACAAGAGCAACAAATGATGCAATTATTGTTGGCACAAAGAGGGTTGTAGCATCAGATGTAGGACTTGGAGCTGGTGCTTCCTCAGCTGAAACAGTTGATGCTGCCATCATCATGGTCACCACCACCATAGCAACAAAGAATTGATTTATCTTCAATGCCTCCATTTCTGAAATTTAATTTGATACTTTCTTAATTTCTTTTGTGAAAAGAAATTGAGAAAGTTGATATCAAAAACAAGGATTGGTAATGGATGAATATTGAGGGCATGTGTTTGTGAGTTTATATAGATGTTGCAAGAGAGAATAAGATTAAAATAAACAATTATTTTGGGCAGGCTAGGCTGTCCCAACTATTGTTTTTGAGGATTTCAAGGATGCCAATTGGATTATGGATGGATGAGAGAAAGGAAACAAGTTTGGGTGGTTTGTGTTTAATTAAACAACTATTGTGATAATAGATATGTGAGATGTTATATCTTTCCATCAAATTTATTTTTAGAAAGTTAATTTAATTATTTGTGATATTTTTTAAAGTTTAATTATGATGCACTATTTTTTTTTTAAATTATACTAAATCATTAGGTTTTTGAATTGCATAGCAAATCAAAATATATTAAAGAAAAGAGTAAAAAACATAATTAAGAGCATTACAAATGTACTAAAAAGCCAGTAAAATAAAAGCTCGGATTAAGGGAAGATAGCAAAACATGACCATTAAAAAAGGAAAACAAAGCAATCGACACGATATAGAAGACTACATCAAGACACCGGACACCTCATTCTCATAGAGTATATGATGAAGGGAGGTAAGCACAACCACCTAAAAAAGCAAAAGATGGCAGATGGCCATACAACGCACCCATAACAATGAAGGCACTAAAGTGAGTCTCGATCCCAAACAAACAAAGAAAATATTACAACTAGAGCATGTACGAGAGTCCACCATCAAATCAAACGAATACTCGAAGTCATCAAGTCATCAATGGTCCTTCTTTCTCGATAAAAAATAATTTTATCACACATCTTCTAAATAATCTAGACAAAAACATGGAAAATCAAAACCAAACATAAACATGACTTCTTTTTCTGATCAAGACCTTAAAAAACCTTGAAAACCTCTAAGATGGAACTCGAAAGAGGGATAAGCATATCCCCAACCTAAACACCTTGTACTAGAGCGAGCAAGCAACCCCACAGTGAATAAACGAGTGATCCACGAACTTGACATGACCTAGACAAACAACACACTCCTCACCAATCAATACATATACAATTTGACATCTAAAAAATTCTAACTATTTAACAATCTAATTTGTAACATATGCCAAGCAAGTATTTCCACTTTAGAAGGCCTCCAACTCTTCCACGCCCTAGCCAAGCCTCTGTTGTCCCGCAAAAAATATCTGAGTGCATCACACACTCGAAAATATAAGAGAGTCTCCACCATAATTTATTTATTCATAAGGAAAATGGAAATAACGATAAAACCCTAAGGGAGAAGGATAAGGTGGTCATCGCAACCAAATAAGGGTTTGAAAGTCGGTTACGTGAGAGAAAGGTGTTAGGCACACCTTACATCCGTTGTACTCAATGAAAACCTCTTAATAGGTAGAGTTAAGTTGTTTTCTAAAGTTTGTTTGCATTGTTCTAATCACTTTATTATTTATAAAGGGGGGAATGATTTTATGTATTAATTTTGTTCGACAAGGTTTCAGAACCTCGTGCCTACGTACTCTCATAGTGTAAATAGAAAATCAGAGCAACCATAGTTCAACCTTTTATTGGTTGGTTGATTTTATAGAATAGTGTTATGTCACCTTCGAGCGGCTAAACGTACGTCTGTATGTTCGCATGATAGCATCTTAGGTGTTGCTTGTATTCACATTTAAAGGACTTGAGTGTTCTTTTCTTGAAAATATCTTTGAATTTTTTATTTGAGTTAAGTTAGATGCAAAATGAATTAATGGTTTGATAGGTTAGATGATTTATAAGCTATGAGAAAAATCCTCTTTTTTTTTGTATTTTATTATTAAATGGAACAGGAAAAGAAATTCAATTTTTTTGTGGTGTTTTTTGTTTAAATTAATTACCTAACCTAACCAAAACTAAAAATTAAAATAATTTCCTAAACAAAAATAAAATCTAATTTATTATCAAATAAGAAAACCACAAAAATAAAAAATAAATAAAAGAAAATAACTTAAAGAACAAAAAGACTAAAGGGGGTATGTCTTACACCAAGGTAGTAATATATGGGGTATGAAGAGCATGCGGAAGTGGCCCAAAAGTGGATGGCCCGTTCAAAAATCTAGAAAAGCTTAACAAAAATAACTTAGACAATTTTAAGTTAGATTTGTTAGATTAGGAAAAGATTGATTCACTTGCTGTTATTTTTTTTAGATTTGATTCAATTGGAATTATGATTTTTGGGCTTTTACTGTTTTTATCAAATCCATGTAAATTGTATCAATTAGTATAATGAAATGAATTTTCAGTTTCGTCTTGATTTGATTTGGTGTCAATTTTGCATCTTTGATCCGTTTTGGTTTTACTATAACTTGAGTTTAGGGTTTTTGATCCTAGACAAATTACTTGGTTGGATACACGTGACATGGACTCTGGACTTGGATCTTGGACTATTTTAATCCGACTATATTAACAATAATTAAATATAATAATAAAAAGTACTCTCTCTGTCTTAAATTATAAGACGTTTTGGAGAAATTTTTTGTCTCAGATTATAAGTCACTTTACAATTCTAATGTAACATAAATGATGTTTTTCCTAATATACCCTCTATTATTTATTTCCCTCTCTTATTTCAATTCTCTTAATTTCTCTTTCCTCTTTAATTAATGAAGAACAATAGTTTATACTCATACATAATTTCTGTTTTCCACACAACAATAATTACTTTTTTTAATATATGTGAAATGTCCAAAACATCTTATAATTTGGGACATAGAATATAATAAATGAAAATTGACTCTCGGGTCACGTGAAAAAATAGATCTGAATGAAAAGGAAAATTAAACCTAAAGTTAAAAGGTGTTTAGTGGTTAATGAGCCTAATAATTCTACTAATATTAATAATAACAAATATTAATAATACTAACTATTAATAATATTATCAGTAATATTACACTCAAATCAATTAAGATAAAAATAGAAATGTATTAGTCCTAATTTAAATAAATAACAAACGATGTTAGTAAAAAAGTAAAAGAAATAAGATAACCAAAAGGTTAAAATAGTCCCTCTTTGACTTTTTGGGTCAATGGGGTGACTCCTGACTCTTAGATGAAGAACTCATAGGTTTTGAATTGCTATGGTCCAAATGAAACTCTAAACATCAGAAGATCCCATGATATATAAACAAAATTCATGGACCAAGGATTATTGCAAATGACTCATAATCACGATGTCTTAGATAGTCAGATGAAAATGGTGGGTAAAATTTAGAGTATGATAACTGCCCCTATTTAATTACCTTCAATTGGAGTGGATGATGACGGTTGGCCTTCATATTCTCATGATGGAAGATAATTAAATATAGGAGGACCCTAATTTTGTCCGCCAAAGAAAGTATGAAAACACATAAATTGAGAGACTCCCTGAGGATTAGAGTAAATTATCTAACGATAGAACTTGAAAGCTCCTCTGAGTATTAATAAAGTAAAATTTCAAAACAACGTTTCCCTGATGATTAATAGATCATACTTTCAACAGACGACTTGGAGAGGTCACCTAAGAATTAACATACTGACCTCCTGATTTGATAGTGATGAAAGCTTTCTTGAGGATTAATATATCAAAACTTTGATAGAAGAAATCCTTTGAGCATTAGCAGGGTGAACTCCCGAAACCAATGAGAGTTTCCATGAGAATTAACAAGGCAAGCTTCTAAAAGACAAGTCTTTGAGAGGTTTTATGAGGATTAACAAAACAAACTCTCAAAAAACAACTAGGACATTTTAAGTCGACACAAAGATCGTGATTGGTTGGTGCTTAGATCAAGGAGATAGGTTGATAGAACATGTCCCGAGTGAGGGATACATGGATTGATAAACCATGTCCTGAGTGATGGATAAGTGTTTTTGATAGACCATGTCTCAGGTGAGGGATATGTGTTTTTGATAGACCATGTCTCAGGCCAGGAATATGCGTTTTGATGGGGATATGAGAGATTAACATATACTCATGAGTTGGTATGGATTATTTAAGATGACCGTCTATAAGGGAGATTCCAGAAAGACTTACTGGGTAGAGATCTTGGTAGGGAGAACTTTTAAATGGACTCTGTTCAAAAGTTACCTACTAGGGAAACAATAAGCATTCCTGATTAGGGAATTGTAATGGTTGAGCCAAGGATTGGACTTCTAAGAGAGGTCACAAAATCCTCACTCATGCTATGTTTGTATGATTTATGTTATGGATGCATGTTTAGAATTCGCATGGTGTAATGCTCCATATTCACGGATATGCTACACATGGAAATGATGCATGAATGCAATATTTAGTTAATGCCTCATCCATGGATAATTGAATTTTTGGAGATTCCAACTTTCTGACGCTCCTGTCTTTGTTGAAGTCTAGGAAGTGCAATAGATGTGAGTTAACCTAATGTCCCATGTTTGGGTTACTATTCGGCAAGCCATGTTGGATTGTGTCTGTGCTGATTAGGTCGAGGTAACATATGGAATAATTTGATGTCTTGTGCTTTGGGCGCAGTACTGAAAACTGTGGATTTCCCTTAAACGTTTTTCAAATCAAGCATTTTACTGTTCTTAGATATTTTTATTATTCCCATATGGTTTTGACGCAAGGTTTATAAAAAATAGTTGTTATTATGCAAACAAGCAGTAAAACAAAAGAAAAATAGAGAGAATCTTGAAAAAGGAAATTTTTATTGAGGATAATATGGCCCGTGAATAGGAAATAGTACAATAATATATAATTCCTAAAAGAGATAGTTACAGTAGTGAAATGAAAAACGAAACAAAAATGGAATTGAGTTTCGACACTGCTAGCTTCCTTATGTCTTTGATGATATCAACACTTTGCTTCTAAGGAGAGTGATTGGATTAACTCTTCCCATTTTTAGTTGTCAGTGGGGAATGATCCTTGTGGACCACAGTCTTGTTGCCTTTTGATTTGATAGAATCCATAACTTTTTCCTGGACCGCCCTTTCGAGTTTTCAGTCCACCAGGATGAATGTATATATATATTTTTTGTGTCCCTAATTTTTTCCTGGACCGCCCTTTTAGACTTTCAATCCACCGGGACATCCCTTTTTGCCTAAGTCTCCCTTTCAGGTTTCCAACTTAGCAGACTTATTTTGTTTTAGGCATAATATAACTTGATTGCATCGGAATTCACTGGATGTGGTAATTCTTCGTCATCCATTGTTGTGAGGATTAGGGCTCCTCCAGAAAAGACTCTTTTTACGACATATGGACCTTCATTGTTAGGTGTCCACTTTCCATGTGAATCTTGGTGAATCGACATGATCTTCTTCAGTACTAAATTTCCTTCTCGGAATACTTGAGGATATGCCTTCTTGTCAAATGCTTTATTAAACAGTTTCTGATACAATTGACCATGGCATAAAGCTGTTAGGAATTTATATTTAATGAGGTTGAGCTGATCAATCCGTGTATAAACCCATTATATTATTTGAGATCGGTTTCCATGAGGACTAGTGTTGTACCCCAATTTTTTTCCCTAAGATCCCCTCATCATACCATGTTGATTCCATCACAACAAGATCACATTAGGATTCTTGGTTCCCCTCCCTATATTTAGCTTTGCTCTTTGAGGAATCACCAAGCACCTTGACTTGTGTTCTTTTGTGATCATGAATATTTTTTTGTCTTGATTTTTTCTTTTAATTAATAAATGCAATGTTGGTTTGTTTTGCTTGTTACTCATGTAGGTAAAGGCACTGAGATTTAGCAAGTTGCTCCATGGGTTCATGAGTTTATTTTCATGCCCTAGACAATAAAGCTTGGGAAGTTCAAACCTCACCATTGGATTTGTTTTGGAAGAAATGGCATGGCAACGTTATTTTTCCCCACCACATTTCAAGGTTATCAAATTTGATTCAAAAGAATAAGGGGTTGATGGAAGAAGTTGTCATGGTTGGACAAGGTCTTGTTCCCATTGATCACAAGTGCAAATTTATCTCAATTATCAATATATGGAAGTGGTTTTGGTGGCCATGAGTCCTCATTATCATTCTTAACAACTTCTATTTGCAAAGCAAGAGTGTTGGTACAAGAAGGTTGTTCAAAATTGTCAAAGTTCCTCAAAGCATTTTCTTGATCTAGGAACTAGGGTTTTGAACTTCAAAGAAGCATATCTTGCTCATATTTTGGTATTTTTGAGTGATTCTAAAGACATAATTCTCTTCAAAGTATTATTAATAAATCAACAAAATTTTTAAGGAGTTTTCATGTGGAAGAAATTTGATGATGAAGAAAGATTACAAGTCCTCCAGATGAACCCCCATTTTCCTATGTGTGACTTCAAATGATCATAACTTGGCAAATTTTAATCACCTTGAGCCCACTCATTTTTCACAATGATCTTTAGGATGTGAAATTTATGCCTTCTTTTATGAACAAAGTGAGAAAATGGATGGAAGGTGCCCTAAAGATAAAAAAGATTATAGGTCATTTCATGATTTTTTGCCAACTTCAACAATCTATAACTCTCTCAATTTTTGGATATTTTGAATGGTCAAGTTTCAAAATGTCATTCAAGAGGTATATTTCATTCCATATTTTTTGGTCAAGATCAAATTCCAAGAGTAAGGCCATGTTTGGATGCAAAACATTATAAGTCATTTTTGAAGGAAAAGTTGAAATATTTCTAAGTATGGAAAGTCAACTTCTTTTCCCCCAACTTTGACTCAATGCAACTTTCAGCTCAAGCATCCATTTGATTCCATTCTTTTTCCATTTCAAATCTTGTAACCTCATCTTTCTAAAGCATCAAGAATCATGCCTTAAGACCCCTTGAGCCGAGAATGCCATTTGATTGAACTTGGTAACTTGGAACTGAAGTTTCTCCATAAGTCAGAATTTGAAATCTTTGTTTTGGCTTCTAATCATAAGTTTTCCACGCGTTTTTGCCTCTAAACATGTTTAGTGAAGTTCCAGAATTGATTAGCACAACCAAACGTGCATTTTGGATGAGTTTTGATCAAATTGGAAGTCACAATTTTCTTGTTTGCAACTTCACACGATTTCCTTCCAAACTTCATCATTTCACACGCTTGGACATTCCGTTTGATTCCTTATAAATAGAGGGTCATCCCCCATTCATTTCCTCAAGCTTGGATAGCCAGAATCACTCTGCCCAACTTGTTCCATAACTCAAAATTCTGCTACTTCAAAATCTTCTTTGAAGCCTTTTTCAATCTAATTTTTCCATCAATTCACCTTCCTTGATCTTCCCTGAAACTAACCATATAATTACATTCAAGAATCGTGCCTTAGATTGCTCCATAGAAGTCCAGTTTCAGAGCTCTACAACTTAACTACAATAGGTAGATTCCTTCATCAATTCTTTAAAACTTTGATATCATTGTGATGCTCTCATTGCCTGGTTCTAGTCGCAACACTTACTTTCATCTGGAAACTTGTTTTGACCACGAAATTTCAAATCCCTTTTCAAAACATTACTTCCAATTTGCTTGAGCTACAGTTTATATAAATTTGTCGTGAAGGTGTGGTTGTCTTTGTCTTGAAGAGACAAAGAGAATGACATAAGTCTGAGCTTCTGATTTTATAGTTTGAGAGACCTGCAATTCACGTTGGCTGGAGGTTGAAGATGACCAACGTGTCATCTTCCAACCAATGATGGCACACCACTTGTATTTTTTGAAATCTGATTTAATTAATGATTCAATGCATTATCCACTAAAGCCCATAACATGCACAGCGCACCAAGCCCACTTGATCTGTTTACTAACGCATTTTGACATTGATCAGATGGCCCATATTTTTTTGATTTTTATTTTCTTTTCTGATTTTTATATTTAATTGTTTTAAATTTCAAAAAATCATAGAAAATTCATTTTTAGTCCAAAAAATCGGAAAAAATTATGAAAAATATTTTTGATTTTTCTCTCTCTGATTTTTATTTTTTCACAATTTTATTTTGTGTTTTGGTATTTTTTTAATAAATTTTTCCTTTATTTGATTTTGTTTTAAATGTTTAAAAACACTTTTATGCATTTTTAAATTCTTAAAAAAATATGAAATGATCCAATGATATTGTGACAAATATTGGTGACCTCACTTACTTTTTATTTCTGACTTTGGTATTTTTTTTATCATTTTTGGTTTATTTTACTCATTTATTTTAATTTTAAAAATAGTTTCCGACTTTAAAAAATTATCAAAAAAATTAATAAAAAAATTTGAGTCCATTTCTGATTTTTCTGTGGTCTTACTTTTTATTTCTTGATTAATTTGAATATAGTTGATAATTTTATCCCTTATTTCCATTTTAAATATTTCTAAAACATTTTTTAATATATATATTAAAATGCAATATTATTTTGTGATTATTTTCTGGCTAATCTTGGGTTGAATTTTTTATCATGAACTTTATTAACATCGTAGGATCCATGGTGTTGAGTTTAACTCCACAAAAAATGGATGAATGATTTTAATAATAGTTGATTAAATTTTAATTCAAATGTTGTTTGTATATTCTTTCCCACCCCTCTTCATCTCATCCCTTTCTTATTGCAGTAAGTGTTACTGGAGCATGATCTCTATATCATGTCTCAAAACAAATGGTGCATAGATTGTTATTGATCGGTCTCAAAATAGGGGTGACTTCTATATAAGTCCACTTACGATTGCTTAACATAGCGCTAAATTTTGTCCCGACTCGAATAAATAATCATTCGTGGCCTAAACCTATGTTTGCAATCCCAAGTATGTTAATTTGATCTCTTTGATCCAATAACCTTGAGATTCATTGTGTGGAGGCTTTGGTTCTACCAATCCTCTAATGGATCTACAACACTTTTGGTCAACGCGGATCACTTAAACATCATTGATCATTAAATGGTACTTTTGAGGATTCCAAATGGATGACATACTTGGCAAAAAGCAAATACAACTTGTTGTGTGGAGGCGTTGGCTCTACCAATCCTCTAATGAGTTCCAAATGCAAGTTTCAAGATGGTCATCCAACTAGCCACTAATTATCAAATTGCTTTTACTTTATGCCCTTTTATTTTTATGCTTTATGTAGCATTTATGTTAGCATTTACATTTCATGCTATTTTTCATTTTTGCTCACTTGAGCCCATTTACTTTCTTGTCATTTTTTATTTTTTTCTCACTTGAGCTTTACTTTTCGTTTTTCAAGACACCTAATAATCAACATGAACCCTAAAAATCTTTAATGATACTTGGACTATTTGGTTACTATCCTTGGTATTATGGAGTATGGGACTTCTTGGACTTAGGATTAGAAACCTTGGCCTATGTTGGAGACCTTGTGACCTTGATTGATATTTTGTCTGGAGTTCTTGAGGTTTACCTCAAGACATTGGGTTATTTGTTTATTTTGTGTGCAGGTTGTTGTGATTATATTCTTTGTTTGTAATCTGGAATACACCCGTATACAACCATTACTCTGCCCAATTTTTGTGAAGACTTAATACACTTGAAGTTTGGTTCTTTCAAGAGGTCTAGTATCTTTGCTTGCTTGGTTTCAATCCAAAGAATGATAATTCTATCTTAACTCATAGTGTCAAGTATTGGTTTCTTGTTGGTTATATGGTTCCTATGCCTAGCTTTTACCTTATACATTAGGATAGTCTCTTCTTCTCCTTCCATCTTCTTTAATTTCAAAAATCTTCTCCCTCCTTTTGAAAAATCTTCTTGTTTTTAAACCTGAACCACTTTCATAATAAACTTGGACTTAGGTCCATGCATTTTCAAAAAACCTTTTCACAAGTAAACTTTAATCAACTTAATAATACTTTGACATTTTTGTGAGAAGACTAAAAGTCAATCATTCTCATCCAAACCTTTTTGCCATTTTGGCTCTTATCTTTAAAACTTTTCCCAAAAATATTAGACTCTTGTCAATCCTTGTAGTGATACAAACAACTATACTTCTGCAATATGTAGTGAAGAGAGATATTTTCCACTTAGGTGTATAGTGAGGAATTTTTTATTTTAAAATCCAAGCCATATCCCCCACTTTGAGATGATGCAAATACTCCTTTCTCATGATTGTGGGTAGTAGGTATGTTTTCCACACGGACACTGACAATAATGTATTATCTCATAAAATTAACCAACACACTTGTGTTTTAAAATTTTTAAAGAGGAAATACGTGTAACCTGATCCCCTATTGGACGAAAAGGTGGTACATAGGAACTGAAGGTTCGCAACCGCAGCGGGTGGAAAAACCATAAAAATATATTTCTTTTCTCCCCTCCACCATCCATTTTTACAAAACATTTCATAGCCAAAATATATAGATTTTGCAAAGAGGTTCCTGCGGAGTACCGTAGATATTTAGGGTGCTAATACCTTCCCTTTACATAACCAACCCCCTTACCTTGAATCTTTCCACCCTCTTTTTTGGGTTACTCGCTCTTTTCCCATTCCTTTGGAAACAATAAAGTGCGATGGTGATTTCTATTATGATTTGTACAAGTCTAGTCAATCCGATGGCTTAGTCTTAAACATTTCTACCGCTACAGAAAAATGGTGACTTCACTGGGGAAAGATTGACCTCTTGATGGTCCATCCCTAAGTGGGTTGAGCCTACCTTTGTTTATATCTGTGTATATGCTATTGTTATTTATGTGTTATATGTTGAATATATGTTTATCTGGATTTTCCTGGTTTTTAGGGTGCTTGGTGATCACTCATAAGTCCTATACCCGAACTTGGGCAAACTTTAAGATAGGACGAGCGTTATAGTCATGTTAACTTTGAGGGAGTAATCCCAAAAAAGGAGGCATGGGATCCCCTACTCAGTGGAGGCCCCTTTGACTGTAGTGTAGTTTATCAAGTAATCGGGAAGACATACTGCTTTCGACCTGGGAGCCTACTGAAGCTGAGGATCATAGAGTACCAAACCCGTCTTGGCCTTTTAGGTGTAGTGCGGAAGCTATGACATAGTAATCCGGAAATAGTTTTCACGCGATGCTACGCTCGGACGAGTCTTTCTTGAGAATATTACTAATTACCGAGTTAATCAGGAAATTGGTAATATCCAAAGGAAGGATGTAGACTCTGGGAACCTCTAAAGCCTTGTTTGGCAGGTGATAACTTTTAGACCATACCTTATGGGTATTACCTTTGACCTCATGCTCGTGACGTTGAACCTATGAACCCTATATGTGTGATTGTTGCATCATGCATTCATGCACTCATAAGCATATTTTAAAGAAATCTTATTTCAAGGGATTTAAAAGTTGACCATTTGTGAATATCCCATGTACTTTTTTTACCATGGATTCTGGAAAAAGAAAGACCGGGAAGTACAGTTTCAAGGATCCCAAGATAGATGAGTTGATCAGTCTAATTCCCGAGATTGAGTGTTCGGAAGATTTTCGGAAGAAGTATGGATCCATCATTCCTCTCATGAAGTTGAAGATGAAGGAGGGTATTTTCTCGACCTTGGTCTAGTTCTATGATCCGATGTATCATTGCTTTACTTTTCCCGACTATAAGTTGATGCCTACACTAGAGGAGTATTCTTATCTATTAGATTTACCTGTTACCGATCATGTTCCTTTTACTAGCTTGGAGGATGAGCCAAAATCGCATGAGATTGCTGCTTTGATCCATCCGGGGAAGTCTGAGGTTGAAGCCCATATGACTACTAAAGGACGAATTAGAGGATTACCAACCCAGTTCTTATTGGAGAAAGCTTGCTACTTTGCCAGGATGAAGAGTATAGTCTCTTTTGAGGCCATATTTGCTCTACTTGCTTACGTGCTATTCTTATTTCCTAATGTGGACAAGTTTGTTGACCTTAGTGCCATCAGGATCTTCATGATTGGAAACCCAGTTCCTACATTGTTTGGTGATGCTTATTACTCTATTCATCTTCAGAATTCTTATCATGGGGGGATGATTATCTGTTGCACGCCTCTGTTGTACCAATGGTTTATCTCTCACATGCCTCAGTCTGATGCTTTTTGGGATGTCAAGAAGGAACCCCGTTGGGCTCCTAAGATCATGGAACTTACTCACTCGGATATTGATTGGTATCATCGAGCTTACCAGGATATATAGATTATTAACAATTGTGGTAGTTTCTCCAATGTACCTCTTCTTGGTACAAAGGGAGGAATTAACTATAACCCTGCTCTTGCACGATGATAGCTTGGTTATTCGATGAGGGATAAACCAAATAGTATTCATTTGAGTAGTTTATTTCTGAAGGAAGGAGAAGACCATAGGGAAGCTAGGGAGAAGATTGCGAAGGCCTGGAGTCACATTCATAAGAAGAGTGGGAAGGATTTGGGACCTAGGGGTGTTGTTTCTTTGGAGCCATATCTGCAGTGGGTCCAGACGAGAGCCATTCAGTTGAAGATGTCGTATTCCCAGGAAACACCTATGCCTGTTTTTTTGTGAAAAACACTCCTCCCATATTAGATGATCTAGAAGAGAAGCTTGCTTTAGTCAGGATGCAACAGGAAAAAGACGCTTGGAAGAATAAGTGCCAAACTTTAGAGATTTCCTATAGAGCAGACTTAAAGGAGAAAGACGACTTGATTGAGATCCTTGAGAGTCGAGCAGTAGAGACCATGGAGAGGCAAGGGGATTTATTTTCTCCTAAGCTTCAGTCAGATGCTAGTTGCTCACTTCCTTATTTAGGAGATTGGAAGGAGGTTGCCACCAAGTATGCGGAAGAAAACCAGAGGTTGAAGGCTCAGATTGCCAAGCTCACAAGGAAGCGCCAGCGTGTAGAGTGATCTCCATCAGCTTCTCTTTTCAGGATTTTAGATTTTATTTTCATCTTGTACTTGGGATCATTAAAACTTGTAACCCATTTTGAATTTATTATAATAAATTTTTTTCCGAGTATTCTCAAATGCGTTATTACTTTGATATTTGCAATATGTCCATAAATTTTAAATCCCTTAAAATATTGAATAATAAAATAAAATCATGTGCATTTCATATCATGCATCATGTTGCACATATCTCTTACATTTTTTATGCATATCCAGGTGTGTGGTACGGTGGAAGAACCGACTGTTTCGAAATGCTGGTTTGTGTTTTGCGTTTTGTGTTTGCAAAAATGTCGCGGTAAGCAAGAGTCGCCACCGACTTTTATTTCATCCAACCGGAAAGGAAAAAAGAACAGAAAAAAAATCCTTTTTCGAGATATTCTGAGTATGGGGGGTAGATTATAGAAAGGGAAGGTGTTAGCATCCTCTCTATCTATGGTTTTCCATGGGCTCTTAGGTACTTGCTCATCTTTTAAAAATTTTCTTGTGTATGTGCTTTGTTTTTTGAAAAGTTTGACTTCGTGATAACCCTTGTATCAGTCCTCAAAGGTGTGACGAAGTTATTTTAAAAATTTGTTTGAAAAGTGTAAGTGTGAAAGGTTTCTATTTGAGCAAGTACCTACTAGCATCTACCTACTCGAAAAAAGATCGTTTCTATTCTTGTTCCTTTAGACAATGCTATCCCACTATTGAGAAATTGGTAGCACCTTTGTTGGAGTTGTAAGGGTCAATTCGAAAGGGACGTAGAATCACTAAAGCAATGTTAGGATGACTTAGTAATAACCCTAGGGTCTTAAGATCATATTCGAGGCAACATTTTCGAGGCAACATTTCGAGGCAACATTAGAAAGGGACATTTGATCTTTTTAGACGGAAGGGTAACCACTAAGACACCCTATACTTAATGATTGTTTACCGAAGGCAACCAAAGTGAGAGCATACCCTAAGAGTGATATGTGCGAGTGGTTTGTTTCAGTTATTTGTCTTTGCACATTAGGGTTTTCTAACTGTATTAAATTATCATGCAATCTTGCCATACAATCCTATTAACATACATCTAGACAGTTAAATATTTGTGAGAATTAAAATGCGAGAAAGTAAATCTACGCTATTACAAGGCTTCGGGGGGGGGGGATTAATTACATAGCCAAAAACCGGGAAAAAGAGATAAATAAAACCCTATATTAAACTATTACAAACCATGCACATTTACACAAATATTGACAAAATAAAATATTATGCGCGCGATGAATCAAATACGAGATAATTAGGGTTTTGACCCTTGCCTAAACCTAACTGCGATTAATTAAGAAAATGCTTTTGTTATGTTTTAAGAAAATAATGGAATTGTTGAAATTAAAAAAAGAAAATCCTAATTCTAATTAATTTTAAATTAAGAAAAATAAATTAATTTACTCTAAAACCTATTTTTTGTATTTTTATTTAAAAAAAAGCAAAATTGAATTTAATCAAAAGTTTAACCTAATTTCTATTTTGATTTTATTCATGAAAACAAATTATAATTTTCCTATTTAAAACTAAATTAAATTAATTTTGATAAAAAAAAAACTAATCTAAATTTTTGATGAATTATTGATTTTATGTTTTTTTGAAAAAAAAGATTAATTAGTGAATAAAAAATAGTTAAAGAAAGTAATAAAAGAATTAAAATAAATAAGCAAAGAAAGATTGAGATGGGCCTGCATCAGCAAATGGTGGGGGTGTGGTTTGAGATTCTGAGCCCAACTAAACCAGGCCCGCTTGACTTTGTTGGATTCGCTGCACACGTTGACTTAGGATGCAGGATGGTCCTTCAATGAAAGGCGTTAGATCCTGGCTAGCTGATGAATCTGACGGTTGGATCTTGATGTCTCATGATGGACTCCAAAGGGAGTGACGTACTGGAACCTATAGAGAAAATCAGAAAATGAAAAAGTACCATGCCTGGGGTCGAACCCAGGACGTGTACCTTATAGCCTCTTCCTCTTGCCAACTGCGTTGGAATCTTTAGTCATAATATTAGTGAAATAAATAAAACAAAAGGCAAACAAGGTGCTAGTGCTGAATCCAAATGACACGCGTGCGCTGTGGGGCCCTGGGAGCTTGAGTGGACCAATCGGTTTTGGAGAGAGGAAGAACTCGTTTGATCCCAGCCAATGAGGTCATGGGAAATAGCCACGCGGGCTTTGACCGCCCCCTGCAAAAATCAAACCACCGGCCCTGGTGTCTCCGGTCACCTTCTCCAGCGACCCTCCAAGATCGATCCTGCAAAACACGCGTCATCAAGGTATAAAAAGGACCCTACCCCCCTTAAAATTTCCCCAGGAATCCAATGGTGATATCCATTCATCCTAAAAATGCCTGTACCATAAAATCCGAAGCTTGCTTCTTCCCAAACCCTAACAATGGTGTCTTGTGATTCTGGGCTTATTCCTCACATGAAATACGTCCAAAATTTTATGAATAATGCCAATAGTATGAATATGCAAGCATAATGTATTTATATTAAGAATGGAATTATTTTTAGAAATCGAAAAGTTACCAATATGAGAGGGCTGGGTTGGCACGATTTGGAAGGCTTTGGCCCTTGCAATTGGTCTAGTTCCACTCCTAGAAATCTCAGAATGATGATGGAGTGCTTGGAATCGAGGGAAAGGGGTTGACTTGAACGTTTGAAGATTACACCACTTCTTTAAATTTTGAGAAACTTCTCCCTTGAGGCAGGCTGCGTATTCTCTCCCTTTTAGGGTTGGAATGTCTTGCTTAAATAGTGAATCAACATTAGGTTAACATATATGAACTAAATCAAATGATTTGAACAAGTTTTCAAAATAAATCCAATATTTCCTATTTTGAAGATTCTCCTCCTTTATCAATCTTATACGATTTCTTTTGGTTATTGCCAGCATGTATGGATCGTGGTTCAATGCAAAATCAAATCAAAACAAATCTTTACTATTTTTTTGCTATTTATTTGAATTAATTTGACTTTTTAATGATAAAATCAAAATAAAATAAATAAATAAAGAAAAAGGTGGATGGGTGATGATTTGGATCGTGGACTCTGTCATAAGCAAGATTCAATTATGAAAAACTAGGCCCACTTGACAAAAAGTGCTAATTTGATCACATTTGTCTTTTGGCAATTTTGCCAAAAAGGTCAACTTGGCCAATACATAACTCTCTCAATTTTGACCCTAGAGAGGTGTTCTAGGACTTTTTAGAAATCTTAGGACGTCCTCTAAGCAACCCTTTTGGTATCATCTCAATTGAGTCTTCCATGTTCATGTATGAAGCCTTGACCCAAAAGATGTGTTTGTTGACTTTTCAAAATGACGTATAATGTCCAAATTCATATCTTCTTGTGAGTGCATACTTTGAACTTGGGAGCTGAAGATGAGTTGTAGGGAATTGCATCCTCTTCAAAATGAGCTTTGGATGGGTCATTTTTGATAAAGTATGAGAAATTTATTCTTGGTCAAAGTTTGAGTTGACTTTTCCTACAAAACCCTAATTTAGCAACTTTTGGGTTTTGATGAATTATGGGCAATCCTTGATGAATTATGATCAACCCTTGATCAAATGATGAATTATACTTAAAAGTGAGGATGTTGACCAAAAATCTTGAAGTTTGACTGTATGTGGGTCATAGTTGACTTTTGACCTAACACAATCGATTTCCAGGTATTTGAGCAATTGACTGAGCAAACTTCCTCTGCAAGGCTTGAAACTTGACATGGATGATCTTGAGAATATATTAAGACAATGGTGAGCATTTGGGGTCCTTTGGACTCAAGCATCTTGATGCAAAATGAAACCCTAATTTGAGGTAGACTGCCTTATGAGAGAGTTTGTCTGGTCAATTCTTGGACTTCCTTGAGCAATTTGAGGACCTCACTTGACATGTATTGAGAAATATGGGAGGGAAATTTTTTGGGTACAACAAGGTGTCTTACCAATCTTCTTTACTTCTTTCAGCAAGCTGACTCATCACTACAACACTCGGGCTAATTTCAGAAAGAAGATGGACAACTTAGAACAAGAGAATCGTGAGCTGTGCGAGGAGGTTTCTTTTTTGAAGGCTGGCATGGCCAATCTTATTGCTCTGATGGAATCTCTGGTGGCTGCTCAAAATCATCCACCAAGTGTTCAACCTCAGCCAACAAGGGTTACTACTGAAGCTCCGGCTGTTCCTGTATCTGCTACTCCAGCTGTTGTTCAGAATTGCATGCCTCAAGGTTACCCTTGGGGAATGCCAGAGAATTTTGCGCCTGAAAGTTTCAACCTTGGTCCTCAAGATACTCCAATTGTTCAGACTATTGTTACTCCGGAACCTCCTGTGGTGCATGCTGCTCCTGCTGCACCTCCTTCGGTGAATATGGTTCCGTTTGTTAACGATGATGTGTGCCGTCCTTTCCCTCCACCAAGTGAAGACTTGGGTCTTTATGACATAATGGATGATTTTCAAGAGCAGTTTGACAAGATGCAGAGGGAGATGAAGGCCCTCAGAGGAAAAGAGTTATTCGGGCAGAATGTGAATGAATTATGCTTGGTCCCGAATGTTAAGATACCTACTAAGTTTAAGGTCCCGGAGTTTGAGAAGTACAAGGGAAACACTTGTCCTCGTGCTCATTTTCTGATGTATGTAAGGAGAATGTCTACCCATACTGATGATCAGTGTTTGCTGATTCACTTTTTTTAGGATAGTTTGACTGGTGTTGCGCTTAAGTGGTATATGAGTTTGGACAACGTCAACATCCATACTTTCAATGACTTGGGAGAAGCGTTCATCAAACAATACAAGTACATCATGGATATGGCGCCTGACTGTGATCAACTCAGGGCTATGGTTCAGAAAGACAGGGAATCATTCAAAGAATATTTACAGAAATGGCGTGAGGTAGCCGCCCAAGTGATTCCTCCCATGGAAGAGAAGGAGATGTCTAAGATTTTCTTGAAAACTCTGGGTGCTTTCTACTATGAGAAGATGGTAGCGAGTACACCGAGTGACTTTACTGAAATGGTGGGCATGGGTATCTGCTTAGAAGAGGTTGTAAGAGAGGGTCGTTTAACGAGAAGTGAAGGATCTAGAGGTGTGAAAAAGCCATCTTATGGGTTTACCAAGAAGAAGGAAGGGGATGCAAATACAGTCATACAAGAGAGGAGAGTTAATACTCTTAGATGGAATCCTCAGCGTCATCAGCAAGTCGCCTCAGTTACTCGAGTTGTGGGTGTAGCTCCAACTACCGTTGCTTATCAGAGACCGTCCCAGCAGGGGAATCAAGGGTATAATCAGAGAAGGGAGAGTTATGACCCTATTCCTATGAGCTATACAAAGTTACTATCGGAACTGATTTAGAAAAATTTGGTTCAGACCCGACCACCTCCCGCTGTACCATCACCATTGCCTTGGTATTACAAGGCAGACCAAACATGTGCTTTTCATCCGGGAGCACCAGGGCATAATGTTGAGAATTGTTATCCTTTAAAGACTGAGGTGCAAAAATTGGTGAAGTCTGGTATTCTATCTTTCAAGGATGTTGGCCCTAATGTGAAAGACAATCCTCTACCCAAGCATGGAGGAGTAAATACTGTGAATATGGTGGCCGGTTGTCCAGGCGACTTCTGGATTTTTGACATTCATTTAGTTAGAGGAGTTTTGGTGAAATGCATGTAGACCTTTGTGAATTTAGCTACTATACGCACAACCATTCCAATTGTGCTATTTTCAGTACAGACATACAAGGTTGTGACAAGATAAAGGCTGATTTACAGGAGATGATGGATGAGGGCCTCATCCACATAATCAGGCCTATGGCAAAGTATGAAGAGGAGGTGAATATGGTTTCTGGATGTCCTGGAGAATTCATAATTTTTGATATAGAGTATATGAATGAGGACCTTATGCAATTGCATGCTACTTTCTGCCATATGGATGGTCAGGTAGAACACCAGTATGGGTCTTGCCGAATTTGCTGCCGGGACTCCTGAGGATGTTCAATCGTGAAGAAAGGTGTTCAGTTGTTGTTAGATAATGGAACTATCAAGATTATAGGTCAAAGGGATGATTACCATGAAGTTGATATGATTGAGGTTTGTTTGGCTGAAGAAGAGTCGGATGATGAGTATGCCTCTGCAGATGAGTACTTATCCTCGGATGAAGATTTGTTTTTCAGAGATGACTCTGTGGTAACTGATTATGTTGAAGAGGGAGTAAACGTTATTGTGCCTTGTTTTGGTGCACCTTCCCATTTTGAAGTCGAGTATCATAACAAGCCGGTTATTACTCCATTGGTGATTAGTTTACCGGGTCCTGTCCCCTACAAGTCAGATAAGGCTATACCTTACAAATATAACGCTACAATCTTAGAAGATGGTGTGGAAGTTCCCATCCAGCCAATGCCTGATGTTGGAAATATTGCTGAGACTAGCAGAGTGACCCGCAGCGGTCGTGTATATGCACCAATTGTTCGAGGAGATGTTAGCGTTGGAAAGAAAATTGCTGAGAATGTTGAACCCAAGAAGATTACGGTTGAATCTAGTGGAGCTACGTTAGAGAAAGAAGTGGATGATATTTTGAAGATAATCAAGATGAGCGACTACATAATTATAGATCAGCTACTGCAAACTCCTTCAAAAATATCTATCTTGGCTTTATTGATGAACTCCTTTACTCACAGAGAATCTCTGATGAGGGTACTGGATCAAGCCTTTGTAGAGAGTGATATGCCAGTAGACCAATTCAACAGTGTAGTAGGGAACATTACATCATGTAATAACTTGAGTTTCTGCGATGATGAATTTCCAGATGAAGGAAGGAATCATAACTTGGCCCTCCACATCTCTATGGACTGCAAGAATGATTCACTATCCAATGTGCTGATTGATAATGGATCCACTTTGAATGTTATACCGAGGAGCACTCTTATGAAGTTGAAATATCAAGGAACGCCCATGCGCCCGAGTGGCATCATTGTGAAAGCGTTTGATGGATCAAGGAAATATGTTATTGGTGAAGTGGACATGCCTATTCATATAGGATCACATTTATTTCAGATAACTTTCCAGGTTATGGACATTGTTCCCGCTTATAGCTGTTTATTGGGACGACCGTGGATTCATGAGGCAGGGGCTATCACTTCAACTTTACACCAGAAACTGAAATTTTTACGTGAAAGGAAAGTAGTAATCATAAATGGGGAACAAGCATTATTGATATCTCATTTGTCCTCTTTCAGCATTGTGGAGGCGGATGAAGCTGCTGTTGGAACCCAATTCCAAGCCTTATCCATTGGCAACATAAGAGGAAATGAGAATTCCATAGTTTCGCTTAAGGATGCGCAATAAGTTATGTGAAAGGGTCATAGAGAGGTATAGATTATGGATCCACCTATAAACAAGAACAGAGTCGGCTTAGGGTTCTCTTTGAAGAATGACAAAGGTAATAGCATGAAGCCGAAGTCTGCTGCAGACAGGTATTAAAACATCTTCCGTAGCGGGGGTTATCTTTATCCAACTGTTTCCGAGATTAATGCCATTGTGGAAGATGAAGCAGAGCAGGAAATGCCGAATTATGTGACACACAAAGTTAAGGTTCAGAACTGGATCACCATTGATGTTCCCTCTTGCATACATGTTTCAAAGTAATTTGTTTTGTTAATATTTTTGAAAAGCTTTCACTCTGCCCAAGGTGGAAGTATTAATGTTGTAGGGCTTATCTGTTTGCTATGACTTTTAAAATCAATAATAAAAGTTGTCTTTGTTTCCCAAATTGTGTCTTTATTTTCTGAATTTTCTTGGAAAATGGTAATAAAAAAACCCTTCAAAATGAATAATAACTGAAATTCAATTTGCATGATCACTTGTTATATGTGTCAGTTTCTAAAAGCAATCATAAATCATATGTGCAGATTAATTAAAAAACCCGTTGGATACAACGACCCTGCACCATCTCCCAACTTTGAATGTCCTGTGTATGGGGACGAAGAAGAAGACTATGATGAGATTCTAGAAGAGGTATCACGGTTGCTTGAGCATGAGTAAAATACCATTCAACCATATAAAGAGCTATTATAAGTGATCAATTTGGGTTCAGAAGAAGATCTGAAAGAAGTCAAGATTGGAGCATCGCTGTATCCTGATGTGAAGAGCAGGTTGATTGATCTGTTGAAAGAGTATGTGGATATTTTTTCTTGGTCTTACCAAGATATGCCTGGTCTAGATACAGATATTGTGGAGCACCGTTTACCGTTGAAACCAGAGTGTCCGCCAATCAAACAGAAGTTGAGAAGAACTCACCCAAATATGGCAGTGAAGATCAAAGAGGAGGTTCTAAAGCAGATTAATGCTGGTTTTCTTGTGACATTAGTGTATCCTCAATGGATTTCCAATATTGTCCCAGTACCGAAAAAAGACAAAAAAGTCCGCATGTGCGTAGATTATAGAGATCTAAATAAAGCTAGTCCAAAAGATGATTTTCCATTACCACACATTGATATGTTAGTGGATAGCACAACAAAATTTAAAGTATTCTCGTTCATGGATGGATTTTCTGGGTATAATCAAATAAGAATGGCTCTAGAGGACATGGAAAAAACAACGTTTATCACACCCTGAGGAAAATTCTGTTACAGAGTGATGCCCTTCGGATTGAAGAACGCTGGTGCAACGTACCAGAGGGCTATGCCAACCCTATTCCATGATTTGATGCACAAGGAAATTGAGTTATATGTTGATGATATGATTTCTAAATCCCAGACGGAAGAAGGGCATATAGAAGATTTGTTGAAGTTATTTCAGCATTTGAGGAAGTATCGTCTCCACTTGAATCTAAATAAATGCACCTTCGGTGTTTGATCAGGAAAATTGTTGGGTTTCATTGTTAGCCACAAAGGAATTGAAGTTGACCCTGATAAAGTCAAAGCAATTCAAGAGATGCCAGCATCGAGAACTGAAAAACAAGTTAGAGGGTTCCTTGGGCGTTTGAATTATATTTCCAAATTCATTTCCCACATGACTGCAACATGTGAAATGATCTTTAAGTTATTAAATACAGATCAAGGTTGTGTATGGACAGATAACTGCCAAAGGGCATTTGAAAGTATTAAAGAATATCTGCTTGAACCTCGTATCTTGCTCCCTCCTGTCGAAGGAAGACCGTTGATTATGTATCTGACAGTGTTAGATAAATCCATGGGTTGTATTCTGGGACATTGAGATGAAATAGGGAAGAAAGAGTATGCCATTTATTATCTCAGTAAAAAATTTACTGATTGTGAGTCGCGGTATTCCATGTTGGAAAAGATATTTTGTGTTCTAGCCTGGCCGGCAAAATATTTGCGGCAGTATATGTTGGATCACACTACATGGTTGATCTCCAAAATGGATCCAATCAAGTACATTTTTTAAAAACCTGCTCTTACTGGGAGAATTGCCCGCTGGCAGATGTTGCTATGTGAATATGATATCGAATACCGCACTCAAAAAGCTATTAAAATTAGTGTGTTGGCATATTATCTTGCTCACAAACCAATGGAGGATCATCAGTCCGTGGAGTATGAATTCCCCGATGAGGATGTGATGTTCCTGAAAGTGAAAGATTGTGATGAACCATTGCCTGAGGAAGGTCCTGACCCTGAATCTCATTTGAGTATGATATTTGATGGAGTTGTGAATGCTTATGGTAAAGGAATTGGTGTTGTGATTGTCACTCCACATGGATCGCACATTCCTTTTACTGCAAGGTTGAAATTTGATTGTACTAATAATATGGCAGAATATGAGGCTTGTATCATGGGTCTCGAAGAAGCTATTGATCTCAGAATTAAAATTCTGGATGTGTATGGTGATTCAACTTTGGTAATAAATCAGATTAAACGAGAATGGGATACTCGTCACCATGGCTTGATCCCTTACAAAGATTATGCTAGAAGGTTGTTACCCTTCTTTAGTAAAGTTGAATTCCATCACATTCCTAGAGATGAAAATCAAATGGCGGATGCTCTGGAAACTATGGCTTCTATGTATCAAGTGAATACTTGGAATGATATACCTCAAATTATGGTTCAACGACTGGATAGGCTCGCTCATGTGTTTACAACTAAGGAGGTAGAAGATGAGAAGCCTTGGTATTATGATATCAAGAATTTTCTCCAGACTCAGGAATACCCGATTGGTGCTTCGAAGAAAGATAGAAAGACATTGAGAAGATTGGCAGGCAGTTTCTTCCTCAGTGAAAATGTGTTGTATAAGAGAAATCATGACATGGTCTTGCTCAGATGCGTGGATAGACACGAAGCAGGCTTGCTGATGCATGAGATTCATGAAGGTTCATTTGGCACTCATGCCAATGGATATTCGATGGCTAAAAAGATGATAAGGGTATGTTACTATTAGTTGACAATGGAATCTGATTGTTACAAATTTGCAAAGAAGTGTCATAAATGCCAGATCTATGCAGATAAGGTCTATGTGCCCCGACACTTCTCAATGTGATTTCCTCCCCGTGGAATTTCTCTATGTGGGGTATTGACATGATTGGGATGATAGAACCCAAGGCTTGGAATGGACACTGTTTCATCTTGGTAGCAATTGATTACTTCAACAAATGGGTGGAAGCTGCTTCATATGCTAACGTTACCAAGCAGGTGGATGTGCGCTTCATTAAGAATAATCTCATATGTCGGTATGGTGTGCCGAGCAGAATTATCACCGACAATGACTCGAATCTGAACAATAAAATAATGACAAAACTGTGTGAAGAATTCAAGATTGTCCATCACAATTCCTCTTCGTACAAGCCAAAGATGAATGGGGCTTTGAAGTTACGAATAAGAATATCAAGAAAATTATCCAGAAGATGGTTGTTACTTATAAGGATTGGCATGAAATGCTCCCTTTTTCTTTGCATGGATATGAAACATCTGTCCGCACTTCAACAGGAGAAACCTCGTTTTCCCTTGTGTATGGAATGGAAACCAAGTTGTCAGAGGCTGAATGGGTCCAAAACAGGTTTGACCAATTGAATTTGATCGAAGAAAAGAGAATGACAACTTTGTGTCATAGACAGTTATATCAGAAGAGAATGAAGAAAGCTTTTGATAAGAAGGTCAAACCTCATGAATTCAGAGAAGGCGACCTCGTGCTCAGGAAGATCTTGTCTTTCAACACTGATTCTAGGGGCAAGTGGACTCCCAATTTTGAAGGACCATATTTTGTCAAGAAAGCCTTCTCTAGCGGTGGATTAATTCTTGAAACTATGGATGGCAAGGAGTTCCCACGTCCCATGAATGTTGATGCAGTCAAGAAATACTTCGCCTAAAGAAATAAAAGAACAGCTCGCTAAGTTGAAAACCCGAAAGGGCGGCTTAGGCAAAAAAGAGCGTCTCGGTAGGCCGAAAACTCGAAAGGGCGGTCAAGGAAAAAATTAGACATAAACAGAATAAATTTCCCGCTAAGTTGAAAACCCGCAAGGGAAGCTTAGGCAAAAGTTAGGGGCTTTCTTGGTAAGTAACTACATCAGACAAGACTTGATCGTTGGAGCAAAAATCTTCTTGGATCCTCATCATACTTCAATAGAAGTTGCTGCTCAGGATTTCAAAAGTTGTAAGAGGGGATAGTGGTCATTGTATCTCAATGCATATTTTCCATTATATATTACAATTTTCCGAACTTTGTAATCATCCATGGAGTCTCACCATTCGCAGGCTACCATTCTATTAATGAAATTTGAGCTTTTACCCAATTATTTATAGTTCTTATTTCATTTAGCTTGCAAAGACTCCATTTATTATTGATAACAACTTTCAAAGCAAAAATATTAAATAACAAAATTGATTTTCAAAAAGAATTTACAATTTACTGTTACTTTAAAATTTATGACGCAATAAAAAAACAAAAGTGGGGATCCCAGAAATGGACAGACTCCAGTTGTTTTGAGAGGTTTTATTTCCCGAGGAAGTTTTTCTCAGGATATTCTCGCTGTATTGGGTTTGTGACTCCAGTGTACCCGGTCAAGTTGTGGTTCATTTCTCCTCTTTTCCAAGTTTGCATGATATGAAGATTCAATCCCAGATTCCTCCAGTAAAGGTTTTCGTTTGTTTAATAAAGGTTCTTTCTACCCAGAGAAGTTGGTACAATAACTAATCTTGAAGAAATCAAGTCTCCGGTTTCTCTAGTGAAGAATGTATATTGGTTTTCCCTTTGAGGATGTGGTGTTAACCTCCCCAGTGAAGTCAGCGCGAAATCCCCAGTTAATGGCTTGATGATATGACATTATACACCTTAACAAAGTTTGTGTGTTTCCTCTTTCAAAATGGTCCTGAATTCCCCTATGAATGTTTTGATGATTTGATGACCGTCTGCTCGACTTAAAATTGATTTTTAAAAATCCCCAGTAGAAGCATTACTTTTGAAAATATTTGATTTCCCGCTGAAGTCTGAGTGCTACACCTGGTAAAGCCTGGAGAAGGATGTTGTATCTCTGTATCTGTACTGTTTGGTCACTATGTTTTGTTTACTTCTAGATTACGTTTCTCCCCAGTAAAGTTAAACCAGGAAGTAGGTTTTGTTTCCTCAGCTGGCGCTTACTTTTTCTCGAATTGTTCATCTTGAATGTAATTTAGCCGAGTGTTGATTGTGCCCGATATGGTTTTGCTTGGTTACTCCCAGTGTTGTATATCTGTTTTGTCAGCATACGCACGATAACACTCATACATTCATACATACATCATGCATAGATAAAATTGGCAAATCATTGCTCATTCCCATTCGTTAATATTTTGTTAACATATCACCCTGTTTTGCAGAGTTACATTGTCCTCTCTCCAATAGAGTGTTGGCCTTAAGCAGAAAGCGTATATTCTGTCAATTTCCCCACTGAGTTATCCCTCGTGGAAGATTTTTGCTTTAGCCTTCTTGAATAACTCTTTATCTGGATGATTTGGGTTTCCTCTTGAGTTTATTTATCAAAGGATGTATTATGGTTGACTGTTCCATTCCAGTATATTTCTGGTTTAAATATTTGATCCTCAACAATATTATTACTTATGATATCTGCAGGCTTCGAGCCTTGGTTTGAGAATGTAAATTTATTTTGCACGAGAAGACTTTATCTCCTCAGTCGAACTATATTGGCATCTCCCCAGGAAGTCATATTTCTTTACCCAGGAAGCTATATTGTTCTCCACAGAGAGTTATTTTTACAATCCTCCATGACAGCAAGTGGCAGGTGTCTTTATTTGAGCAACCTATACACCCTGTAAAAGTCGACGTAACTGTTTTTTTTGCTATCTTCTCTATTAGTTGATAGTTTGCAGCCCGTTGCCCAAATTACCGTAGTGGATGACAAGATTTTCAATATCGCAGAGACAGGTCATTGTGAAATTTTTACAAGTGGTAGTCTCTTTATTTGAGACAACTTATGTATTACCCTTTCCAGGCATAATGCTTTGGTTAAAGAAGAAGTTGAGACCCGTTCTAGGTGAAATGCCAGAATTTCGGGGAAACTTATATTTTCTCTCTACCTTTAGTAAAAGTTGGTAGGTCACCTTTTGTGAAAGTTGGTGATTGTTATCTTTTTGCTACCTTCAGTGAACGTTGGTAGTTCATCGTCAGTGAACGGCAGTGCTATAATATATTTTCTCTCTACCTTCAGTAAAAGTTGGTAGGTCACCTTTAGTGAAAGTTGGTGATTGTTATCTTTTTGCTACCTTAAGTGAATGTTGGTAGTTCATCTTCAGTGAACGACGGTGCTATGATATATTTTCTCTCCACCTTCAGTGAAAGTTGGTAGGTCACCTTCAGTGAAAGTTGGTGATTGTTATCTTTTTGCTACCTTCAGTGAACGTTGGTAGTTCATCATCAGTGAACGGCGGTGCTATGATATGTTTTCTCTCTACCTTCAGTAAAAGTTGGTAGGTCACCTTCAGTGAAAGTTGGTGATTGTTATCTTTTTTCTACCTTCAGTGAACATTGGTAGTTCATCGTTAGTGAACGGTGGTGCTATGATATGTTTTCTCTCAACCTTCAGTGAAAGTTGGTAGGTCACCTTCAGTGAAAGTTGGTATTGTTATCTTTTTGCTACCTTCAGTGAACGCTGGAAGTTCATCGTCAGTGAACGGCAGTGTTATGATATATTTTCTCTCTACCTTCAGTGAAAGTTGGTAGGTCACCTTCAGTGAAAGTTGTTAATTGTTATCTTTTTGCTACCTTCAGTGAACGTTGGTGTGATCGGTGGAAATATAACTGACTGTTTTGGAATGCTGGTTCGCGTTTGTGTTTAGCAAAATGTCGCGGTAAGCAAGAGTCGCCACCGTCTTTTATTTTCTCCAACAAGGAAAGGACAAAAGCACAACAAAATTCCTTTTCGAGATGTTTCTCGGTTCGGGAGGTAGATTATAGAAAGGGAAGGTGTTAGCACCCTTTCTATCCGTGGTTATCCACGGGCTCTTAGGTACTTGCTCACTATGTTTTAATTTTTTTTTTGCTTTTCTTGTGTTTGTGGGTTTTGAAAAGGTTTGTTTGAAAAAACTTCGATTTAACTCTTGTATCAGTCCTCAAGAGTGTATGAAGTGTTTGTTTGAAAACTTTTGTCAGAAAAGTGTAGGTGCGAAAAGTATTTTTTGTTTTGAAAGAGCAAGTATCTAAGAACCTCTACCTACTCAAAAGAAATTAAGCTGTGTAAATGTCCTTTAGACAGTACTATCCCACTATTGAGAAGTAGGCAGCACCGTCGTTGGAGTTTTTCGGGTCAATTCGATTATAGGGACATGTGTGGTCACCAAAGCAATAGTAGGACGCCTTAGCAGTAACCCTAATGTCCTAGATCATTTTTATCCGAGGCAACCGTTTCGAGGCAACTTGGATATTTAGACAGGAGGGCGACCTCTAAAACACCCTATACTTAATGACCACGTCAAGGCAACAAAGTGAGGCGGACCCTAGGAGTGGCATGTGCAAGTGTGTCAGGATTCAGTTAAGTTATCTTTGTACATGTCATGGTGAGCTACGTTTTGATTTTATTTTCAGAGATAAGTCTTGTCATGCATAGCCTAATTAACATACATCTAACAGTTAATAGTTGCGGAAAATAAATCTAAGCTATTACAAGGCGTCGGGTATTTACATCGCCAAAAACAAACCCTTGAAAAGTAAATTGCGGGAAAATAAATAAAAGCAATAAAAGGTCCTAATTAAAGTTATTACATCCTCGGAGCAAATACATAATATGGATAAAAAATTGATAAAACAAACATACGCGCGAGAGAAAATTGAATCGGAGAAGTCCTTAGGGTTTTGACCCTTTTTTGAGAAAGAAAGAAGTTTTTGTTATTTTGCATTTAAATTAAATTAAACCTAAAACTAATTAATTAATTAAAATAAATATTTTTTTGAGTTTTTTATGTTTTTTAGGAAATAAATAAAATGATTAAAAGTTGTCAAAAACCTAATTCTACATGGATTTTATTTGTTATGAAAATAATTAAAGTTAATTAAAGAACTAAATTAATTGTGTTAGCATTTATTTACAAAAATAACTAATTAAGGGTGAAATTAATTTAAATAATAATAATAATAATAATAATAATAAAATATTATTTTTAGTTTTCTGATTTTATTATGAAAAAATTAATTGAGTTAATTAAGTAATAATAATAATAATAATTAATAGTAAAATAATAAAATGGAAAATACAAAAGGAAAAAAAAGAATGAACCCAGGGGGTGTTGGCCCAATTAGGAGGTGCATTGGCAATTTTCAGGCCCATTAAGCTGCAAGCCTGTTTGACTTTGATGGTCATCCATGGCACGTGTTGACTGGGAGTATAATGGTCCTTCATCTTTGGCCACAGGATTTGAGTTTGAGGCCACTTGGCGCGCTGGGATATGAAGCCTATGGTAGAACACCTTTTGAAACCTGCATGTGATTATATGAGGAAAAAGAGAATAAATATTTTGGGGGACCTGGGATTCGAACCCAGGTCCCAATGCTTCTATGCTAGCGCGTTCACCACTCCAACCACCTGCTTTAGTTGTTATTAGGATAATAAGTGTTAATTATATATGCAAACAAATTAATAGACTGAAATTATAAAAAAAACGCGCGCTCTTTTGAACTGGCCAACCATGTACTAACACATCATCATCTTCTTCATAGTTCCTACAAAAAATATAAACAGATAGCGGGGGTTTTTAACCCTCACAATATGATACGAGGAAAAATAGCGATTAGAGCTATGGTTTATATAAATATTTCGCGAAGGGTCCTTTGTGTTCGTCTTGGTTCAACGATTCCAACCATGTGTATCATTGGTCCTAATTTTTCTTGGTTCATAAAGCCCTAATTCAAAGCTTGGAAACCCTAGAAAATCGTTCATGGCATTCTTCGATTCAGTGCATTATAATTCAATTAAACGATATCATTAGCTTCATATGGTTCCTAGCAATGCAAAACAATCAAGAAATCATGTTAAATGCTCATGAATTAGGCAATACGATTCTGGAAAAAAATGCAAACCGTGGTTCTGTTTTTCAATGATTTCTTGAGCTTTAAGGTCTGAATTTGATTGCACAACCTTCCTGGGATATCCTGCAATGTATTGGAATCAACAAAAGCCTTTGAATCGTGCTAGAGTGCAAAAGTCAGTTTCAATTTTTCTTGAAATTTTTCAATATGCTATGGCTTTCTTTCTGCAGCTTTTTCACCTCCTTTGATCAGGGTTTGCTTGCATATATATAGGACACTTGAATTAGGTCAAGAATTTGTGCAAAAATCCATTGAATTGATGATTGAATCTTTGATTGGAAATCAAATCTTTTTGATTTTTCATGATTGGAAAATGTTGCCAAATTTGGAGATTTTTGTATCTTTGACTTGTGCACGAATTTGCCAGCATATCTTGACCATATTTGCTTCACAAAAAGATTTAAAAACCAAATCTTCTATTTTCCTACAATTTAAATTAATTAAATGAATTAATATTAATTAAAAATCCAATTAATCAATAAAAATAAGAAAATAAATCCAATTAAGCTTGGTGGGTCGTGCATAGGCCATGGATGAAGTTTCAAGAAGAGATTTGAGGCCCATTAGCAAAAATGAGGTGTTTTGAGCAAAGTTGACTTTTGCAAATTCATGAAAATTTCCCAACTTCTCCAATGCACAACTTGCTCAATTTTGATCATATGACCATGTTCTTGGACATTTTGGAAAGCTCTTGAAGTCCTCTAACCAATGCCTTTGGTCCCATGTCATTTGGATTTACCAATCTCAAGTTATGGCCTTTGACTTAAAGTGCACTTTTGTTGACTTTTGAATTTGACCTATAATGTAGAAATTGATAACTTTTTATGAGAGCATTTCTTGGACTTGGAATGTGAAGATGGATTGTAGGAAATGTCATCCCCTTCAAAATGAGCATTGGATAGGATTTTTCTGATGAACCATGAAAAAGTTATGCCCAGGTCAAGATACAATTGACTTTTCTGCTGTCTAAAAATAGTAACTTTTTGCATCTTGATGATTTTTGAGCTATGCTTGTGGAATCATGATCAAGACTTGATAAAATGATGATTGTGAACTCAAAATGAGATGTTGACCAAAAATTCTTACTTTTGACTGCAAAATGACCATTTTGCCCTTGCAGTTGACTGTAGATCAAATGGAGCTTTTGACTGTGCAAATTGGCACTGTGAGCCTTGAGACTTGGCATGTAGGTGCTTGAGAATGTATATGGGCCTATGAGACTTGATTGAACCATTGAAAACCCCAAATTCTTTGAAAGAACCAAAACCCTAATTTCAGCTGGCTTAGGAGATGGTTTGAACTGTACAACTCTTGAGAAATCTTGAACTATTTGAAGATGATTCTTAACAAATCTTGAAGAATATGGGAGGGCAAATTTTGGGGTACAACAGTTGCCCCTGTTCAATCTTCTTAAACTTGAGGAGGTAGATTGGCTTGCGTGCCTTTCGTGATCCGAAGGTGGAAGATGATTGAACACTAAAGTGCCCAGAAATTTGCACTCGCATGGTGTAGTATCAGCATTGTGATGTCGGGAATGGGCTTACAGACGCCATTTGGAGAGATGATGGATAGGAGGATGGGCTTATAGATGCCATATGGAGTGATGATGGATAGGAGGATGGGCTTATAGATGCCATCTAGAGATGTGACAGAATCTTGTCGGGGATGGGCTTATAGATGCCATCTGGAGATTGTTTGTTGAATTGTAACTTGGTAGGTTGAAAGAAGAAACCTGTGTAGGGTTTCCTGATGATGAGTCCGTGTAAAACTGCATCTTGGAAGAGAATGAACTGGTGTAGGGTTGCTTCATGATGGTCAAGTAGATAATTGTCCTGTCTGGTTTCAGGTATTAACCTACAATCAGTCGTCCGCAGAATTTTCCTGGCTTGTTACAGGTATTAATCTGGAACTTGAAAAGGTTAGCCGATGAGATAGTTATCCTGGCTGGTTTCAGGTATTAACCTACAATCAGTCGTCCATAGAATTTTCCTGGCTTGTTACAGGTATTAAACTGGGACTTGAAAAGGTTGGTCAAGGAGATAGTTGTCCTGGTTGGTTACAGGTATTGATCTCTGACCTGAGAAAGAAATAGTTTTCCTGGCTGGTTTCAGGTGTTAATCTTCAATCTCTTCATGTAGATAACTTTCCTGTCTGATTTCAGGTATCGAATCTACAATCAGTCGTCCACAGATATTTCCTGGCTTGCTACAAGTATTAATCCGGAACTTAAGAAAGGGTGGTCGGGGAGATAGTTGTCCTGTCTGGTTTCAGGTATTAATCTCTGACCTGAAAAAGAAAGATGGTTTCTTGGCCTGTTACAAGTGTTAATCTTCAATCTCTTCATATAGGTGGCTTTCCTGTCTGGTTTCAGGTGTTAACCTATAATCAGTCGTCCACAGATATTTCCTGGCTAGTTACAGGTGTTGATCTGGACTTTATTTGAGAGAGTAACAAAATGATATCCGAATCTGGATCGTATCTGAACTGTATTTGAAATTGAGATCTGTATGAGTAGCAGAATGATTTCCGTGTCTGGAACGTATCTGTGCTGTAACTGGGATCTGGATAAGTGACAGAATGACTTCCGTGTCTGGAGTGTATCTGCACTTGAAGTTGATAGTTGAATCTGAATGATAAATAGAAGGGCTTCCGTGTCTGGAGCATGTCTAGTCTGTATCTGATTGCTGACGTCTGTATGAGTAGTAGAATCACCGCTGTGTCTGGGGTGTATCCATACTGTATCTGAATGAGTGACAAAATGACATCCGAATCTGGATCGTATCTGGACTGTCTCCTGAATGAATCTGGAATAAGTATCAGAATGTCACCATGTCTGGGTCGCATATGAACTGTCTCTGGAAGGAAATCTGGAATAAGCAATAGAATAGCATCCGTGTCTGGAGCATCTCTAAGCTGTCTTTAGAAGTTTGAATCTGAATAAGCAATAGAATAACATCCGGGTCTGGAGCATCTCTAAGCTGTCTCTGAAAGGAAATCTGAATAAGCAATAGAATAGCATCCGGGTCTAGAGCATCTCTAAGCTGTCTCTGAAAGGAAATCTGAATAAGCATCGAAATGTCGCCAAATCTGGGTCACATCTGAACTATCTCTTGCTCAATGGAGTAAACCGCTGAGGTTATGGAACTGGTCCGTACTATGACAGAGGAGAACATCAAGATATAGGAACTGACTCGTGCTCAATGGAGTATACCCTTGAGGTTATAGTACTTGTCCACCCTATGATGTAGAGAAACTGTCGAGATTGAGAATCTTATCTGAACTTCAACCGAGGATAACCCGATTGAGATTTAAGAACTGGTTAGATCTTCGACTAAGCTGAGAACTTAACTGCATCTTTCCTGAAAGATAAAGGTCAGTCATATGCAATGCATGAGATGAATCAAGCAATGATGTTCTCAACATAAATGAGATCGTATGATATGATGTGTATGTGCATGTATCATGATGTATGAAAATGTGATGTTTTTAGCTGGGGAAGATAAATCCCGGAGCTGCTGGAGAATGATGTTGAATTATTCGTTTCCGCTGAGGATGATGAACGAAGATGATTGGGTGAATAAACCTGTAGGAGAAAAGAACTCCTTTGGGGAATAAACTTGATGAAGAGATTACTCTGCAGGGAATTACTCTGTGGGAAGAGATGCTTCGCTGAGATTTTAACGATAACTCTGCTGGGGACTCCGTTGAAAAGCTCTGTTGGGGGATTTTGATGATGAACTCCGCTGGGGCTAGAAAGAACTTCGCTGAGGATGATCTTTCCGTTGCAACTTGTTGAGGATAACCCATTTAGACTCTTGTGGGGAGGGTAACCTCTGAACGTGGCTGGGGAGATGTATTTGCACTCTGCAGGGGACAAGCTTCCAGAATCTACTAGGGAGATGATTCAACTCTGGTGGGGAAGCTTTTTTAGACTGCGCTGGGAAATGGCTCCACTGGGGGTATCTCGTATTCCGCCAGGGAACATTCTTATATTCTGTTGACGAATGTTAAGACTGCCGGGGATGCTTGCTGAGGAATATCTGTATACTCCGTTGGGGAATATTAAGACTTACTGGGGATACCTAACCCTTTAGGGCTGATGGTAGACCAACTCTGCTTGGGGAGAGTATTGCTGATTCCTTCGTAGTTGCAAGTCTCGGTGGGGAGAGCTTCCATTACTGTCTTACTCTGCGGGGAGTGAAGGTATCTTGGTCATACTCTTCAACTGAATCTTCCTTGTACCTGGAGGACAGAGCAGCTTGTACAGTTCAGACAATTCTTATTGCCCCAGTTTCTGTGGGTGAAGGAGGCCTATGAGGTACTTGATTACTGCCGATTGACAAATCTTCTCCTGGTAGGCAAGTGACGAGATGACGGGACATAGTCGTACGCTTTGATCCCTAATTTTTGCCTGGACCGCCCTTTCGGGTTTTCAGTCCGTCAGGATACCCCTTTTTTCCCAAGCCGCCTTTTCAGGTTTTCGACTTGTCGGGTGTACAAATTTTTTTCATTTCATCCCTTGTTTTGCCCAAACGCTTTTGGTTCGCCGGGAAGTCCTTATTTTTGCCTAGGCCAGTCGACCTAGCGGGTCTTTGATTATGCGTAGTATTTTTTCGACTATGTCCATGCTCTCAGGATGTAGGGAGGTGCCACTGTTGGTAGTGTTGTGTTGCCATACTACCAGAAGATGTCTGATTATGCAAGATTCATTGCTGGAATTTATGTCCAATGCCCCAAGTGACTCATGCGGAGATTTGCGCCTGGCTGTTTGGCATTTTGAGAGATTCCTTGAATCTTGACTTGATTGCCCCAAATGATGGACAATGCTCATGTCGTGCCCCTGGATTGGAAGTGTTTTTCCACTTGATGTGATTCTTTTTATTGAGAAGACGTTTGTTCACTAGATATTCGTCGTGCGAATTTCTCAGCTGTTTGAACAAATAGTCATATGCAAACAATGTTATTTTAAAAATGCAAAGCTTATGTCTATCTTGAAGTTTTTTTTGAAAATGCAGTTTTCAATAAAACAAGCGAATTTTTGTAAAATGTGATGTCAACTCAAGATTTTACAGCAAACCCTACATGAGTCAGGATACCTTTTGTAACAATATGCTTTCGAAATAACCCATGCTTCAGCTAGTACTTTTAAGGGTTATAACGTGGCTTGGTTCACGGTTTAAGAAACAAAGGATAAAGGCTCAAATTTTATTTGTACCCACCTGTTCTTCGTGATGTTCTTCGATCCTAAACTCAGCTAATCGTGCATTAGATCTTGTTTGAGTCTTTGCTCTGATATTCCAGTGATGGTTCGGATACTGACAAGTTTATTTTGAATAGGCAGTCATTTCTTTTTTGTTGAGGGTTTATAGGACCTCTTTCTTTTCGATTTTATTACCCCTATCTTTTTTTGCCTGAACTATTTCTTTTATGATTACAGTCAGCGGGATGCCCCAGTTTTTGTAAGTCTCCTTCATAGGTTTTGACTTATTGGGCTTTTATTTTGAGAGATAATGATTGCCTGTCCTTACGATTATGCGAAACCATCACCGTCTCTTGTTTCGGAAGGACTTCTTTGATGCCATTTGTGCACCTGGGTCACTGAGTGATGCCCTTCATTGTGCACCTGGATTAACTGAGAGAACTACCCTGCCCCAGGTTATGATTAAGGGTTTTTAATTTTTGCAAAAAGAAAAACTCCAACTTCTTTGGCTCAAAGGAGTTGACGAGGTATTATCTTCCTTATAACTCCACTGTTTAGGATTTGAAACAATGCCTGTACCTCATCAGCGGGGTCTGTTCAAAAGCATACTGTAAAGATCGTGGTATCGTTTTCGTCATCCTCCCTCAAAAGGCTTAGAATTCTTTAATCGAGAGTTGAACATCACAAAAAATGAAAGCAATTTGAATATAGTGAATACGAATGGATTGATTCAAAACAGACATATGCGATGCATTAATGAAATAAAAAAGTTTGCCATGACAATAATTGTTTGAATAAGCAAAGAAAAATACAACTTGAAAATTCAAATGAACAAAAGTCTCTTAGTTTGAACTAGTCATCTCAGATGGGGGATTCTCAGCGGAAGATTTTCATCTCGCCATCCGGCATGAACTCCAGCACCCTTCCGTCGATCAAGTCCTGGATCTTGTTATTCAGAGTCCAACAGTCGTCGGTGTCATGTCCCGGACTGTCAGAGTGGTATGCACACCTTTCATCAGGGTTATACCTTGAGGAGGCTGTGTTGGGATTCTTAGGAGGGTCCTTTAAAGCAATCAGATTGACCTCCAACAAGCGTTTCAGTATGAGCGATGATGGTATATCAGTCTCAGAGAAATGTCTTCCAGACGTATTTCGCTTATGCCGATTACCCTGTTGATGCTAGCGAGGTTGATGCTGAGCTTGTGACCCTGAAGCAAGCTGAGGAGCTTTTCCCTTGTCTTCTTGCCCCAAAGATGGTTGAATGATGGCTTGATCTTCAACCCTAGTTGTCTGCCTCACTTGGTTATTTTGAAGCAGCTTGTTGACGAGGACCCTGAGCTCTTCTTGTCTTTGAGCTAAGTCTAGAATGAGAGTCATTTGGCCCGCCAGCTGTCCCATCATCTGGATCTTCATTGTTGCCAACTCAATTTTCAGCCCTTCCAACTGATCATTCCTGAAGCCGCCTGGATTCCCTAGGACCAAGCCCCTTGTGAGGAGAGATTTTATTTCTTCTTGCCCCTGGGATAGGTCCAAGAACATTTCTTGAAGTTGGGCGTTTTGAGCCCGGAGATCTTGGTTGTCTTGTTGGAAAGCCATTGCTGAAATAAACAGCAAGAACATGAGAGACCTGTATCGGATGACCTGTTATGCGATGATATGTATGATATATGTATGCAATGTTTTCAAGGATCTCGTAGGGCAAACAGGAAATTGTTAGAATCTGAACCTGGTAGCTTGATTGAAGGAACTTCCTGTTATTAAGAGTCCTTCTTCAAGAGTCAGGCTCACCATATCGAGTGGGTCATAGCCCCTGACCCAAGTCATCATGTTTTGATCTCCAAACAACCTTGGCTAGAGGAAAATAAATCCCCTTTGCCCCTTGCTAGACATTTGGTTCCTCATGACCTGCATCACAAACCCTTGAGATCCTTGAAATAGGTTAGTCTTTATGCAGGATGTATGCAATGTTATGATGTTATGATGTTATGATAAAGGCACACCACAAGTATTCACAAAAGGCAAACATGGCAAAGGCACACAAGTCACAAAAGAGCCCTTAGATTTCAGGCTGGCATGAAGTTTAGGTACTACCCTCTTGAAGTTAGTTGGCTCAAAACCTGTCCTATAAATAGTAACCGGGTTCTAAGGAGCTCAATATCATTGGATTGTTTTCTATGTTCATTGTTTTGATTTAGCCACTTAACTGGCGACCAAAATATTCCAAGAAAACAACCCTCAATGAGTGTAGTATCGAGTATCTACCAACTTCGGACTGCACCAAAGTCGGCCATCTCACTACCCCTAAAAAGGCCAGGATGGTCAAGTAAGGTTCTAAGGTCAGTTGATGCTTCACGACACCACGCGGCGGCCCCGTACTCTCCTTGACTTGACTCAAGGGTTACCAGTACTCACTAAAGTGCCACATCAATGTAGCTACTGCTTTAACCATGTCGGTATACCCCGCACAGTTCCCTCACAGTTTGTTGATACTTCTAAAGGGTATCCCCAGATCCGGGTTAGGATCTATAAAACTCCGATACAAGCCCACAATATTAAAGCATTCAAGGCATACAATTGAAAACATAATGATCTAATCCTAAGGTACACCTCACTTATAATAGTCCCCAGCAGAGTCGCCAGTTCAGTGATCGGTGGAAATAGAACTGACTGTTTTGGAATGCTGGTTCGCGTTTGCATTTAGCAAAATGTCGCGGTAAGCAAGAGTCGCCACCATCTTTTATTTTCTCCAACAAGGAAAGGACAAAAGCACAGCAAAATTCCTTTTCGAGATGTTTCTCGGTTCGGGAGGTAGATTATAGAAAGGGAAGGTGTTAGCACCCTTTCTATCCGTGGTTATCCACGGGCTCTTAGGTACTTGCTCACTATGTTTTAAAAAATGTTTTCTTTTCTTGTGTTTGTGGGTTTTGAAAAGGTTTGTTTGAAAAAACTTTGATTTAACTCTTGTATCAGTCCTCAAGAGTGTATGAAGTGTTTGTTTGAAAACTTTTGTCAGAAATGTGTAGGTGCGAAAAGTATTTTTTGTTTTGAAAGAGCAAGTATCTAAGAACCTCTACCTACTCAAAAGAAATTAAGCTGTGTAAATGTCCTTTAGACAATACTATCCCACTATTGAGAAGTAGGCAGCACCGTCGTTGGAGTTTTTCGGGTCAATTCGATTATAGGGACATGTGTGGTCACCAAAGCAATAGTAGGACGCCTTAGCGGTAACCCTAATGTCCTAGATCCTTTTTATCCGAGGCAACCGTTTCGAGGCAACTTAGATCTTTAGACAGGAGGGAGACCTCTAAAACACCCTATACTTAATGACCACGTCGAGGCAACCAAGTGAGACGGACCCTAGGAGTGGCATGTGCGAGTGTGTCAGGATTCAGTTAAGTTATCTTTGTACATGTCATGGTGAGCTACATTTTGATTTTATTTTCAGAGATAAGTCTTGTCATGCATAGCCTAATTAACATACATCTAACAGTTAATAGTTGCGGAAAATAAATCTAAGCTATTACAAGGCGTCGGGTATTTACATCACCAAAAACAAACCCTTGAAAAGTAAATTGCGGGAAAATAAATAAAAGCGATAAAAGGTCCTAATTAAAGCTATTACATCCTCGGAGCAAATACATAATATGGATAAAAAATTGATAAAACAAACATACGCGCGAGAGAAAATTGAATCGGAGAAGTCCTTAGGGTTTTGACCCTTTTTTGAGAAAGAAAGAAGTTTTTGTTATTTTGCATTTAAATTAAATTAAACCTGAAACTAATTAATTAATTAAAAGAAATATTTTTTTGAGTTTTTTATATTTTTTAGGAAATAAATAAAATGATTAAAAGTTGTCAAAAACCTAATTCTACATGGATTTTATTTGTTATGAAAATAATTAAAGTTAATTAAAGAACTAAATTAATTGTGTTAGCATTTATTTACAAAAATAACTAATTAAGGGGTAAATTAATTTAAATAATAATAATAATAATAAAAAATATTATTTTTAGTTTTCTGATTTTATTATGAAAAAATTAATTGAGTTAATTATGTAATAATAATAATAATAATTAATAGTAAAATAATTAAATGGAAAATATAAAAGGAAAAAAAAAGAATGAACCCAGGGGGTGTTGGCCCAATTAGGAGGTGCATTGGCAATTTTCAGGCCCATTAAGCTGCAAGCCTGTTTGACTTTGATGATCATCCATGGCGCGTGTTGACTGGGAGTATAATGGTCCTTCATCTTTGGCCACAGGATTTGAGTTTGAGGCCACTTGGCGCGCTGGGATATGAAGCCTATGGTAGAACACCTTTTGAAACCTGCATGTGATTATATGAGGAAAAAGAGAATAAATATTTTGGGGGACCTGGGATTCGAACCCAGGTCCCAATGCTTCTATGCTAGCGCGTTCACCACTCCAACCACCTGCTTTAGTTGTTATTAGGATAATAAATGTTAATTATATATGCAAACAAATTAATAGACTGAAATTATAAAAAAAACGCGCGCTCTTTTGAACTGGCCAACCATGTACTAACACATCATCATCTTCTTCATAGTTCCTGCAAAAAATATAAACAGATAGCGGGGGTTTTTAACCCTCACAATATGATACGAGGAAAAATAGCGATTAGAGCTATGGTTTATATAAATATTTCGCGAAGGGTCCTTTGTGTTCGTCTTGGTTCAACGATTCTAACCATGTGTATCATTGGTCCTAATTTTTCTTGGTTCATAAACCCCTAATTCAAAGCTTGGAAACCCTAGAAAATCGTTCATGGCATTCTTCGATTCAGTGCATTATAATTCAATTAAACGATATCATTAGCTTCATATGGTTCCTAGCAATGCAAAACAATCAAGAAATCATGTTAAATGCTCATGAATTAGGCAATACGATTCTGGAAAAAAATGCAAACCGTGGTTCTGTTTTTCAACGATCTCTTGAGCTTTAAGGTCTGAATTTGATTGCAAAACCTTCCTGGGATCTCCTGCAATGTATTGGAATCAACAAAAGCCTTTGAATCGTGCTAGAATGCAAAAGTCAGTTTCAATTTTTCTTGAAATTTTTCAATATGCTATGGCTTTCTTTCTGCAGCTTTTTCACCTCCTTTGATCAGGGTTTGCTTGCATATATATAGGACACTTGAATTAGGTCAAGAATTTGTGCAAAAATCCATTGAATTGATGATTGAATATTTGATTGGAAATCAAATCTTTTTGATTTTTCATGATTGGAAAATGTTGCCAAATTTGGAGATTTTTGTATCTTTGACTCGTGCACGAATTTGCCAGCATATCTTGACCATATTTGCTTCACAAAAAGATTTAAAAACCAAATCTTCTATTTTCCTACAATTTAAATTAATTAAATGAATTAATATTAATTAAAAATCCAATTAATCAATAAAAATAAGAAAATAAATCCAATTAAGCTTGGTGGGTCGTGCATAGGCCATGGATGAAGTTTCAAGAAGAGATTTGAGGCCCATTAGCAAAAATGAGGTGTTTTGAGCAAAGTTGACTTTTGCAAATTCATGAAAATTTCCCAACTTCTCCAATGCACAACTTGCTCAATTTTGATCATATGACCATGTTCTTGGACATTTTGGAAAGCTCTTGAAGTCCTCTAACCAATGCCTTTGGTCCCATGTCATTTGGATTTATCAATCTCAAGTTATGGCCTTTGACTTAAAGTGCACTTTTGTTGACTTTTGAATTTGACCTATAATGTAGAAATTGATAACTTTTTATGAGAGCATTTCTTGGACTTGGAATGTGAAGATGGATTGTAGGAAATGTCATCCCCTTCAAAATGAGCATTGGATAGGATTTTTCTGATGAACCATGAAAAAGTTATGCCCAGGTCAAGATACAATTGACTTTTCTGCTGTCCAAAAATAGTAACTTTTTGCATCTTGATGATTTTTGAGCTATGCTTGTGGAATCATGATCAAGACTTGATAAAATGATGATTGTGAACTCAAAATGAGATGTTGACCAAAAATTCTTACTTTTGACTGCAAAATGACCATTTTGCCCTTGTAGTTGACTGTAGATCAAATGGAGCTTTTGATTGTGCAAATTGGCACTGTGAGCCTTGAGACTTGGCATGTAGGTGCTTGAGAATGTATATGGGCCTATGAGACTTGATTGAACCATTTAAAACCCCAAATTCTTTGAAAGAACCAAAACCCTAATTTCAGCTGGCTTAGGAGATGGTTTGAACTGTACAACTCTTGAGAAATCTTGAACTATTTGAAGATGATTCTTAACAAATCTTGAAGAATATGGGAGGGAAAATTTTGGGGTACAACAGTTGGTATTTCATCGTCAGTGAACGGCGGTGATATGATATATTTTCTCTCTACCTTTAGTGAAAGTTGGTAGGTCACCTTCAGTGAAAGTTGGCGATTGTTATTTTTTTGCTACCTTCAGTGAACGTTGGTAGTTCATCGTCAATGAACGACGGTGCTATGATATATTTTCTCTCTACCTTCAGTGAAAGTTGGTAGGTCACCTTCAATGAAAGTTGGTGATTGTTATCTTTTTGCTACCTTCAGTGAACGTTGGTAGTTCATCATCAGTGAATGGCAGTGCTATGATATATTTTCTATCTACCTTCAGTGAATGTTGGTAGCTCACCTTCAGAACGTCGGTGTTGTTATTTCTTTCCTCTTTCTACCTTCAGTGAACGTTGGTAGTTTTTCCTTCAGTAGAAGTTGGTATATCCTTTGACTTTTTACCATCCTTTAAGACAGGTCTTTTGATCCACCTGTGATTTATTTTCCTGGTCAGGTTTCTCTTTTGTTTCGGTATTTTCTTTGCTACATCCCCATTGGTTTTTTGCATCGCCTTGGTTTCGTTCATATGCATTCATCCTCATAAGCACTATATGGCATCTTAGGAACAAAAATAGGGTTTGTTTTATATTTAAGTATCTTTGGTCGCGTCGACACGAGAAGTTTCAACCTTCGTATCTCCGGATAGAAGAAACTTAAATAAGGGCAACTGTTGTACCCCAAATTTTCCCCCTAAGATCCCCTCATCACACCATGTTGATTCCATCACAACAAGATCACATTAGGATTCTTGGTTCCCCTCCCTATATTTAGCTTTTCTCTTTGAAGAATCACCAAGCACCTTGATTTGTGTTCTTTTGTGATCATGAATATTTTTTGTCTTTATTTCTTATTTTAATTAATAAAATGAAATGTTGGTTTGTCTTGCTTGTTATTCATGTAGGTAAAGGCAATGAGATTTAGCAAGTTGCTCCATGGGTTCATGAGTTTATTTCCATGCCCTAGACAATAAAGCTTGGGAAGTTCAAACCTCACCATTGGATTTGTTTTGGAAGAAATGGCATGGAAAGGTTATTTTGGTTCACCACATTTCAAGGTTATCAATATTGATTCAAAAGAACAAGGGGTTGATGCAAGAAGTTGTCATGGTTGGACAAGGTCTTGTTCCCATTGATCACAAGTGCATATTCATCTCAATTATCAAGATATGGAAGAGGTTTTGGTGGTTATGAGTCCTCATTATCATCCTCAACAACTTCTATTTACAAAGCAAGAGTGTTGGTACAATAAGGTTGTTCAAAATTGTCAAAGTTCCTCAAAGAATTTTCTTGATCTAGGAGCTGGAGTTTTAAACTTCAAAGAAACATATCTTGCTCATCTTTTTGTATTTTTGAGTGATTCCAAAGACATCCTTCTATTCAAAGGTTTATTAACAAATCACTTTAAAATTTCCAAGGAGTTTTCATGTGGAAGAAACTTGATGATGAAGAAAGATTACAAGTCCTCTAGATGAACCCCCATTTTCCTATGTGTGACTTCAAATGATCATAACTTGGTCATTTTTCATCACCTTGAGCCCACTCTTTTTCCACAGTGATCTTGAGGATGTGAACTTTATGCTTTCTTTTATGTGAAAAGTTAGAAAATGGATGGAAGATACCCTAAAGATACAAAATATTATAGGTCATTTCATGATTTTTTTCCAACTTCAACAATCCATAACTCTCTAGATTTTTGGAGATTTTGAATGGTTCAAGTTTCAAAATGTTATTCAAGAGGTCTATTTCATGCCATCTGTTTCGGTCAAGAGCAAATTCCAAGAGGAAGGCCATGTTTGGATGCAAAACATTATAGGTCACTTTGAAGGAAAAGTTGAAATATTTCTATTTATGGAAAGTCAACTTCTTTTTTCCCAACTTTGAGTTAATGCAACTTTCAGCTCAAGCATCCATTTGATTCCATTCTTTTTCCATTATAAAGCTTGTAACCTCATCTTTCTAAAGCATCAAGAATCATGCCTTAAGACCCCTTGAGTTGAGAATGCCATTGGATTGAACTTGGTAACTTGGAACTGAAGTTTCTCCATAAGTCAGAATTTGAAATCTTTGTTTTGGCTTCTAATCACAAGTTTTCCACGCTTTTTACCTCTAAACATGTTTAGTGAATTTCCAGAATTGATTAGCACAACAAAACGCATGTTTTGGATGAGTTTTGATCAAATTGGAAGTCACACTTTTCTTGTTTGCAACTTCACACGATTTTCCTCCAAACTTCATCATTTCACACGCTTGGACATTCCATTTGATTCCCTATAATTGAGGGTCATCCCCCATTCATTTCCTCAAGCTTGGATAGCCAGAATCACCCTGCCAAACTTGTTCCATAACTCAAAATTCGGCTACTTCAAAATTTGCTTTCAAGCCTTTTTCAATCCAATTTTTCCATCAATTCATCTTCCTTGATCTTCCCTGAAGCTAACCATATAATTACATTCAAGAATCGTGCCTTAGATTGCTCCATAGAAGTCTAGTTTCAGAGCTCTCCAACTCAACTTTAATAGGTAGATTCCTTCATCAATTCTTCAAAACTTTGATATTATTGTGATGCTCTTATTGCCCTGGTTCTAGTCGCAAAACTTACTTTCATCTGGAAACTTGTTTTGACCACAGAATTTTAAATCCCTTTTCAAAACTTTCCTTCGAATTTGATTGAGCTACAGTTTATATAAATTTGTCGCAAAGGTGTGGCTGTCTTCGTCTTGAAGAGACGAAGCGAATGTCATAGGTCTGAGCTTTTGATTTTACAGTTTGAGAGACCTGCAATTCATGTTGGCTGGAGGTTGAAGATGACCAACGTGTCATTTTCCAACTAATGATGGCACACCACTTGTATTTTTTGAAATCTGATTTAATTAATGATTCAATGCATTATCCACTAAAGTCCATAACATGCACAACACGCCAGGTCCACTTGATCTGTTTACTAGTGCGTTTTGACATTGATCAGATGACCCATATTTTTTTGATTTTTCTTTTCTTTTCTGATTTTTATATTTAATTGTTTTAAATTTCAAAAAATCATAGAAAATTCAATTTTAGTCCAAAAAATCTGAAAAAATTATAAAAAATATTTTTAATTTTTCTCTTTCTGATTTATATTTTTTCACAATTTTATTTTGTGTTTTGGTATTTTTTTAAATAAATTTTCACTTTATTTGATTTGTTTTAAATGTTTAAAAATACTTTTATGCATTTTTAAATTCTGAAAAAAATATGGAATGATCCAATTATATTGTGACAAATATTGGTGACCTCACTTATTTTTTATTTCTGACTTTCGTATTTTTTTAATCATTTTTGGTTTATTTTACTCATTTCTTTTAATTTTAAAAATAGTTTATGACATTAAATAATTACCAAAAAAATTTATTAAAATATTTGAGTCCATTTTTGTTTTTTATATGGTCTTACTTTTTATTTCTTGATTAATTTAAACATAGTTGATAATTTTATCCCTTATTTCTTTTTTAAATATTTCTAAAACCTTTTTTTAATATATATATTAAAGTGCAATATTATTTTGTGATTATTTTCTGGCTAATCTTGGGTTGAATTTTTGATCATAAACTTTATTAACATCGTTGGATCCATTGTGTTGAGTTTAACTCCACAAAAAATGGATGAATGATTTTAATAATAGTTGATTAAATTTTAATTCAAATGTGGTTTGTATATTCTTTCCCACCCCTCTTTATCTCATCCCTTTCTTATTGCACTAAGTGTTATTGGAGCATGATCTCTATATCATGTCTCAAAACAAATGGTGCATAGATTGCTATTGAGCGGCCTCAAAATAGGTATGACTTCTATATAAGTCCACTTACGATTGCTTAACATAGCGCTAAATTTTATCCCGACTCAAATAAATGATCATTCGGGGCCCAAACCTATGTTTGCAAGCCCAAGTATGTTAATTTGATCTCTTTGATCCAATAACTTTGAGATTCATTGTGTGGAGGCTTTGGTTCTACCAATCCTCTAATGGATCTACAACACTTTTGGTCAACGCGGATCACTTGAACATCATTGATCATTAAATGGTACTTTTGAGGATTCCAAATGGATGATATACTTGGCAAAAAGCAAATGCAACTTGTTGTGTGGAGGCTTTGGTTCTACCAATCCTCTAATGAGTTCCAAATGCAAGTTTCAAGATGGTCATCCAACTAACCACTAATTATTAAATTGCTTTTACTTTGTGCCATTTTATTTTTTATGCTTTATGTACCATTTATTTTAGCATTTACATTTCATGCTATTTTTCATTTTTGCTCACTTGAGCCCATTTACTTTCTTGTTATTTTTTATTTTTTGCTCACTTGAGCTTTACTTTTCTTTTTTCAAGACACCTAATAATCAACATGAACCCTAAAAATATTTAATGATACTTGGACTATTTGGTTACTATCCTTGGGATTATGGAGTATGGGACTTCTTGGACTTAGGATTAGAAACCTTGACCTATGTTGGAGACCTTGTGACCTTAATTGATATTTTGTCAGGAGTTCTTGAGGTTTACCTCAAGATATTGGGTTATTTGTTTGTTTTGTGTGCAGGTTATTATGATTACATTCTTTGCTTGTAATATGGAATTCACCTGTATACAGCCGTTACTCTGCCCAATTTTTGTGAAGACTTAATACACTTGAAGTTTGGTTCTTTCAAGAGGTCTAGTATCTTTGCTTGTTTGGTTTAAATCCAAAGAATGGAAATTCTATCTTGGCTCATAGTGTAAAGTATTGGCTTCTTGTTGGTTAGATGGTTCCTATCCCTAGCTTTTACCTTATACATTAGGATAGTCTCTTCTTCTCCTCCCATCTTCTTTAATTTCAAAAATCTTCTTCCTCATTTTGAAAACTCTTCTTGTTTTTAAACCTGAACCACTTTCATAATAAACTTGGACTTAGGTCCATGCATTTTCAAAAAACCTTTTCATAAGTAAACTTCAATCGACTTAATAATACCTTGACATTTTTGTGAGAAGACTAAAAGTCAATCAATCTCATCCAAACCATTTTGCCATTTTGGCTCTTATCTTTAAAACTTTTCTCAAAAAGATTAAACTCTTGTCAATCCTTGTAGTGATGCAAACAACTATACTTCTGCCATATGTAGTGAAGAGAGATATTTTCCACTTAGGTATTGAGTGAGGCATTGTTGATTTTAAAATCCAAACCATATCCTCTACTTTGAGATGATGAAAATTCTCATTTCTCATGACTGTGGGTAGTAAGTATGTTTTCCACACGGACAATGACAATGATGTCTTATCTCATAAAATTAACCAACACACTTGTGTTTTAAATTTTTTAAAGAGGAACTATGTGTACCCTGATCCCTTATTGCATGAAAAGGTGGTACGTAGGCACTAAAGGTTCGCAACCGCGGCGGGTGCAAAAAACATAAAAATATATTTCATTTCTCACCTCCACCATCCATTTTTACACAACATTTTATAGCTAAAATATACAAATTTTGCAAAGAGGTTCTTGCGGAGTACCGTAGATGTTTAGGGTGCTAATACCTTCCCTTTACATAACCAACCCCCTTACCTTGAATCTTTCCCCCCTCTTTTTTGGGTTACTCTCTCTTTTCCCATTTCCTTTGGAAACAATAAAGCGCGGTGGCGATTTCTATTCTGATTTGTACAAGTCTAGTCAATCCCATGGCTTAGTCTTAAACATTTCTACCGCTACAACTAGGAGTGAGGGAATCTATAATTCAACGAGAAGTACTGCTTCCATGCCATAGACAAGAGATAAAGGAGTTTCCCCAGTTGAAGTGCGTACGAAAGTATAGTAACCATGTAAAGTGAAGAGAAGAATTTCATGCCAGTCTTTGTACATTTTCACCATCTTTTGGATGATTTTCTTGATATTCTTATTGGCTGTTTCGACGGCTCCGTTCACCTAGGGTCGGTAAGGTGATGAATTGTGATGCTCAATCTTGAAACTCTCGCATAGCTCTTTCATCATTTTATTGCTCAATTAGGACCTAATATTCATGATTGTCTTATTAGGAACTCCATATGGACAAACGATTTCTTTCTTCATGAGCCACATGACTACTTGTTTTGTCACATTCGCATAGGAAGGAGCTTCAACCCACTTGGTGAAGTAGTCAGTGGAAACTAATATGAATAGGTATCCATTAGAAGCCTTTGGTTCGATAATCTCAATCATGCCTATACCCTACATGGAGAAGGGCCATGGTGAAGTTAGGACATTCAAGGGAGTTGGCGGCACATGCATTTTGTCAACATATATCTGGCATTTGTGGCATGTCTTGGCATAATGGTAACAATCAGTTTCAATTATCATCCAGTAGTAACCTTCCCTCAAAATATTCTTCTCCATAGAATTTCCATTGGCATGGATCCCAAAAGGTCCCTCATGGACTTCTTTGATAAGCATGTCTTCTTTGTGTCTATCCACGCATCTGAGCAAAATCATGTCATAATTTCTCTTCTATAACACATCTGCATTCAATTTTATTTCCAACCTTCTTATAGCTCGCTTTTCCGTTATTGAGACATTTCCGAGATGCTCTTGTTTATTCGAAATACCATTTGATGTCATAGAACTAGGGCTTGTTATAAAGTTCTCCTTCGACTGCGAGACAATATGCAAGTTCCTCGAAGTGTCTAACTCTTATGCTCGGCTCATGATTGTGCCAAGTTACTTTAAACATAGATAATAAAGTTGCCAAGGCATCTCCCACTTGATTTTCTTCTCGAGGAATATGAGTAAAGGTGATCTCCTCAAATTCATATGCCAATTCCAACATATGATCCTGATATGAATCAAGTTAGGGTAGGAGTGTTTGCATGCCGATTTGGTTTGGTTTTGAGAGAATTCGATACCTAGACCAATTAAAATCATATGGATTGGTTTGGATTGGATTTGCAAATTTTTGTGATAAAGCCCAAACTGAACCGTACCGAGAAATAACAGGTTGGTTTGGGTTGGATTGATCAGGTAGATAAAAATGCAAAAATATTTGAAAAAAATAACTTATTTACGAAAATTTATTTTTCAAAATAATTTAAAAGATATAGTATTAACATTGTTTAATCGTAAATATTAGACTAGCAATTTTTTCCTAATAGATTTTAAAATATCTAACAAGAAAAATATATAACATCAAAACTTTTGAATCTATAATTAGCCATCTGAGTTAGTATGATAATGAATGTGTTTCATAGGTCTACGCTTAGTTACCCTAATACATTAACAATTTTCTCATAACAAATTAAAATAGAATAAGTTATCCACATAGGATATTTCACTTTTTCTTCTTGAACATGAATAATTGCTAGTAATTTTCATGATAATTAATTATGATTGATTTGGGTTGGGTTTGCGGGCATAAAATTGAAAATTCGATGTCTGAACTAATTGTCATTGAATTTCATTGGTTTGGTTCGGTTCTTGCCCGAACTGAAAAAATATCCAACCTAAACACTATAGTTTGGTTTAGATTCTGGTTTGGTTCGGATTTACCCGAATCAAAGAACACCTCTAAGTTGGGGCTTCGAGTGTCCCAATCACTATTGATTTGATGTATGACCAAAGTTGAATCTCTATATACTTTAAGGAACTTAATCCTTAATTAAATAGTTGCTTCTATCCCCAAGATACAAGCTTCATACTCAGTGATATTGTTGGTACAATTAAAGCACAACCTTATGGTGAAGGGATAATGATAGTTCTTTGGAGATGTCAGAACTGCACCAATTCCATGTCTTAGAGAATCTGAAGCACCATCAAATATATGTGTCCATCGCGCCCCTAGTTTAGGTCCTTTATCGGGACCTGGGATCTCATAGTCTCTTATGACCATGACATCCTTGTTTGAGAAGTCAAACTTCATTGGATGATACTCTTCCATTGGTTGGCGAGCAAGGTGATCTGCCAGTATACTACCCTTGACGACCTTCTGTGTAACATATTAGATGTTATACTCGGATAATAACATCTATCATTGGATGATTCTTCATGTGAGAGCGAGTTTCTCAAAGATGTATCTCAAGGGGTCCATTCTTGCTATTAACCACGTGGTGTGAGTTAACATGTATTATCTTAAGCGCTTAGTGGCCTATGCAAGTGCATAACAAGTCTTCTCGATTAGTGAATATAGGATCTCATAGTCGGTGAACTTCTTGATTAGGTAGTAGATGACGTGCTCCTTTTGACCTATTTCAACATTTTGTCTCAAGACACAAGACATAGCTCCATCAAGAGCTGTTAAGTACATGATGTTCCTAGAATAGGTGGTATCAAGATCACTAGCTCTTGCAAGTATTGTTTGATCTATTCAAAGGCTTCTTGGATGTTTTTTCCACTTAATCAGTTGGTTACTTCTGAGTAATTTGAATATGGGTTCACAAATAGCTGTAAGGTGTGATATGAACCCAGCCATGTAGCTCAATCATCCTTGGAAGACACAAACTTGTTTTTATGTTTTTGGAGCTGACATCTCTTGTATAGCTTTCACTTTGTCAGAATTGACTTTAATCTTGTAACACCCCATTTCTACTCGGCGGATAATGAGAAAATCAGAGTTCAACAAAAATAGGATGCTACATTTTTCAACTTAAAATCAAACTTCATTTAATCTTATATAAAACAGATACATAACAGTTAATTCAGATGAACCAATCACAACCTGATCTATTCTTTAAAATCAACAACTTTTCATTGATAAGCAGCAGAATATACATATTCAACTTCAATTCACTTAACATCTTTATTCAACTAAAACAACTTCAAGACAACAGTTACTTCATATAAACAACTTAAAGATTCAGCAACATAAATAATAATCAATAACTAAACATCAAGCGTTCATCCCCCCGAGTGTTACGTATCAGAGCAATGACATCGACTCGAACTACTAAAGGTATACTGTCTTCACTCTGGATTACCTGCACGTTACCAACGTAAGGGTAACATTCAAACAGAAGGGGTGAGATATCTAACAATATAATAAACCGTATGATAAATAATATATTAAATTAGATCACATAACATCACCACTTCTCATAATATAAACAACAATAATCGCAACAGAATACCAACAATATACACATTTACCGCGTCAATACACAAATTCTTTATGCAATCATATAATGCGACTCAATACTATGCAAATGCATGTGGTACCATTGAAGAAGAACTCCCATCTCAAAATAATTGCCAATAAATAGAGGTATCAAAAAGGCATAAGCCTTCATCTTAATATTCGCCAATACAGGCCATCTTAACGAGTATCAACTCCATCTTGAAATTCAATGTATGCATCATAATCATGAATGTAATGACAACAACCATAATTAGAAACATCTCAACACAACATCATCGTTGGCCATAAGCCTACATCTTAATAGCTGCCAATTATTAGAGGTATCTCAACATCATTCATCAACATCATTTATCAACATAATTCATCAACATCATTTATCATCATAATTCATCAACATCATTTATCATCATAATTCATCAACATCATTTATCATCATAATTCATCAACATCATTTATCATCATAATTCATCAACATCATTTATCATCATAATTTATAGCAACTCAGTCATAACAACAATACAACGGTAGATCGACAATCCTTCAATGTTGGCCATAGGCCTACAACATGATATTGCCTATAATTAATTAATCATCTAAGGCTTACCTCTAAATTACCAAACCTCTACATATTATTAATTCTGTAATACTATATCATTATCATCATTAATCTTACTGTTATGAACCAAACAATAATCTATAATCATCTTATCCTCATCATACTTCACAAAATCATCGTTTAGCCATCCAACGCTTCGAACGACACCTCAAACGGAGTCCGGAAACTCAAGTTACAGCCTTCAGAAACGAATCTGCCAAAAATCAGGCTACATGATTTGACGCGTAATCTCTTGAGTCGACGCGTGCTGGGCTAAACTTTCTGCATGATTCGACGCGTAATCCCTTTGTATCGACTCATACTAAGTCTGCAACACTACATGTATCGATGCATAGTCCCATGTATCGACTCATCCTGAGTCTAAAAACCTACATGTATCGATGCATGCTCCTTCGTATCGACTCATCCTGAGTCCAGAAACCCGCATTTATCGACGCATGGCCTTTTGAGGTCGACGCATACTGTTATGTCATGAATATTTTCCGTGATTTCATTGCATTTTCACTACGGTTTCCCAGCCTTAGGCCCTAAAAACATCCTCTAACCATAGATAATCATCAATTATAATAACCCTATGTTTCTACATCAATTATACATCATTAGGGCATCATTACTCATCTCTAAATCATCGATCTTCATTAAACAACAACATATACATTCAAACCATAAACAAGACAACTTTCCACATCTAATCCCACATACTACTCATCATAAACCCTATTACAGTGTCATAACCCCACCCTTACCTTGGATTGAAGGTTGCTCTATAACTTTTCCGATTGATTTTCGTTCTGGCTTTTTCCCTTCTTTTCTGCAACTTTCACGTTCTCTTTCTCTCTTCCAACCCTTATTCTTCTTCCTCTTGACAAAAATCTATTCTCCTTAGTATCACATCTAATATCTATTATTATAACCAAACTCAATAATAATTGAATTATTTCTCTTGGGCTAAATTATCACACCCCCTTAGCACTACATACCACCATATAAAATAGGCCCAACAACTTAATCTTATATTATTCCATTAATTCTAACATTATTATTATTATTATTAATCAACCAATTAATTAATTAATAATAATCTAACAACTTATACCAACAATTCACAACATCACGCAACTTCAACAAATAATCCAAAATAATTTAATTAAATAATTAATTAAATTAACGGGCGTTACAACTCTCCCCCACTTAGAATATTTTCGTCCTCGAAAATCTACTCAATACTACCACTCTTAACGCGAATTTCGTATCTCATTCTCTGATCTTCAAGTCGCTTCTAGAAACACTTTGGCCACTACTTTATCGATATAACAATAACTCAACATGATTTAAATCTAATACACACATGCTAATCAGTCAGCACCTCTGCGAAATAATCGTTAACAACTTATCAACCGCTTTAACAATATCTTGACATATCAATATTTTAAGGTAGTAACACACTTATAGTTGGATATACAACATCACATTATCATCTTAACAACATCTTCAACACCAAAACAAAAATACAATTCCATTCCCATATATATATATATATATATATATATATATATATATATATATATATATATATATATATATATATATATATATATGTCAATTATCAACAACTCTATTCATATCGTTGTATCACCCTTATAGTGACATCAACATAGCCAACATAATCAACTTCGTCATATTATGGAGTATTATTCACCCTTTATGGTAACCAACAACAACATCACGACAACGGGAACAAAATCATTATAATATCAACTTAACAGTATAACTCAACAGATATACACATAACCTACCATCAACTAACAACCACATTAATATCCTCATAAATCAGCAAATATCTCAGAGGTATTACAACACCTTGGTACATCATCCCTACATCCATAATCTACCAAATCAAGCATGTAGGGTCACATACTCATAGCAACTGCGCCACATACGCTTCAGCTGCGCAACTATGACAATCCATCTTAAGTCACCATCCTCATTAAAGTTTCTGCCAACTATACAGTTTACAAGTCTCATTGCAGTTTCAGACTTTCCTTAACATCCACCATAAAACCATTGTTCACTTGATATTCTCAATCTTTCACTTGCAACGTTAGCTCGCATATCAACCCGCTACTCTGAATTGTTCAATACGTCACAACTCTTCCTAGAAATTCCTCTTTTACTTCACACAAACTGGTAAGCGACTACCTCCTGATATAATATTAACCACTACACACACTATTAAGGTAGGAAGACAATTCTACACCATCCAACACGATCTCGTCTATTATCAACAAGAGATTAAGGGTGATCAGTTCCTTAATTCGTCAATAGATAGTCGACAACCATAATGGAGTATAAATCATCATTACCAAACTATAATAGAATTTCTTTAAAACTCGTATTCAAGTTGTCTAAAACACAACATGTCTAATCCTCATTCACCTACCATCCCACGATGATCAATCATTTTCTAACTCGAGATCTGTTGGCATATCAATACATTACTAACCTTGCTACTCTAGTCTGAGTCTTTATCTACATGAAGGATTCTAATAACATTCTTAAACTCTTAATCCTCTTCCGAATTTCACAACATCAAAAATACATGTATTTCCACCTCTCAAACTCGTTCCAATCATACTCTCAACATTATCATCTTATCTAACAACATTTCATATATATTTACACCTCAAACAACTATGATAGTAATCATCTAAGCTCAACAAGCTACTAACCTTTATAACAGACTTCGTCGTTCTCCAACTTAGAACTGCATCCACCGTGAATGGATCTACATACACTTTCACTTGGAAATAAAATTACTCAAGAGAACTCTTCTCCCAAAACTATAACATACATCCTGACAACTTAGCATAAATCTTCCTCCTTTTCGACACCGTAAATTCCACACAACTTTACACTATCGTCTTTCGTTCTAATTAATAACACTAAAGCTTTGAAAATTATACCTTTGATTTCATAAATTACTTTAAATAAATCTTCCAATTGCTCCTTTAATTCACCCAACTCGGACGCTGACGTCCCGTACAACACTGAAGAACAAGTCTAGTCCCAAAGACAAGCTTAACAACAAACCGCACTTACTTCCAATATCATCACGTGATAAATTAATATATTACAGCTACTGGAACCATTTTTAAAGTGAAGCTCATTTCGTTAGATTTCCAACGATTCAAACGAAACTCAAATCGGATGCCCAGAACTCTAGTTATGAATTTTCAAAGTCCCACCATAATTCTGCAGTTTCCTGCGATTTGCTTACGAAAATTCCACTCTGAAACTCATTTGTCTTCAACTTAGTCATATTCTAAACAACTCTTAACATATCTCGTGCTCCCAAACTTCTTATAACCCGAGAGATGCATTTCTTCGCCAAAGTTCAGGTTCCAAAACACTAGGGCAACAATTCTTTTTGCAACGCTACTCACTTCTTCAAGTTTCGACTCAGACTCGTGATTCACAACTACTTCCGACAATAACTTATGTGATCCCAACACAAAAGTTACATCAACTTTATTACTCCATCATTGTTTAAACATCAACATCTTACACTTGCTTCATAAATCAACAACTATTACATCGCTCTTCATTCTTCGAGAAGTAAGCACCAACAATGTATGATCAATTTTTCTCAAGGCGCTCTAACTCGACTAACAATAAGACCTAGAATCCACGTCACCTTCAAATTCGTGAACAACAAGGCTCCAACAATTCTTGCATTGTCATTGTCGGCAGAACACCGAACCAACACCTTTCAATTGAACATATCCGAGAAGTAAAGCTTCTCCCCCACTTATCTTCAACCAACTTCCTGCAATTAAGACAACCAAGTACCGACATTGTTTAACACACTTGTCGCGTACTAAGGAAAAAACAACATTAGACAACTTGGTTGGACGGACCGACTTGCTCTAATACCACTAATGTAATACTCCATTTCTACCCGACGAATAATAAGAAAATCAGAGTTCAACATAAATAGGATGCTAGATTTTTCAACTTTAAATCAAACTTCATTTAATCATATATAAAACAGATACATAACGCTTAATTCAGATGAACCGATTACAACCTGATCTATTCTTTAAAATCAATAACTTTTCATTGATAAGCAGCGGAATATACATATTCAACTTCAATTCACTTAACATCTTTATTCAACTAAAACAACTTCAAGACAACGGTTACTTTATATAAACAACTTAAAGATTCAACAACAGAAATAATAATCAATAACTAAACATCAAGCGTTCATCCTCCCGAGTGTTACGTATTAGAGCAATGACACCGACTCGAACTACTGAAGGTATACAACCTTCACTCTGGATTACCTGCACGTTACCAACGTAAGGGTAACATTCAAACAGAAGGGGTGAGATATCTAACAATATAATAAAATGTAGGATAAATAATATATTAAATTAGATCACATAACATCACCACTTCTCATCATATAAACAATAATAATCGTAATAGAATACCAACAATATACACATTTACCACATCAATACACAACTTCTTTATGCAATCATATAATGCGACTCAATACTATGCAAATGCATGTGGTACCATTGGAGAAGAACTTCCATCTCAAAATAATTGCCAATAAATAGAGGCATCAACAAGGCATAAGCCTTCATCTTAATATTCGCCAATACATGCCATCTTAACGAGCATCAGCTCCATCTTGAAATGCAACGTATGCGACACAATCATGAATGTAATGACAACAACCATAATTAACAATATCTCAACACAACATCAACGTTGGCCAGAAGCCTACATCTTAATAGATGCCAATTATTAGAGGCATCTCAACATCATTCGTCAACATCATTTATCAACATAATTCATCAACATCATTTATCATCATAATTCATCAACATCATTTATCATCATAATTCACAGCAACTCAACCATAACAACAATACAACGGTAGATCGACAATCCTTCAACATCGGCCATATGCCTACAATATGATATTGCCTATAATTAATTAATCATCTAAGACTTACCTCTAAATTACCAAACCTCTACATATTATTAATTATGTAATACTACATCATTATCATCATTAATCTTAATATTATGAACCAAACAATAATCTATAATCATCTTATTCTCATCATACTTCACAAAATCATCATAGTGATTAACGCGGAAAACTAACTCCAATCCCAAATTGGGCTACTAGGATAATTATTCTTATCCTTCACTTTAATCCTTAAGAATAAAGTTCATCGCGTTAGCTATCCAACGCTTCTAACGACACCTCAAACAGAGTCCGGAAACTCAAGTTACAGCCTTCGGAAACGAATCTGCCAAAAATCAGGCTACATGAGTCGACGCGTAATCTCTTGAGTCGACGCGTACTGAGCTAAAATTCCTTCATGAGTCGACGTGTAATCCCTTTGTATCGACTCATACTGAGTCTGCAACACTGCATGTATCGATGCATAGTCCCATGTATCGACTCATCCTGACTCTAAAAACCTACATGTATCGACACATGCTCCTTCGTATCGACTCATCTTGAGTCCAGAAACCCGCATGTATCGACACATGGCCTTTTGAGGTCGACGCATACTGTTCTATCATGAATATTTTATGTGATTTCACCGTGTTTTCACTACGGTTTACCTGCCTTAGGCCCTAAAAACATCCTCTAACCATAGGTAAAATCATCAATTATAATAACCCTATGTTTCTACATCAATTATACAACATTACTCATCTCTAAATCACCAATCTTCATCAAACAACAACATATACATTCAAATCATAAACAAGACAACTTTCCACATCTAATCCCACATACTACTCATCATAAACCCTATTATAGAGTCAGAACTCCACCCTTACCTTGGATTGAAGGTTGCTCTATAACTTTTCCGATTGATTTTAGTTCTGGATTTTTTCCTTCTTTTCCCCAACTTTCACGTTCTCTTTCTCTCTTCCAACCCTTATCCTTCTTGCTCTTGACAAAAACCTATTCTCCTTACTGTCACATCTAATTTCTATTATTATAACCAAACTCAATAATAAGAGAATTATTTCTCTTGGACTTAATTCTCACACCCCCTTAGCACTACATACCACCATATAAAATAGGCCCAACAACTTAATCTTATATTATTCCATTAATTCCGACATTATTATTATTAATCAACCAATTAATTAATTAATAATAATCTAACAACTTATACCAACAATCCACAACATCACGTAACTTCAACAAATAATCCAAAATAATTTAATTAAATAATTAATTAAATTAACGGGCGTTACAAATCCCACATTGGCTCATAATGAAACCCAATAACTTGCCTGATCCAACGCCGAATGTGTATTTGTTGGGATTCAGCCTCAGTTTGAACTTCCTCAGACGTTCGAACAAATTTTGCAAATGGCGATGTGATCATCCTTTCACTGAGATTTAGAAATCATATCATTGATGTATACTTCAATCTCCTTATGAATCATGGCATGAAAGAGAGTAACCATTGCTCGTTGGTATGTTGCCCATGCGTTCTTTAAATCAGATGACATTACCTTGTAGTAGAAACTTCCCCAAGGAGTCATGAATGTAGTCTTCTGCATGTCTTCAGACGTCATTTTGATATGGTTATACCCGGGAAATACCAATAACTGACTTGTATTGAGTACCAATACATCGATGTGAGGTAGTGGGAAATCATCCTTGGGACTTGTTTTATTCAAGTCTCGGTAGTCTACACACATGCACACTTTTCCATCTTTCTTGGATACTGGCATAATGTTAACAACCCACTATGGATATTTTGCAATGGCTAAGAAACCTGCATCGAGTTATTTGAGGACTTCTCCACTGATATTGAGATCCAAGTCTGATTTAGTCCTTCTGAGCTTCTACTTAACATGCGCACATTCTTCTTTGAGAGGCAAATTATGCACAATTATATATGCGTCTAGCTCAGGATTGTCTCAGAATAAAATACGTCTACATATTCATGCAAGAGCCCAATCAACTTATTTTTTACTGCTTCTTCTAGGGAAGCGCCTATATTGACATATTTTCTGTCCTCCTCAGTTCTGAAATTGAAGATCTCTACTGATTCCTGATGTTGTTGTATGATCTTTGACTCATGCTTTCATAATCTTGACAACTCTTTAGAGAGTTCAAAATCTTCCTCACTATCCTCAACGGCTTGGTTAAGTGGAAAATCAAAGTCATATTTAACTATAGCAGTTTCATTATCATTTGGTTCAAATGTGAATCTGCATGTTTTATTATGCTCAGTTCTGGTTGGATCTTATAACCCCATTATGAATAACGAGGGACACATAGATCTCTCTCCCCAAATCTCTAGGGACTATTTTTTCCATCCTTGCTACTATCAAACATTATATCAATGTAATAAATGAGGAAGATCATGGGTGAGAGACTCCAATTACAGCGAGCGGCTAGCCACTACAACCCGGGTTTCCATGCCTCTTAAGGCTCCCATACCTGTTATGGCCGAATAACTCACTTTCTATCCTTAGTTGAGTTTTAACCCAAAGAATACTTTGAGTTTTAACCCAAAGAATACTTTGTCAAGGACCATTCCTTATTCAGGTCCAATAAATTATCCTTATTAAATTTTTCAATTAATTTTAATGTTTTGAAATAACATACTTTAAATTATTTAATTTTCTTTAAAAACTTATTATTGTTTCATTGATCAATTTCACCTTGTAGAAACTAGTTTTCCTTGTTCTTAATCATGTTAGCGTTAATATAATTTTGGGTATCAACACTAGAACATTGACACCACAAACCCTACCAAACTATAACATGATTATCAATATTGCCACTAAGAGAAGTCGATAAAGGGTTTCAACACTTAAACCCTAATGGCGCTAACATCAATGACACGATATCAAAACTTAACACAAAATTGATAATATGCATCAACACTTCAACCCTAATGGAGAAATATTAATATTTGATACAAAACATTAAGAAATACTTAAACTCCAACATCAGACCAATACCAAGACAGATGTTACAACATCTGATATGATATTCTGAACAGACTTATAACGGAAATTTAAACTGTAGAAATATAAAGAACACAACGATATGTTAACTCAGTTTAATGCTAACTCACTTACTCTAGGAGCAACCAAGCCAGAAAGGAAGTCCACTATAAGTAGAATTAGTTTAAAGCTAAACTAGTCCCAAGTTTACAACTTCTCACCTAATCTCTACCCAATGCTACTTCTACTTAGGTCCCCCCTAAGTCTGAGAAATCGCCATCCCACTTCCAATCACCATAGTGATAAAAAGACATATCCCAATCACTGGGCGGTCTATAAACACGTTACAATCACAACAACCTGAACAATAAAAATAGGAATAAACACACTTCAAAATCAAATACTTAACCAAGAATCTTGACCAAGAAAAATAATTAGAGCTGCTTAAAAGCTTCCTCCAAGAACAATACTCAATTCATTGCCTAAAGGCTTTTGAGTGAGAACAAAAAGCCAACCACATGTTTCGTGTGATACGCGGGTGACAAAACCTACACAATACACAAGAGACTCTCAAAACCTAAGACTATTTTCTTCCCCTAATTTTACAATTGTTGAATGAATGAATAATACATTAGGTTAGGTCTTCTTTAAATACACTTCTTCAATCCATGGGCTTCAATATTCTAAGTCCAGGAAATTCTTGATCCATAAGTTAAGAGTCGTATCTGTTGTGCAGTAAAATCTCCTTAAATCTTGAAACAACCAATACAAAGTTTCCTAATTAGTCTCAATCAACCAATTTAGTAACTAATGTACATGTGGGGATATAAACCTTTTTCAGATAAAATCTTCTTGACCTGCGATAATTACTGAAACATATCCAGAAAGAATATTCTAAAATCAAAATAAATCTGTCAAGATTTAAAACAGCAGTGTCTGCTGTACTGTAATATCAGATTAAGATGTCATGACATCTACCTTCAACATCTGACTGAAAAACACATAATAGTAAAAACTGTTATGACAGTTAATAAGGATACTGCAACATCTTACTCAACAACACATAAAACCATGTTCAGAAACATGCCTATCCAAAATTTATCCACCCATAAAAACATGGAACTAACAATCTCCCCCTTTGGCAAATTTTGGCTAAAACAACCAAAAACCAAATTCAATTGGAGAGAGGAATAAAACCACAACACAAGCTACATGTTGATCATGTAAACTTTGTAAAACACATCTAATAAACTTGTACGCTATTGTAACCTAAAATTTTCCCTCCCATTTTTATTCAAGACATTCTCCTAGAGTTCTCAAATGCTCAAGGTTGCTTAAGAATTGATCAGACAAATTCTCCTCCTAAGCAATGGACTTACAACTAAGATTTCACTTATCTCAAGTAAGTTTGGGTTTATAAGGCCTAAAATGGATTTCATGGTTTCTTATATATCTTTGGGAATGCTCATGCCAAATTTCAAGCCTTGCATCACAAGTTTGCTCAATCAAATGCTCAGATGACTAAAAATCAACTGTGTAGGACAAAAAGTCAAATATGGTCAAGATACAGTCAAACCTCAATATTTTTGGTCAACATCAAGATTTTGAAGTCATATTCATCATTTGATCAAGGGTTCATCATGATTCATCAAGAAAACTCTCAATTCATCAAAAGTTGCCAAATTAGGGTTTTCTTTAAGAGAAATCAACTGAACTTTGACCAAGAATAACTTCCACATGGTTCATCATATTTTCCTCAACCAAATCTAATTTTGAAGGAAATTTAATTCTCTACAACTTTTTCTCTCTAAGCTCAAGTCCAAAAAATGCTTCATTTGAGAGATATGGGCTAATACATTATAGGTCATTTTAAAAGTCAATAAAAAGACACTTTTTGTCAAGGCAGTTTATATCAAGATAAATTCTTCAAATGCAAAAATTAACAAAATCGAGATTGTAGAGGATATCTTGAACTTTCCAAAAAGTCCCAGATCAACTTAAAATGCTAAAAATTGAAAGAGTTATGATTGGTGCAAGTTGGGAAATTTTGAGCAAATGTATGAAACCAAAAGTGATCAAACTTGGAATGTTGGGCTATTGGGCTTGTGATTCAAGGTCCAAACGTGTTGTGCAACTTATAATGAACCTCAAATCTTATTCATGCACCACTTGACCTTTTTATTTTATTTATTTTGATTTTTATTCATCTTTAATTCAAAATATATAAGATAAAAACAATGTTTTTTCATGCAAGGCCCAAGCCCAAATGGTTTGACCTAATTGAAAGCATTACATATCTTTCTTGTTCAGGAAAACCATGACATGAACTATTGCACAAAAACCTCTTCCAAAACTCAAAAAAATATCAAAAACTAGGGCAACTTGTAAACCCTAGTTGTAGCTTATTTCCACGCGAACCAACCATCCAATTCACTTCCAGCGATGCTGTAGGGTAAGAATGGAGCATCTTTGAAGATCCCAAATGCATAAAACGCTCGTATATGCATCACTGATCTCCAATATTGCGTGATTTTCATATCTTTTCTTTCATTATATTTTTATGCATACTGACTTTTCTAACATGTTCATGAGGTATACAAATACATGAATAACCCAAAGCGCGACCCTCATTATGGATAAACCGAAGCTTGCCATACTCATACCGACCTGAGTTATTTTCTTTATATCTCCTAAACCAGCACGTTTTAGCTCAAGATAATGGTCCCATTGAATTTGCAGACCTTGATTTGGGGGGATAAGATCCCCATGGATCTCTAACAATGTTTATTTTGCAGGAATGAGAAAAAGAGCCACGGGAGAAGACGATCGGAGCTAGGGCTCCACCGCTTTTCCGGTCCATACAATGTGTTTATTATTTATTTATTTATTTTGTTTCGCTGATAATAATGGATGTATCACCACCCTATTGGTAGAAGCGCGTGCGATAAAGACTTATTATGCCAGGGCATGGGTTCGATCCCTGGTTTTGGAATTTTTTTCTTCATATTTTCTGATTTTTATTAATCACATGCAGCGCATCTCACCAGCCAACCATTAACCCAGCCATGTCTCACCATCAAATCTTCATAGATCTGATCCAATGTTTCCAGATCCGCAGGCACATGGTGAACCTCTTGGGGCTGAACACACTGGATCCAGCTCTAAGTCATTTGGGTCTGGGCCTCCATTACAAAGCACACTCCCCCTGTTTACTATAATCAAGCCCAAAATCTTTCTTCTTTTATATTTTTATCTTTTTCTTTATTAACTTGTTTTAATTATTAATTAAAATATCAAAATATTAGTTTTAGGTTAGTTAATTAGGTTTAGTTTTAATCACCCTTCTTTTTAATTAATTAATTTAACTAATTAAAATTGATTAGATTCTTAGGTTTTTCTAATTAAATTAATTGACTTTTTTTAAATAAATTATGTTTTAAGTCTTTTTTAATTAATTAATCACAAATCATTTTTCATAAAAAAATCATCAAAAAAATCTTTTCATATTCTTTTCTATTTTATTTTCCTATTTTAATTTCATAGATCAATTGTATAGGCCACACGTTTCCTATGTAATAGCTTAGGTATTTTATTTCCCGCTTTCTTTTTCACTATTATATAATTGTTTCGAGCATGCAATAGTTTAGGGTTTATTTTCCCGCATCTATACTTATGTAACTGCCCCGAAGCGATGTAATAGGTTTAGGTTTAGTATCCGCACCTTTATAATTTTTTATACTTGCTATATTAAGTCTTAGTAATTAGGTTTGCATGGAAAGACTAAAACGAATCGATATCTAACCCTAATGTAAAGATTAAAATAACTGAATACAAATCACTTGCATACTCGTACCTCTAGGGTAACCCCCTTGTCTCCTTTGGAAAACAATCATGTCCCTCAAATGTGGGGACGCTTTAGCAAAGACCCTTGATGACTGTACGATGACCCTCGACTGTCCCTTCACATCCAACGACAGGGCTTCCTACTAAATAATGGTACAAATAACACTATCTAAATAAGGAGGAAAGATACAAGAATGACCTTAAGTAAGGTAGATCTTAACCGCTTGCTCACAAAAAAACAAAACATTTCACACACTCTTCAAATTATTTTCAAACAAACACTTTGTACGCATTCTCGAGGACAGATACGAGAATCATTACAAAGTTTTGCCTTACATTGGAAAATTTTCAAAATGTTTTTTTCAAATACAAAACACAAATTAATTTTCAATAAGTGAGCTAAGAGATTAAGATCCCGTAGATGACTATAGATGAAAAGGATGCTAACACCTTCCCTTTTTGTAACCTACCCCCTGAACTAAAAAATCTCAAGGTCTTTCCTGTTCTTTTCACCCTTTCCTTATTGGATAAAAGAAAATCCAATGGAGAATCTCGCCATCCACAACATTTGCGATAAAATGCAAAACCAAGTCATTTCTCCCACCGTATTGCAGAACTGGAGACTCTACTGAAGATGTTTAAAAAAGAGGGGTTACCTTAGAGTTAAATCACTTTTATTTAAAATTGTTTGCCTTGTTTGCTTTATATTTAAGGGTTTCTAGGGTAAATTTCTTGCAAAGATCCTATACCCGAATCTGGGGACACCTTAGATAAGTAACTATAGATAATGGAAAATGTACGACATAGACCGATATGGTTAAAGTGATGGCTATGTTAGTGGGACACATTGGTTTGTACTGGTGTTCCTTGAGTCAGTTGAGGATAACACTAGGCTAGTGTGTGGTGTTATAAGCCATTAGAAGGTAGTGAGATGGCCGGCTCTGGTGCAGTCCAAAGTTGGTTGATATTCTATGTTACACTCATTGAGATTCGACTCTCGAGATATTTCGGTGGCAAGTCAGTTGCTCTGCTGAAACAAAGCATGTGAGAAAGATCACTGATATGAGATTCCTAGAAACCAGTTATTATTCTTAGGACAGATTGAGCCAACTAAACTTCAAGAGGATACTTACCTATGAACCCCATGCAAGCCTTAAACCTAAGGCTCATGTATGCTTTGTTTGTGTTTGTTATCTGTTCAAACATGACATCATGACATCATACAATATCATTTTCACTGATCATTTCAAGGATCTCAAAGGCATGTGATGTAGGTTTATTATGAACCAGGCGTCTAGCAAGGGGCAAGGGGATTTACTTTCCCCTAATCAAATGCCGTAAAAAATCCAATTACTTTCTCTTGAGTCAAAGGCTAGGATCCACTCGACATGGTGATTTTGATTCTCATAGAAGGACGTTCAAAGACGCAGAGTTAATTTGTCAAAGCTACAACCAGACTCAACTTCTAACATTTCCTTTTGTTTATCCCGCGAGATCCTTGAAAACATTGCATCCACATATCATGCATGTCATTACATAACTGGTATTTCCCAAGACAAGTTTTCTCATCTTCTTGCTATTTATTTCAGAAAAAGATGGCTCTTGAACAAACCGTGAAAGACCTTCAAGCTCAAAAATGCCAAATTCCAAGAGACGCTCCAAAACTTAGCCAAGGGACAGAAAGAACTGATGACGCTCATCTCCAAGAAGAAAAAGACTAGGAAACCGACTAGTATCCTTAACATGGGGAAAAGATTCAAAGGTTCCTCAAAACATGTTTAAGCTTCTGATATCCCACCAGATGAAGATGACAATCAAGAAGAAGACGACCAAAGTATCAAAGATGAGGGGGGAAGTAACCTCGGTTATGGTAAAATTCCTGATGAAGAAGACTATTCTGATGAGCAATATCCTCCCGCTGATGACAGATACAGACAACTTAAAGATCGTCTAAATTCTATGGAAATCCAGAAAGTACCTGGGTTAGATTTTGAAGAGCTGGGATTAGTCTCAGGGGTTGTTATCCCTCACAAGTTCAAGGTCCCTAATTTTTCCAAATATGACGGTGTTTCTTGTCCTAAGCTTCATCTGAGGTCTTATGTCTGAAAGATCCAACCCCACACTACTGACAGGAAGTTATGGGTTCACTTCTTTCAAGATAGCTTATCTGGGACACAATTGGAATGGTTCTATCAACTGTAAGGAACCGGTATACGTACTTGGGAAGACCTTTCTGTTGCTTTTACAAACAATACCAATACAATGCTGATCTTGCACCAACTCGTATGCAATTATAGATTATAATTATGGGTTCGAATGAAGGATTTAAGGAATATGCCCAGAAGTGGATATATCTGTCTAGAAGAGTTCAACCTCCTCTGTCTGATAGGGAGCTAGTTTATATGTTAATGGGAACTCTGATGGGACCTTTCTTTAATCATCTGATCAGAATTTCTTCATATGGTTTTGTCGAGTTGATACTAATAGGATAACTTGTCTAAAGTGGTATCAGAAGTGGAAAGATTCAAGTGGCTACATATTCAAGTACTTTAAAGAAGACGTTCAACGGTAAAAAGGAAACATATGTTATGTATGGACAAAAGGGTCATGTTAGAGGTGACCGCAATCAGTCTGTAGGAGCGGTGTTAATTTCTAATCCTGCGCCTGTGCAATAACATCAACAGGGAAATCAGCGTATGACAGACGCACTAAGAAGACAGTTTACCAAGATCATCTTGCCATTGTCTTAGGCATTGAAACATCTTTTGAAGGCGGAGTTAATAACGTTAAGGATTCCTCCTCAGAATCCAATCACCTCCTCTCCTCGTTATAATCCTAATGTGAAATGTGCCTACCATTCAAATATCCCCGGGCACGACACCAATAACTGCTGGGCCTTGAAGAAAAAAATTCAAGACATGATCAACAATAAAGAAATTGAGTTTGATCCTCCTGAGACCCCCAATGTGATTACTGCACCTATTCCTAAGCATGACAAAGGCATTAGTGCTATTTGTAACACCGTTAATTTAATTAAATTATTATTTTTGGATTATTTGTTGAAAAGTTGCAAAATATTGAGAATTGTTGGTATAAGTTGTTATATTATTATTAATTAATTAATTAGTTGAATAATAATAATAATAATAATAATAATAATAATAATAATAATAATAATAATAATAATAATAATAATAATAATAATAATAATGTAGGAATTAATGGAATAATTGTATTGGGATTATGTTACTGGTTGGAAGTAGTAATGTGGGGGTGTGTAAGTTGAGCCCATTAGGAATAACATTATTATTAGTTTAGTTATAATAATAAGAAATTAGGTTAATTAGAAAGATCAAGGAGTCTTAGATCAGTACGTGAGAAGTTACAGAGAAGAGGAAAAGGAAAAGAAGCAACGCTAGGTTCGATCGGAAAATTGTAGAGCAACCTTGAATCGAAGGTAAGGGTGGGGTTTTGACTCTATAATGGGAATTATGATAAGTCGTATGTAGGAATTGAGTTGGTATAATTGTTGTACGTATAATCATCGTAGATGTGTCTGAATTTGTTTGTTACTATGTTGTGGTTAGTTCTGAAATTGTCTGCATAGTTATCCTGTACAATCGATGAAATATCTTTGTTGACAATTGTTTCTTTTATTAATCTATTTGTTGCATATTGTGTTGTATCATGTTGTTGTGACAATACTGATAATCGAAGGAAAATTTGTAGAATTCTGTGTTGGTAATAGTAACAGACTGAAGTCTGTGAAGAGGCTGTGTGAAAGCATGCTGTGCGGAGGGGCATGATATGTGTGCCGATTGGCACAAAGGTAAAAGGGGGCGTGTCGAGTGGCACAATTAGTGTGATGAGGGGCACGGGTAATTCGGTTGTGACAATCTTCATAAAGGGTGTGCCGAGCGGCAATATTTGGTGGTGTGGGTGTCGAGTGGCATGTGTGTGTACCGAGGGGCACCATAATATTCCAAAAGATTAATTAAAGTAGCAGAGTTATTAATTCAATTCATTTAGCAGAGTTGGTGTACATGTAGCAGAGGTAATTGGTTAGTTACAGAGTTAATAATAATAAGTAACAAAGTTAGTAAATGCTAGAAGAAGGTAATTTTAGGAGAAAACATAATCATAATCGTTAGTAGCAGTAATTTATGGAAAATAATAGTAGTAAATATTTAGCCGAAGAACCTCAACAGTATTAGGAATATAATAGCAGAAAATAACAGAAAAACTTTTATAAATTAAAATAGCAGTAGAGGTAAATTAGTGTAAAAAAATAATAGCTTCATTGATTAAAATGCAAATGATTGGTCAGTGGAATATCTTAGTAGAATTAAATTAATAGGACTTGGTCGATAATAGTATTGGTATATATAAGTTACTGTGGTCGCACTATACCAAATTTGGCTTTTAGCAGCACCCCTACGAAAGCGCTTTTAGGAAAAGCGCTGGCATAGGCTTCGCTAAAGACAAAATTAAAAAACACGCTAAAAAAGCGCTCTTATAGTGGGGGGGGTATGAAAGCGCTTTTAAAAAGCGCTCTGGTAAGGGGGGGTATGAGAGCGCTTTTGAAAAGCGCTTTGGTAAGGGGGGGTATGAGAGCGCTTTTGAAAAGCGCTTTGGTAAGGGGGTATGAGAGCGCTTTGGTAAGGGGGTATGAGAGCGCTTTTCAAAAGCGCTCTGGTAGGGGGTGGGGTACAAGAGCGCTTTACCCTTAAAAGCGCTGGTATAGCTACATCTACTAAGGCGCTTTTCAAAAGCGCTTTCATAGCCTTTTTAAAATTAAAATTTTTAAAAACAAAATTATACAAACCCCATCCGTCTTCTCACATCAACCTTCATTCCAAAGTCCAGACCTTCCATAACCTACATCTACTGTTACGAACTTCCATAACCTTCACTCCTGCCTCATCTCCGCGACCGTTACTTCACTGCTGCCGCCATTCTTCTTCTATTTCCATTTGTTCAAAGCTCCGTCACTTGCCGTCACCGTCACTTGCCGTCACTTCCTCAGCCATCTCCGTCGCTCCTACTTCAAAGCTCTTTGTCAAGTCCAAACGTGGTTCCCTGTTATCATCATCAACAACATCCAACTTCCAATTTTCTACAAATTATCTTAGGTAACATTACTTGATTTTCATAGTTTTGTTGAATACTTGAGTAATTTCTGCATGCATATTATGTGTTTGTGATAATGTTTATGTGAATTTGTGATGTAGATTTTAACATAGATTTGTAGACATAACATTTGCACATTAGGTGTACGTAGAAATTCCTCATAGAATTGAATTGCTAATTCTTGACATAAGAACTAATTCTTGATATTGTGCTAATCTATTGACATAGAATCGTGATTACTAACTACTGTTGTGTTTGTTCTATGCTATTCACCTCAATGTGCACAATCATGTTTACTAATTTCTAGTAATGAAAATGATCTTTACAGTGTTCTTCACTATCCATTTCAATTGTTTTCAACAACAAACAAGCTAAAGCGCTCAAGATTTAAGGTATCACTATCTTTTGATGCTTCACTAAGTAAGTCATTTGTGATGGATGTCAAGGAAACTTGTGTATTTTTATACTCTTCATTCAACAGTTTCTTCAAAATAATGTCAAAGAAACTAATGTCATTGTTCTTGTTTACCCTAACCAATTGATATTTTCGCATTCCAGGAGAACAATTTCTTTCTCTCGTTCAATTGCTTAAGTAATCTCTCTCATTCAAGTAATCTCAATCCTCCAGAGGCCTTCACGAACTGGTTTTTAGAAGTCCATCTTCTTCATCTAACTTGCTTCCTTCCTCTTAAATCTTAAGTAAGATTTAACATTGTTTTTAAAAATTAATCTTGAAGTAATCTTGTGTTGTTGTAGGTTGGTGTTTTAGTTTGAAGTATAATATTGTGATAATGTGATAATGTGTTTTTGGTTTGTTTTATTAAGTTGATGTTCTGGTTTGAAGTATTGTGTTTGTATTGTGATAATGTGATAATTTTTTTTAGTTTGGTGCCTTAGAAGTTGAAATTTTGTAAACTTTAATTATTAGTTACATAAGACATTAATAGAAAAATGGTAGTGTTTATTTTTTAATTTGTTAGGAGTAGAAGGAATTTGTTTATATTAGAGGTGGTTATATTTTTAATGCGCTATAATGTAGTGGAATTGGAATTTAGAGAATTGGTACTTACTAATATGTGTAAGATTGGAACTTAGATAATTTTGAGATTTTGTTGTGTTGTGTTAATTTATTTAATTGATTATGCATCACAAAAGTGATAATGAAGAGTAGAAAAAATGATTCTTTTTTCAATAGGAAAGAAATAGATGAAGAGAACTTAACCCCTATTAGTAGTGGAAGTAATAGGATGGCCTTGAATCTGTGCAATTTAGGAATTCCAGTTATGAAAGTCATGGACATGCCTTCCAAAACAACATCAAGAATGGGGAGGGAATGTATTTGCTGTAGTAATGAAACTGTTATTTCCCACCCATAACAAACAATGTAGACTAAGGTTTATATATTTAAAGTTCCTTAAATAAGCTTATTGTTCTAATCTAAGGTTTATATTATTGTGTTTATGAAGTCTGTTTTGAACTTTGTGTGAGTTTTAATAGTTTTGTTCTTTGTGTGAAACTCGTCTCATTGGTTGAAGAATGTCGATGTTTATAAATTATCTTTAGTCCTGATTCTTAAGCAACATAATTTTTTGATTCAAGTGTTAGCATATGTTCGGCCTTTATGTATCATGTTCTTAATAGAATTTAAATAATTAAGATGATGACAAATAGGTGAAAGAAATACTCTATAAATTTGAAGTGAAAGTTAGGTTAGTGTGAAACATGTTGTTAGATTATGATGACAAATAGGTGAAATAAATACTAAATTTGAAGTGAAAGTTAGGTTAGAGTGAATCATATATATCTTATATATTAAAGTTGTGAAGTCTATTAAATTATTTTGGAGTTAAAATTAAGGTTTTTTTTTAGTAATTTTATATATTTATTTTATTTTATTTTATTAGTTATTTATTAAAATTAATTTCCTCTCAGTAACTCTTTAATTTCGTTTATCGTTAAGTGAGGTACTTACTAACTTTGTGAATTGAATTCGCCATAGGGGTTACTTGTGAAGAGTGAAAGTTTGACCGTTTTTGTTTAGCTTAATTAAGACATGGATAAGACATGGATGAATTCAAACCGATTGTCGAAAGAGTACGAGAAAGGGGTATGGGAATTTGTTGAGTTTGCGGTTGCGCACTCCAAAGACCCGCTTCGAATGCCGTGTCCTTGCTTGGGTTGCTGTTATGCCGGGGGTAAGGTTGACGGGAATCAGTTGGGATCTCATTTACTACGGTTTGGAATTGATAGAAGTTATACATGTTGGACAATGCATGGTGAGAAAAGTACCGGGAATGCTGAGTCGAGTTGTAATAGGAAGTATGCTTCAAACGACGATTGCACAGACACATACGATTGTGATCGAGTCGAAGAGATTGCAGAAGCGCTTGAAGAAGATCTTGCGGATTGTCCCAAAATGTTTGAGAGGTTGGTAAGCGATGCAGAGAAACCGTTGTATGTTGGTTGTTCAAAATTCACAAGATTGTCTGCGGTGTTAAAGTTGTACAACTTAAAGGCGGACAATGGATGGTCGGATAAAAGTTTCACAGAGTTATTAGCCCTTATGAAAGATATGCTACCAGAGGATAATGTTCTTCCCAATCGAACGTATGAAGCCAAAAAGATGTTGTCTTCTATTGGAATGAGCTATGATAAGATACATGCATGTCCAAACGATTGCGTTTTGTTTCGAAACGAGTATGCAGCGTTGAATGAGTGTCCTAAATGTGGTGCCCCTCGATATAAGAAAAAGTTGTCTCCTGCTAAAGTCTTATGGTATTTTCCTATAATTCCGAGATTTAGACGCATGTATCGTAGTGAGACCGATTCAAGACACTTGACTTGGCATGCAGATGAAAGAATTATTGATGGAAAGTTGCGACATCCGGCAGACTCACCACAATGGAGTAAAGTTGATACTGAATATCCTGAATTTGGAAAAGAAGCAAGAAACCTTCGGTTGTCATTGTCTACTGATGGAATGAACCCGCATGGTATTCAAAGTATCTCGCATAGCACATGGCCTGTGATTCTTATGATTTATAACTTACCTCCGTGGCTATGTATGAAGCGTAAGTACATGATGTTATCTATGCTAATTTCTGGGCCTAAACAACCAGGGAATGACATAGACGTATACTTGGCACCCTTAATCGAAGATTTAAAGTTTTTGTGGGAGAGAGGTGTGGAGGTTTACGATGGGTATAGGAAAGAAAGTTTCAACTTGAGGGCGATGTTGTTTGGAACAATTAATGATTTTCCAGCATACGGAAATCTATCCGGGTACAGCAACAAGGGTCAAAAGGCGTGTCCTGTTTGTGAAGATGAAACCGATACGACACGATTGGCGCTTTGTCAGAAGAATGTCTTTCTCGGCCATCGTAGATTCTTAAATTCTAATCATCACTACCGTGGGTGGAGAAAAGCATTCAATGGAGAGGCCGAACATCGTACAGCCCCGCCTTTTTTGTCAGGTGATCAAATTTTTGAAAAGGTGAAAGATGTGAGCACTCAGTTTGGCAAGCCTTTTGCACATTCAATTGTCAAGGGTGGGTGGAAGAAGAAGTCAATTTTCTTTGAACTTCCATATTGGAAGTCGTTGTACGTAAGACATTTCCTGGATGTTATGCATATTGAAAAAAATGTATTTGACAGCGTTATAGGTACGCTACTCAATATACAAGGAAAGTCTAAGGATGGCGTTAACATAAGGAATGACATGGTAAACATGGGGATGAGAACTGAATTGGGGCCCGTGACGAAAGGAAGACGAACATATCTGCCACCTGCTGTTTACACTCTATCTAGAAAGGAGAAGAAAACATTGTGTAAGTTCCTCAGTGAAGTAAAAGTTCCAGAAGGCTACTCTTCAGATATTAGAAGACTTGTGTCCATGAAAGACCTCAAGTTAAAGAGTTTGAAGACGCATGATTGCCATGTTATAATGGAACATTTTTTACCAATAGGTATACGTTCTATTCTGCCAGAAAAAGTAAGAAGCGCAATAACTAAGCTGTGTTTCTTCTTCAGGTCTATTTGCAGTAAGGTGGTCGATCCCGCGATCTTACCAACATTGCAAAATGAGATAGTTGTTACTTTATGTGATCTTGAAATGTATTTTCCTCCCTCGTTTTTTGACATAATGGTTCATCTAGTCGTTCATCTTGTGAAAGAGACACAACTGTGCGGACCAGCTTATATGAGATGGATGTACCCTGCTGAACGTTATATGAAAATATTAAAAGGGTACGTGAAAAACAGAAGTCGACCAGAGGGTTGTATTGCCGAGCGATACGTTGCTGAAGAAGCGGTTGAGTTTTGTACTGAATATCTGTCAAATGTTCAATCAATTGGACTCCCCAAATCTCATATTGTCGAAAAAAAAGAAGGAAAAAGGCTAATTGGAAATAAAGTTGTGACAGTATCAATGGTCGAACGGGATCAAGTGCACTTGTATGTTCTGCACAATGAGATTGAGGTTGAGCCGTTTGTTGAAATGCACAAAGTTGTTCTCCGAGATTTAAATCCAAATAGAAATGAGAACTGGATAGTACGAGAGCACAATCGAAGTTTCATACCGTGGTTTAGAGATCATATTTATTCAAAGTATCGTTCAGATCCTGCTTCAGTAACAGAAAGGTTGAGATGTTTAGCCTATGGTCCATCTGTAATTGTGCTTTCTTATAGCGCATACGCAATTAATGGATACACATTTTATACCAAAGAACAGGATGATAAAAGTACTATGCAAAATAGTGGTGTTACCTTGGTAGCTGAAGCTATGCACATATCAAGTGCGAATGACTTAAATCCGAAATTTGCAAATTTGTCATATTTTGGGGTTATCGAGCGCATTTTGGTGTTTGATTACGCGAAGTTTCAGATTCCTGTATTTGGTTGCAAGTGGGTTGAAAATAATAGTGGCGTACGAATGGATAAGTCAGGATTTTTGCAAGTGGATCTCAATAGGGTAGGGTACAAAGATGAGCCTTTCATTCTAGCCTCTCAAGCTAAACAAGTGTTCTATGTCAATGATCCGACAAGTACGAAATGGTCTATAGTGCTTTTATCTAACAAAATAGTTGATGAAAAAATTGAAGATCAAGGTGATATTGGTGTTGGCATTGAATCTTGTACAAGAAACGATCAAAATGAGAATGAATCTTGTATTAGAAATGATCATAATGAGGGTATTTGGATCAATCCAACCGTCCGCATTGTTAAGAGACGCGTAGTACACAATCCTACCAAGAAAAGAAAGAGACGTTAGTGATAAAGTTAGTGTTAATAGTGTCAATGTTTTAGTTTGTTTGATACAGGTTCAAAATTTGAAGCATTTTTGTATGCTATGATGACTTGTTGCAATGATGAAACTTGATTGTTGTACATGTTCAAATATATACATGTTCTCTCTATTTCAATCTTGATTGTTGGTACTGTAATGTTAGTTTAAAGGTGTACTAGTTCAAATATATACATGTTCTCTCTATTTCAATCTTAATATGAGTATCATCTAATATTATTTTTGTCATTTTTGTCTCCTTCATTTTCCTTCATTTTTGTCTTACTGGTTCATATACCATCTACATATTATCTAGTTGTTCAAGAGTTAAGGGGTAATTCGAATTAAAGGTATTATCTTTTTATTTTGTTTTAAAGTTTTCATTTTTGTTTTTAGTATATCCTCCAACAGTGTTTTGTTTTTATTTTAATATTAAGATGTTTTTTCTAACATTTTTTTTATGTTTTAGGTATCTCTTCAAAGCAAGAAAAATATTACTGGACTGCTTATTTATTATCTATGGGTTTAGTTTCTTTTGTTGTTAAATACTTTATTATTTTTAGTAAAAGGGGGTTGAGTTTTGAGGACATCTTTATTATTTTTATGTAATTTTTTGAAATGTTTCTCATATAAAGTTAGTGTTAATAGTGTACTAATGTGCTTTAGTTTGTTTGATACAGGTTCAATGGCTCCAGATAGAGATGCTCCACCTCAAAACCCACCTGAAAACGCACAAGAAAACTCACAAGAAAGAGTTGCTTCAGATACAAATGCTCCACCTGATACTGAAGCAAAAGAGGTGGCACGAGGCATCACTATTATGAAGGGAATCATTCGACATAGAGACCAAGGATTAGTATACCGATTGGAATGGAATTCTGATAAACAACCAATTGGTCCTAATTCTGCAAAGTTGACAAGTTATATTGGTACACTTGTCCGTATGCATATTCCGGTCTCCGTACCTACCTGGAAATCGAAAACGAAAAATTCAGAATTGGAGGAGAAAAAACAAGCGATTTGGGAAGAGCTTCAGGTATATATCATATATGGTTAATTGTTGTTATTATCTTGACGATAAATTGTTTAAATTACTTATACTAACACTTCAGGTATATATCATATATGGTTAATTGTTGTTATTTTTGCAGAGGACTTTTGAGATACCAGATGAACGTAAAAGCTACATACTTAGTTTGGCCGGCAAAAGATATAGAGGGTGGAAAAGTTTTTTGACAAACACCTATCTTAAGGATAAAGATGGAAAATTTCTTGAAGAGGCACCGGGACGGCCAACAAAGTATGCGACATTCATTGATGAAGCAGATTGGGCTGAGTTTTTAAAGCAAAGAGATGAAGCATTTCAGAAAAAGAGTGCCACGAATAGTAAGAGAGCATCCAAACCCGCGTATCCATACAAGAAAGGGCGTTTGGGATATGCACGCTTAGAGGATAAAATTGTAAGTAAATAGAAATGCGTTTTAATTAATTGTCTACATGTGCATGTTTTAATTGACGATTTTATCGTTTGTGTCAATGCATAGTTAGAGGAGACTAAAAGTGAGGAAGCTTCACTTCCTGTACATGTGTTGTGGAAGGAAGCTCGTGTGGGCAAAAATCAAGCTGTCGATCCCGATGTTCAGAGAGTTTATACTGAATGTGTAAGTATAATACTGTGTCTTTAATTAAATCAAATGTTTTTTAATATATAAATGATTTTTTATCTCCACTAATAATTATTTAAATGTAAATGAATTACAGGAGACCTTGTCGCAATCGGCATCCACCGGTGAGGAGAGCGTACTTAGTAGAGTACTAGATGCTCCCGAGTATCCCGGTCGGGTGAGGGGTAAGGGTCATGGTGTGACTCCAACCTCTTTTTATAAGAGTTCTAGGAGAAGATCAAATCTTACCAATGAAGAAGTGTTGCAAAAGTTGCAGGAATTGCAAGCACAGGTCTCTGAATTGCAAAGAGATAAAGATATGTATATGAGAGAAAAATGCAACACTTCATCGGTGAGAGATACTAGTGATAAGGCTAGTATCAACTATCAAAAGAAATTTCCCGAGGTAATTATAAGTTTTTTTCCTTACAAACTGTTCTATTTTATTAATGATAATGACTTTATATTTTCTATTTGTTTAGGGCATTTCATCTTGCCAACTATACTTATCGTCACCGAATTATCGACTAGTTGGCAAGGGAAAAGTGCACAACACTTCGGGAGATTTACTTCACCACAGACCCCTCCCTGATGGACACCTGAAAGTATCGGTGGATGTTGTATTAGATCGTGATGCGATTCTACCGGTACCCGACATGGTCTCAGAGACGACATTGCTGCGAGATGCAATAGGATCATTTGTTGCATGGCCCTCGGAGCTCATTACCATTAGTGATGAGGTATACTGAAAACGATTATGAATCATTTAGTTTTCGAATGTCAATTCTAAACCGTTTATTAATTATTTTTTACATTTTAATTTTAGACTGCTCCTATAAAACCCGCAATTAAGGGTAAAGGGATTTTACAGGAGGAGGAGTCTGTTGCATCACTAAAAGAGGTACATTTAAAGTGTTAATATATAGTCTGAATCTAAATCTGCATGATTTTATATTTTACCTAACTTATATGATTTTTAGGCATCCGCTCGGGAGTCACAACAAGTGACGCAGCAGGTTCGTAGCTTACCACCCACTGGTCCTCCGAAGCAAGCGGCAAAAAAAGGCGGTGCTTTTGTGCCTCGATACCGTTCGACACTCGCAACCATGGTTGATATGTCCGATTTGAAGGATGGTGGTTTACGTGAAATCAACATGGATGAAAGTGTCTTCGGTATTGAATTCCAGTCACATATTACATTTGATGACTTGGAAGAGATTTTTACCCATGATCAACTAGGCGTCAGTAATATGCACTCATACATCCGGTAATATTCACTCATCCGATATATTATTTAATTAGTCCCACAATATAATTTATTTACATATTTCAATGAAAATAATCTAATGTTTATTATGTTTTTATTTAAGGTTGTTGTATGACAGAGTGTTGCGCGGGACTGCATTGTCTGACAGATTCCGTTTCGTGTCTTCCGCCCATTGCAGCGGAATGACAATTGCTTCGGAACCGGAATCAGTTAGACAGCGCTTAGTAGATAGATTCATGTCCACCGGCAATACAGAAAGTCTGCATCTTTGGGCGTATAATACCCGACCAGTAGGGTTAGTTTCTCATTCTTGGTTCATCTAATCTCTGTTTCTTTTGTGTATAGCAAAATTTTCATATAACCTATTGTTTTAATTTATAGAGCACACTGGTTGCTGCTTGCTATCAACCCGATAAGAGAAGTCGTGTATTATCTGAATTCGGTAAATGGTGAATGGACCAATTATCCGGCTATGAAGGAAATCGTTGATTTGTAAGTGGGATCGTTCTAAATATATATTCGTGTATATTTATATATTTTCTTATTTGTGGGATTGATTTAAACATATGCTTTTATATATTTAATAATTAGATCAATACAAGTGTTCCGTAGTCAACGGGACGCACAGGTATCCCGAACTAAATCGAACAACATCACTTGGATCCAAGTGCAGGTACATTACTTTTCACAATTTTGCTTATAATATTTATGCTACTTGGTAAAACAAGACAACTATAGAATCTTATTTGTTTTATTATGTAGTGTCCGCAACAGCGAAACAGTCATGATTGCGGATACTTTGTTTTGAGGTTCATGAAAGAAATCCTTCAGGCGAATCAATTAGAGATTCCGCTCACGGTATGAATTTATAACTTAAGATAATTTCATATAATTTATTACATTTAACTAAATATATCATTTATATTATGTTTTTGTTTTGTAGTACCTTGACGAATTCCGTGCTGCTGCGTACCCGAAGCTTAAGTTGGAAGAAATTAAAGAAGATTTGTGTCAATATTATATTAGGCAATTTTTCATGTAGGATTTGTGTCGATTTGAACTATAATATTATTGATGTAATGATGTATATATATAATTTTGGATATTATAATGGTATTATATTAGTACATATATTGTCTTACTGATGGCTGAAATAATAGCGTCGAAAATATATTACAGGTCAAAAATATATTACAGGTCGAAAATATTACAGGTCGAAAACATTACAGGTCGACTGGGAGGATTAAATTATAGGCTGCACATAAAAATACCTCATTTAGAAACGACAGCGCTTTTAAAAAGCGCTCTTAAAGGTCCACCTACTAAAGCGCTTCTTAGTAAAAGCGCTGCCAAAGACCAGTAAAAAGGCAAAAAAAATTAAAAAAAAACGTAGCCTACAAAAGCGCTTTTGTAAAAGCGCTCTGGTAGGCCCCCCTATAAGAGCGCTTTTTCTGGAAAAAGCGCTCTTATAGGGGGGCCTACCAGAGCGCTTTTACAAAAGCGCTTTTGTAGGCTACGTTTTTTTTTAATTTTTTTTGCTTTTTTACTGGTCTTTGGCAGCGCTTTTAAAAAGCGCTCTTAAAGGGGGGTCTACCAGAGCGCTTTTTCCAGGAAAGCGCTCTTATAGGGGGTCCTACCAGAGCGCTTTTTCCAGGAAGCGCTCTTAAAGGGGGGGTCTACCAGAGCGCTTTTAGAAGCGCTTTTGTTACCTACGCCAGCGCAAGCTTTTAAAGCGCTTTTAAGCGCTTTTAAAGCCCAAAAAAAGCGCTTTTAAAGGTCTTTTTTGGCGTAGTGTCGATAATAGTATTGGTATATATAAGTTACAGTGATGTTGTTGTTATTATTTGTTGAAGTCGCAGGTGAGAAATTAAGCTGTGTTGTCTCTATTTATTGGCATGAATAAGTTGTAGGCTTATGGCCAATGTTGAATTAAGTTAAATTATTGTTGTTGTTGTTGTTATTACGTTCATGTTTCTAATGCATACATAACATATCATGTTGGAGCTGATGCTCGTTAAGTTGGCCTGGATTGGCAAATATAAAGTTGAAGGCTTATGCCTTGTTTCTATTTATTGGCTGATTTCTAAGTTGGGAGTTCTGCTCCATTTGTACCACATGCATGTCCATAAAAACAAGTCACATTTCATGTTGCATCCTGAGTTGTCGTGTGGATAAATTAATTAAGTTAAATGTTGTTAAAAAGCTGTGAAGTGGTGATTTGTATGAACTAATTCTAATATATTAATTATCATGCGTTCTATAATAATGTTCGATATCTCACCCCTTCTATTTGAATGTTACCCATATGTTGGTAACGTGCAGGTAATCCAGAGTGAAGGCGGTTTACCTTTAGTAGTTCGAGTCGGTGTCATTGCTCTGATGCGTAACACTCGGGGGGATGAACGCTTGTTGCTTTACTATTTTTATTACTTCAGTTGTTGAATTTTAAGTTGATTTTCCTTATGAAATTGTTATTTGGAGATGTTTCAGTTGGATAAAGATGTTATGCCCTTTTTGGTTGATTGTTATGATTTCGCTGCATAGTTAAGAACGTTGTTACTTTCAAAAGATTAATTTATGTTATCGTTGTTTTAAGTTGAGATTGTAGCATCCTGATTTAGTTGTTGAATTTTTATAACTCTGATTATTGTAATAATTTTCGGGTAGAATTGGGATGTTACAAGTTAGTGTCAGAGCAAGTCGGTCCTCCCGACCAATTTGTTGAGTCGTAGTTTGTCTAACAATTGAGTATTGTTAACTTGAGTTCTAACCGTTGTTTATGTTATAGTGATAAGTTGAGATGGCTAGAAGGAATGATGCTGCACTTGCTGCTGCTTTAGAAGCAATGGTGCATGCTATAGAGAATCAACCGAACGCTAACGGGAATGCTAGATCCTGTAGCTTGGAGACCTTCCAGAGGGAGAATCCGCCTACCTTCAAGGGTAAGTATGATCCTGATAGAGTGTTGGATTGGTTGAAGAAGATTGAGAGAATATTCCGTGTGATGGACTGCACTCCAGCGAAGAAGGTTTGATATGCTACCCATATGCTAGTAGTCAAAGATGATGATTGGTGGCTAGAGACGTGTTAGAAGTTGGAAGCTGCAGGTGAAAAATGTCACTTGGGCTGTGTTTTGTAGAGAATTTTTGAGGAAGTATTTCCCTGAAGATGTTCGTGGTAAGAAGGAAATTGAATTTCTTGAGATGAAGCAGGGGAGTATGTCGGTTGATGAGTATGTTGCAAGGTTACTGATTTGGATAAGTTTTACCTGCACTATAGCGAGGAAAATACTGAGTTTTCAAGGTGCATCAAGTTTGAGAATGGGTTGCACCTGGAGATCAAGAAGGCAGTTGGATACCAGAAGATTCGTGTCTTTGCCAATTTGATTGATAGTTGTTGGATCTATGAAGAAGATAATAATGCTCACTATAAGGTTATCAATGAGAAGAGGGGTAAGCACCAACAGAACTGTGGTAAGCCTTATGATGCCCCAGCTGGTAAAGGTAAACATAAAGTTGCTCAGGGTCAGAGAACTAGTGAGGGAGATGCTCCTACTGGTGTGGTTTGTTTCAAATATGGAAAACCTGGTCATAAGAGCAATGTGTGTACTATCGAGGTGAAGAGGTGTTTCCATTGTAGCAAAACTGGACATGCTATATCTAAGTGCAAGCATAAGGAGATGATTTGTTTCAACTATGGTGAAGAAGGACACATTGTAGTCAGTGTTAAAAACGGAAGAAGGCGCAAACTAGTGGAAAAGTGTTCGCTTTGGCTAAGAATTAGACGGCTAATGAGGACATACTCATCAGAGGTACATGTTTCATTAATAGTACTCCTTTAATTACTATTATTGATATCGGTACTACTTATTGCTTTATTGCCGCTAATTGCGTTGAAAGATTGGGTCTTATGTTGTCTTCCTTGAATAGTGAGATGGTCATTGATTCTCTAGCCAAGGGATCAATGACTACTTCTCTTATGTGTTTAAAGTGCCCATTGTAGATCTTTGACAGCGAATTTTCTATTGATTTAGTTTGGTTGCCTTTAAGTGGGTTAGATGTGATCTTAGGTATGATCTGGTTAGAGCATAACTATGTTCATATTAACTGTTATAACAAGTATGTGAGGTTTTCTACTTCTAAAGAAGAGGAAGCTATTCTGTTGTCTGCTAGAGAGTTGAAGCAAGAAGAGGCTAAAATGTTCTTGTTGATGGCGTCACTATCTGTCGAGAATCCATCTATAATTGAGGAATTGTAAGTGGTGCGTGAACTTCCTGAAGTTTTCCATGATGAAATTCCTGATGTACCGCCAGAGAGAGAAGTCGAATTTGCTATTGATCTTGTACCTGGTACCATACCTGTTTCTATGGCACCATACATGATGTCTGCATCTGAATTGTCAGAACTAAAGAAACAATTGGAAGAGTTACTTGAAAAGAATTTTGTAAGACCAAGTGTATCACCGTGGGAGCTCCAGTGTTGCTAGTGAAGAAGAAAGATGCAAGCATGAGGCTTTGTGTTGATTATAGACAATTGAATAAAGTAACGATTAAGAACAAGTATCCACTTCCAAGAATAGATGACTTGATGGATCAATTGGTGGGTGCTCGAGTGTTTAGTAAGATTGATTTGAGGTCGGGTTATCATCAGATTAAAGTGAAGGATGAAGATATATAGAAGAAGGTTTTCAGAATGCGTTATGAAAATTATGAGTATTCGATGATGCCTTTCAGTGTGACTAATGCACCGGGAGTATTCATGGAATACATGAACCACATATTTCATACTTAGCTGGATCGGTTTGTAGTGGTGTTCATTGATGACATTTTGATTTAATCTAAATTGGAAGGAGAGCATGCAGAACACTTTAGAATAGTATTGCAAGTTTTGAAAGAGAAGAAGTTGTATGCAAAGCTGTTCAAGTAGGAATTTTGGTTAAAAGAGGTTAGTTTTCTTAGTCATGTGATCTCAGGTAGTGGCATTGCTGTAGATCCATCTAAAGTAGATGTTGTGTTGCAATGGAAAACTCCGAAGTCAGATACCGAGATTAGAAGCTTTTTGGGATTATATGGTTATTATAGAAGGTTTCTCTAAGTTGGCACTTCTGTTGACTAGTTTGACTTGTAAATGTAGAGCTTTTGTATGGGACATTCAATGTGAAGAAAGTTTTGTAGAATTGAAGAAAAGATTGACGTCGGCTCCGATTTTGACATTACCTAATACAGGAGAACCTTTTTTGGTATATTGTGATGCTTCTAAAATGGGTCTAGGAGGTGTGCTTATGCAAAATGAAAAGTTAGTTGCTTATGCGTCAAGGCAGTTGCGGACTCATGAAAAGAACTATCCTACACATGATTTAGATCTTGCTGCAGTTGTTTTTGTGTTGAAGATTTGGAGGCGTTATCTTTATGGTTCTAGGTTTGAAGTATTTAGCGACCATAAGAGTTTAAAGTATTTATTTGACCAGGAAGAATTGAATACGAGAAAAGAAGATGGTTGGAGTTGTTAAAGGATAACGATTTCAGTTTGAATTATCATCCAGGAAAAATGAATATAGTGGCTGATGCATTAAGTCGAAAGACTCTACATATGTCGGTAATGATGGTTAAAGAGTTGGAATTAATTGAACAGTTCAGAGATATGAGCTTAGTTTGCAAGGTGACACCGCAGAGTGTTATGTTGGGAATGTTAAAAATTAATAATTATTTTCTGGATAGTATCAAAGAAGCTCAAAAGTTAGACGTGAAACTGGTAGATTTGATGGTTGGAATCGATCAATATGAGAATAGTAATTTTAAGTTAGATGTGCAAGGTGTGTTGAGATCCCGTAATCGGATTTGTATTCCTGATGATACGGAGATGAAGAAAGTGATTCTTGAGGAAAATCATAGAAGTAAGTTGAGCATTCATCCGAGAGCTACAAAAATGTATCAAGATTTGGAGAATTTGTTTTGGTGGCCTTGAATGAAGAGTGATGTGGCTCGGTTTGTGTATGCATGTTTAACTTGTCAGAAGTCAAAAGTTGAACATCAGAAGCCTGCAGGGTTGATGCAACTGTTAGAAGTTCCAAAATGAAAATGGGATAGCATTTCGATGGACTTTGTAACAAGATTACCTAATAATTCAAGAGGGCTTGATTCAATTTGGGTGATTATTGATAGGCTTACAAAGTCGGCTCATTTTATTCCTATTAACATCAGTTTTCTAGTATCAAAGTTGGCGAAGATTTACACTAGTGTAATTGTGAAGCTGCATGGTGTTCCTTTATGTATTATGTCGGATAGAGATCTGAGGTTTACTTCTGATTTTCTGAAGTGTTTGCAAGAGGCATTGGGTTCTAAGTTGAGGTTGAGTTCGGCGTATCATCCTCAGACGGATGGTCAGACTGAAGCGACTATTCAATCGTTGGAAGATTTGTTGAGAGCATGTGTTCTTGAGCAGGGAGGTTTGTGGGATACTTATCTTCCGTTAATAGAGTTCACTTATAATAGAATTTACCATTCTAGTATTAAAATGACATCTTTTGAAGCTTTATATGGCCGGAGATATAGAACTCCTTTATGTTGGCACGAATCGGGAGAGAGTGTAGTACTTGGACCTGGAATTGTTTGAGAGACCACTGAGAAGGTGAATTTGATTCGAGATATGATGAAAGCTTCCCAAAGTAGACATAAGAGTTATCATGACAAACTAAGGAAAGATTTAGAATTTCAAGCAGGTGACCATGTGTTTTTGAGAGTTATACCTGTGACCGGTGTTGGGCAAACGTTGAAGTCTAAGAAGCTCACTCCTAGTTTTATTGGTCTGTATCAGATTTTGGACAGAGTTAGAAATGTTGCTTATAGAGTGGCTTTACCGCCTAATCTTTCGAATTTGCATGATGTGTTTCATGTGTCACAACTCCGGAAGTATATTTTAGATCCATCTCATGTGATTCATATGGATGATGTGCAAGTACTGGATAATCTCACTGTGGAGACGATGCCTGTACGAGTCACAGATCGTGAAATGAAGGCTCTAAGAGGCAAGGGGATTTCTTTGATGAAAGTAGTCTGGCTAGGAGCTGCTAGAGAAAGCATGACGTGGGAGTTGGAAAGCAAGATGCGGGACTCCTATCCTAAATTGTTCAAACAAGGTAAATTTTTGAGGGCGAAAATATTCTAAGTGGGGAGAGTTGTAATGCCGTTAATTTAATTAATTATTTAATTAAATTATTTTTTGGATTATTTTTTGAAAAGTTGCGAAATATTGAGAATTGTTGTTATAAGTTATTAGATTATTATTAATTAATTAATTAGTTGATTAATAATAATGATAATGTAGGAATTAATGAAATGATTGTGTTGGACTTATGTTACTGGTTGGAAGTAGTAAAGTGGGGGTGTGTAAGTTGAGCCCATTAGGAATAACATTATTATTAGTTTAGTTATAATAATATAAAAATTAGGTTAATTAGAAAATCAAGGAGTCTTAGAGCAGTACGTGAGAAGTTACAGAGAAGAGAAAAAGGAAAAGAGGCAAAGCTAGGTTCGACCGGAAAATTGTAGAGCGACCTTCAATCCAAGGTAAGGGTGGGGTTATGACTCTATAATGGGATTTATGATAAATAGTATGTAGGAATTGGGTTGGTATAATTGATGTACGTATAATCATCGTAGCTGTGTCTGAATTTGTTTGTTACTATGTTTTGGTTACTTTTGAAATTGTATGCATAGATATTCTGTACAATCGATGAAATATATTTGTTGACAATTATTTCTTTTATTGATCTATTTGCTGTGTGCTGTGTTGTATCATGTTGTTGTGAAAATACTGATAATCGAAGGAAAATTTGGACAATCCTGTGTTGGTATCAGTAATAGACTGAAGTCTGTGAAGAGGCTGTGTGAAAGCATGATGTGCCGAGGGGCATGGTATGTGTGCCGATCATCACAAAGGCAAAAGAGGGGGGGGGGGGGGGGGGGGGCGTCCCGAGAGGCACGGTTAGTGTGACGAAGGGCACGAGTAACTTGATTTTGAAGATCATCATAAAGGGTGTGCCGAGCGGCACAACTTGGTGGTGTGGGTGCCGAGTGGCATGTGTGTGTACCGAGGGAAACCATAGTATTCCAAAAGATTAACTAAAGTAATAGAGTTATTAATTAATTTCATGTAGCAGAGTTGGTGCTGAGTGGCATGTGTGTGTACCGAGGGGCACCATAGTATTCCAAAAGATTAATTAAAGTAGCAGAGTTATTAAATCAATTAATTTAGCAGAGTTGGTGTACATGTACCAGAGATAATTGGTTATTTACAGAGTTAACAATAATAAGTAATAGAGTTACTAAATGTTAGCAGAAGGTAATTTTAGCAGAAAACATAATGATAATCATTAGTAGCAGTAATTTATGGAAAATAATAGTAGTAAATATTTAGCAGAAGGACCTCAACAGTAGTAGGAAAGTAATAGTAGAGAATAACAGAAAAACTTTTATAAATTAAAATAGTAGTAGAGGTAAATTAGTGTCAGAAAATAATAGCTTCATTGATTTAACTGAAAATGATTGCTCAGTGGAATATCTTAGTAGAATTAAATTAATAGGACTTGGTCGATAATAGTATTGGTATATATAAGTTGCTGTAATGTTATTGTTATTAATAGTTGAAGTTGCAAGTTTGCAGTTATGCTGTGTTATCTCTATTTATTAGCAGGACTAAGTTGTAGGCTTATGGACAATGTTGAATTAAGTTGAATTATTATTGTTGTTGTTATTACGTTCATGTTGCTAATGCATACATAGCATATCATGTTAGAGATGATGCTCGTTAAGTTGGACTGGATTGGAAAATGTAAAGTTGAAGGCTTATGCCTTGTTGATGCCTCTATTTATTGGAAGATTTCTAAGTTGGGAGTTCTGCTCCATTGATACCATATGCATGTGCATAAAAACAAGTCGCATTTCATGTTGCATCCTGAGTTGTCGTGTGGATGAATTAATTATGTTAAATATTGTTAAAAAGTTGTGAAGTGGTGATTTGTATGAACTAATTCTAATATATTAATTATCACGCGTTCTATTATAATGTTCGATATCTCACCCCTTATGTTTGAATGTTACCCATATGTAGGTAACGTGCTGGTAATCCATAGTGAAGGCGGTTTACCTTCAATAGTTCGAGTCAGTGTCATTGCTCTGATGCGTAACACTTGGGGGGATGAACGCTTGTTACTTTACCATTGTCATTACTTTAGTTGTTGAATTTTAAGTTGATTTTCTTTATGCAATTTTTATTTGGAGATGTTTCAGTTGGATAAAGATGTTTTTCCCTTTTTGGTTGAATGTTATGATTCCGCTGCGTAGTTATGAAAGTTGTTGGTTTCAAAAGATTAATTTATGTTACTGTTGGTTCGTCCAATGTTAATGTGTTACGTATCTGTAATGAATGCTGTTGTTTTAAGTTGAGATTGTAGCATCCTCATTTAGTTGTTGAATTTTGATAACTCTGATTATTGTAATAATTGTTGGGTAGTATTGGGGTGTTACACTATTGATGATGTTCTTTTTGTTTCAGTTGTAAGTGAATTGACCACTCCCCTCCTAATTATCAAGAATAATCTGTTGCAGGGCAGTATATTTTCGGGTTGTATTGAAAGATGTTACTGTTGTGCAGCACAACGTAATGGCTGCAAACTGCTGAGAGAAGGTATTCAACGTCTGATGGACAACCATATCATTATAGTTGAGAAGATTCCTTCTATTGAGAAATTTTTTCAAGACTTATCTGTAATTTCTGGATCTCTTATCAGGATCACTGTCAAAGGCCCTATGAGGATTAAGGCTGAACCCATAATCGCTCCTTTGATAGTCACTGCACCCAGACCTATTTCATATTCCTCTGAAAAAGGTGTCCCTTGGAACTATGGATCCGACGTCTACTACCATGGCGTCAAGTAAAATCCATTTACTACTGAGAATGAAGGTACTAAAGTTGCTGATCCCAACATTGAAATATTGCTGGGACCGGTAAGGTTACTAGAAGCGGAAGGGTTTTCTCTCCGGAAATATCTCCAAAGACTGCCACCACACCAGTTCGTGTTACCGCTACCGAGTTAATTACTGAGACTCGGGGAGAATATCAAATGGCGGAGTCTACTCAGACAGAGGCACCTAAAGAAGTTATAGCTGAAGATACCTCCCGGTAGGAGTTGGAGGAAGTATTGAAAATTATCTGAAAAAGTGTTTAGAAGATTGTTGAACAACTGGGATAGACTCCCTCTAAAATCTCAATGTTATCCATGTTACTGTGTTAAGAAGCCCATGCATAGGCTTTGGTGAAGTTCTTAAAATCCACTCATGTGCCACAAGAAATTTCTGCCGATCAATTTGGAAGTTATGTTGGTAGCCTAACTATTGATAATGGACCAGGATTTTCTGATGCTGATTTAACCCCTAAAGGAAGAAACCACAACAAGGCCCTGTATGTCTCTATTGAATGCAGGGGAACTACTTTAGCACATGTATTGGTTGATACATGTTCCTCTCTGAATGTTCTACCAAAGGGTGCCATCTACAGGCTTGACTGTGAAGGGGTTGTGTTGAAACCAAGTAATATTATAGTTCGCGCCTTTGATGGGTCAAAGAGGATGGTACACGAAGAGGTGGATCTCCTGATGAAAGTGGGTTCGCAGATTTCTGATTCTACCTTCTATGTAATGGATATTCGACCAGCCTATTCTTGTTTACTTGGACGCCCCTGGATTCATGGGGCAGGTGCTGTTACTTCAACCCTACACCAAAAGCTGAAATATCCCGTGAAAGGAAAGGTTGTTACAGTTTGTGGCAAAGAAGATTATATGGTGAGTCAATTAAACTCATTCAAGTATGTTGATATGGACGACGAATTCATCGAAACTCCATGCCAAAATTTTGAAGTTATCCCTCCTAACGCTATCGAAGACGTTTCTGTTATTCCCAAGGTTACCAGGGTCCCACCCATGATGGATTCTTTGAAGGATGCTAGAGATGTTGTAGAAGAAGGTGGTTTCTCTACATGGGGTTATCTTCCTGACATTCCGTACAAATCTGACAAATTTGGTTTGGATTTTATTGCAGAGGCTCAAAAAGCTGTTCGTCGGGCTCGTATTGGAAGACCACCATTCCGCGTCAGCAAAAATGGAGTCAATACTATAGAAGATCCAAATAGTGACTACAAACTAGATGGATGGATATTTCCTACCATCGACAACAAGCTCAACAACTGGAAGACCGAAGACCTTATCTCAATCTCCTTTAGTCAAGAGTAATTGCTATTTTCTGTTTCTTTCAAAGTTTTGGTTATGCAATCGTAATACGGTAGGAGAAATGACTTGGTTTTTCATTTTATCGCAAATGTTGCGGATAGCAAGAGTCTCCATCGACTTTTCTTTTATTCAACAAGGAAAGGGTGAAAAGAACAAGAAATACCTTGATAGTTTTGAGTTCGGGGGGTAAATTATAAAAAGGGAAGGTGTTAGCACCCTTTTCATACATAGTTATCTACGGGCTTTTAATTGCTTAGCTCACTTTTTAAATTTCTTAGTGTTGTGTGTTTGAAAATATTTTGAAAATCTTCCCATTGTAAGGCGGACTTTGTAATGATTCTCATATCTGTCCTCGAGAATGCGTACAAAGTGTTTGTTTGAAAATATTTTGAAAAATGTAATTGTATGAAATGTTTTTGTTTTGAAGAGCTTTGTGAGCAAGCGATTAAGATCTACCCTTACTCAAGGTCGTTCTTGTATTTTCCTCCTCCTTTAGATAGTTCTATCCTACCATTAGTTAGTAGGAAGCCCTATCGTTAGATGTGAAGGGACAAGCCTGGGTTATTGTACAGTCATCGATGGCAACAGGTAAGGATGCTTTAACAATTTTAGTAAGGGACTAGATCATTTACCAAAAGGCAACGTCGAAGGGTCATCGAGGGGCTATGATCTTTGTATCGAGGTACTTTGCTAAAGTGTCCATATGTTCGAGGGACATGACTGTTTTCTGAAGGCAACAAGGAAGGTTACCCTAGAGGTGTAAGTGTGCGAGTGTATTGTTTTTCAGTTATTTAGTCTTGAATTAGGCTTTTCTATCGTTTGTTTTTAGTCTTTCACTATGCCAAACAAGACATTAGACAAAACTTTTTTTTGGCTTTTAACAACGCTTAAAGCACTGCCTAAAGCGGCGCTGCTAAAAGTAAAAACAACGCTTTTTTTCAATGTAAAAGCGCTGTCTTATGCCCACTTTAGGCAGCGCTTTTATATTAAAAGAACTTTCTTATGCACCCCCTTTAGAGAACGCTTTTAAAATAGACAACGCTTTTTTATATACCCCTTTAGCAGCGCTTTTGCCTTAGACAACACTTTATGTTATTTTTTAAGTTACGCTTTAAACATCGCTTTTTTTAAAAGCGTTGTGTATTCCCCCACTTTAGACAGAGCTTTTCCACTTTAGGCAGCGCTTTTTTTTGACTTTTTACAGCGCTTTTCTCTTAAAGCGCTGTCCAATATATATAATGCATTTTAATCAGATTTTAACCATATTTGTACCAAGTTTTCACCATATTATGCACCATATTTGATAGCTTCATTTTAATAAAATATGCATATGAAAAAATTCCACATATATATATATATATATATATATATATATATATATATATATATATATATATATATATATATATATATATATATATATATATATATATATATATATATATATATATATATATATATATATATATATATATATATATATATATATATATATATATATATATGATATATACAACAAGAACTACAAAATTTATGATACAAGTTAAAATTCTACAAGTTGAAAATCCTAAAATTCAAAATTGATGTTACATCTACATCTTACTATCTTCGAGAATTCTCATAAAACAACAACAACATGAATATCTTAGCTCTATCTTCTACACATGCACCATAAACCTGGAAAAAAAACCAAATGATAAAAATTTATAACATGATAATATTAATGTTGCACTTTATTCGAATTTAATTTATACTCAAAACTCGAAAGTTCTCATCAAAGGAAATAATACAATATACCTTAGCTTATAAAATTCTCAACCCGATAATGAATTGACACCATTCCTCCTTAAGTTCATCCAATTTATCTTTTGAGTAATGTGCATAATTGAATTTCTCAAAGTACTACATTTATAATAATATAACATAGTATATGAAAAACTTACATGTCAATCATCTTCTTCAAATCTGGATATGTTGACCAATCATTGTATAACAAATCCAGAAAATACACAGTATCTCTTACAAGATTAATCACAACCAATAACCAGTGTCTACTGTAAGAATAAACAAATATTAAACAATGGCCAAAAATGGAAAAATTATAATAGATCAAGTTAGGATGAAAATCTAACCCGTTGTCAATATTATATGGTAAAAAGAACAACTTTTCAGTATCTTTGCTAGCCACGAATAAACCCAGTACATATGCTATAACATCATCTGGTCTTGTTACGATTAACCCTGAATTGACAGTGTTGGGAGCTAAGAAGCCAAATCTTGCTTCTAATCCATGTGGGAGCACAATGTTATCATACATAAACCTTAAATTAAAACATCATTAACATTATACTATATTCATTGAAATGAGGAAATAAATTGTTCATCTAATTAAACAAAGTGGATCGGAGTATACCTGATGTATGTATCGATAACACCGAGGCCTAATTCCAAATGTTTAAAAACTTGCTCCATATCCTCTCTACCAATTGCTTCCATGTATTCAAAACCAAAGATGTCTGCCCTCATAGGTATAAGGCGGGTACCACCATCTGGAATATCTGTTATTCCTAAATATGTCTGAAGGCACGACCTATACTGAGCAGTAGTTTTTTTGCTAGCCACGGTCTTAGAAACATTCTTTTTTTTTGTGTGGAAATATTGATAATTTCAGGCGCCTTACCCCTAATGACTTGTGCAATCTCTTTAGCATGAATCTACTTATCATATAATTAGTTAAGTAAAGTATAAAATTATAAATTAGCATTTTTCATAGCATAAATGTCATATAATTATGTTGTACCTCAATTGATGCAACTGACTCGGTTTCCCGCCTAATCCCCTTATCTTTTGGAATGGATTTTGTTGGAGTCTAACATTACCATGTAAACAAAATGTAAGTAAAATTTCCTTAAAAAATTAGAATAGTTAACGGTTTTAAGCATACCTCATCATCTATGTAAACGAGGCTTGACGACCATGCAACAAATGATCCTATTGCATCTGCCACCAATGTTGCATCCGCCACATCGTCAGGTAGTGGTAACAACGCACCCCTTCTAAAATAACATCAACCAATACTTTTAAAAATCCATTTGGGAGCATTTTATGGTGAAGCATTTCTCCCGAAGTATTATGCACTTTTCCCTTGCCAACCATCCGATAAGTCGATAACGACAAATAGAGTTGACACCGAGAAATGCCCTATAACCATTAATAAATATGGTTATATAATTAATAAATATGGTTATATAATTAATAAATATGGTATATAATTACCTCGATAATATTCAGTCCAAAGTTACCATTGATACTACCTTTGTCACTAGTATCTTTAAAACCTGTGACTTGATCTATTTCTTTTTTCTTTCTCAGCTCATAAACTTCTTGTTGTAACTTTTCCAAATTTTCCTGAAGTTATTTATTGCTAGGAGCTTTTGTCTTTGATTTTTTCTTCAAGGATGTTGGAGTGATCCCAAATCCCTTACCCCTGACCCGACCAGAATACTCACGAATATCTAATGCTCGACTAAGTATTCTCCTGCAATCATTATCTTCATATGGAGGTATAGACTGAGAAAGAGTCCCCTGAAATTCATATGAATATTGTAATTAAAGAATGATATGTTAATAAAAGAATGATGTAATTAAATAAATAAAATAATGATTTAATTAAATAAATAATGTTATACTTACACATCTCTCGAAAATTTGTTGAACATTTTCTTTAACAGCTCCATCCTTACACACACAAGCTTCCTTCCACAAAATATGTTCCGGAAGAGATGTTTCAGAACTATTCTCCTTTGTTAACTACACATTAAGCCAAATAACATGATAAAATATAAGCGTGCATATATTATAGATACTTTGAAATTTATAGATACTTACAATAGATTGTTGAAAGCGTGCATATCCCTCTATGTAATTTTCTGGCCAATTTGAGTATATAATCTCTCCTGGTATCATCAATGTTGAATGACCTCTACGAAAATCATGCACAAAGTGCGTTAGTATAAGTAATTTAAAGACATAATTGTCATTAAAAACAAATAACATCACATATGGTACCTGTATCTCACTCCATATTTTATCTTTAGCGTCGTTCAACACTTTTTCTCTCCAATCTTCACAAGTAATTGGAATTTCTCTCCTTACCACCGAACCAAGATAACTCGTCAACGTTGAACCGTTAGGCTCAATTAGTTGGCCTTCTTGACTCCAATTCACATCATACTTTATGTCTTGATCTCTATCTCGAATGATTCTCTTCATAATTGTTATTCCTCGTCTAATTTCCATTTCCATTTTATTAACGTGCTCATCTCCATCATGCCTAGAATCATCATGTGGGTGATCCTCGTTAGTAGCCATCTAACCTGTAATAAACATAAACATAAACCCAATATAAAATTCCATAATCATTTTAATATATATAAAATGACAAACACAAACATTAACATAAACATAGGCAAACCAAAAAGACCACAATTGACTATTTTTTCTTTGGGATGTGGTGGAAATATAGTTTCATCATGAGTACTAGCAGAAGTTGTAAGACTTGTATGCTCTACATTATCTATCATCTATTTAATAAAAAACAGTAGCAAAATTAGAACTAAAACAATAAATTCTAACAGAAGTAAAGTAAAGCTTGAGAAATTATAGATGCACTAAAATTTACAGATTTAGTGAAAGATTCACCTCGAGTTTCACTAGCATTTTAACAGGATGAACTAGAAAATTGAACTATAAATTCCCAAGTCTTTATCCAGTAAAAGCTACTTCTACATAAAGGCAAAGTATGAATATGAATATGAATAATAATTCTATGAAAAAGGTTTCATTACCAAGAAGAGGAAAACTACATTTAGTATGACGACAAAATATCTTTCAAAAGAAAAACTAGTATATATAAGAAAAAGGATATACCCCTTGAAAAAATTATGAGTTGAGCACAAAAGAGAATCCATAAACCTAATAATATCCAATAACAAGGTTAGTAGCAGGCCTTGAATATTTGAACCATCTAATCAAAGACTTACAAGACAAAAGAAAATAATGTCTTTGGGCATGGAATAAAATATTGGCCCTAAAAAGAGACCCCTCAATTCAATAGAACATTGTGTCTATCTCAAATTTCATTGCAGAGTAATTTTTGCAAGGGGTTGTGTATTAAGTTTGAGTTAGAGTTAGAGTTATTGAAACACACAAATTCTTACAAAAGATAATACAATAAGAACAAATCCTATAACATTGCCATTACTAAAAAAGACTTGCAAATTTCTCTTATTTGATACGATTTGACAATTTGATGTGAATTCAATGAAAAAATTAATATTGTTGCATCCATGAGAACTAATCAATCTCCAAAGACGGTTATGCATAATATACAAGAATTAATATTGCTGAATTCTTTTCAGGTATCTCAATAAAAGCGCAATGCCTGCAAATTATTCCCACAGTTAGAGTACATACTAATAAGTGTTGTGGAATTTGCTTTTAATGAAAAAAACATGTTTCTTTCTGTAAAAATAATATGGTTAGTATTTTTTTCTATTTGATGACACACTTAATTTGTACTCCTGAATTTCATGTCAATATGCCAAACCTCTTGTATCAATGAGAAGCCTATTAGGCTCAACTCAAGGATAAATGAGGTAGCTGTTACATTGTTATATATGTGCAAATTTTTCTAGCTCAACTTTAACCATCATCTAAGAGATTATAACCAACGGTAACTCTAAATTAACACAAGTTGGTTGATTTACTTGTAACTATATTACACTAGTCAAATAAGTTGCTGCTAATGCATGCTTGAACACTAGTCAAATAACCATAGCAACAATGGTTAATACCCACAAAAATTAGTTTTTCAACCAGACATAACTTCCCATGTGGTCTTGCCTAAAATCACAACCACTAGGTAACAAAAGCAAAACAACACATCATTAAATTCAAAGCAATTTCACATAATTATTTCTTGTTACCATGCAGTAACATGTTTAAATTTCCAAATCTCAGAACAGAAACTCAGAAAAGGATCCTATAAGAATGTTTTGCAGGATTCTTCTTCATCCTCAAACTTATATAGGCCATTTATGACAGACAATCTACATTCATTGTATTGTCAAACATTGAAATCTTAAATAAGACTGTAAACCATATTCACACAACAACTATATAACTGAATAATTCATCATAATGGAACAGACCAAACCAAAGTTCTAATTTTTTTCCATTGTTTTACTACTAAGTGTCGTTCAAAATTTTGGAACAGAACGGAAACACTGAACATAACAAGAGTTATTTCGGTTACGCGGAAATATTATAACAATAAACGATAACATTAGAGACTAACACACATAAACACACTTGAAATCCTACAAACAACAAGAATCAGTAATGTTGAATTTGATATTAATATTTTCCAGTCATGAGAAATAGAAATAGATCCGGCCATTTTGAATCATCAAACTATATTTTTATGGACAAATGAATTAGAACATAAAACCAACGGTTTCCCAGAGAGAAAGAGAGAAGAGTACCTTGAAAGTGATGGTGGAGGACGGCGGTAAGCGGTGGAGAGAGAGCCTTGTTTTGCAGAGAGATACGATGGAGGACGACAGAGAGCGGTGGAGAGAGAGACGTTGAAAAGGGTTTCGCGTGAGGAGGGAATTCGATCTATGAAAAGAGAAACAATACTGATTCTAATTTTTAATTTCTAATTATATGAGTTTAGACAGCGCTTTTGAGAAAAGTGCTGGCTAATATGGGCCTTTAGCAGCGCTTTTGAAAAGCGCTGGATAATGTGGTCCTTTAGCAGCGCTTTTGAGATTTTTTTTTAAATTTATGTGACTTTAGACAGTGCTTTTAAAAAGAACTGTCTAAAGTGGTCCTTTACCAGTGCTTTTGATAAAGCACTTTCTTTTAGCAGCGCTTTTTGAAAGCATTGTCTAAGGTCACATTTTAGCAGTGTTTTTATTTAATATTGTATACAGTTTCCGTGTTTTTTTAAATTTCATTTATAGCAGCACTTTTCTATAAAAGCGGTGTCTAATGTGTGCTAATAAAAGCCATTTTTGGCGTAGTGTTTCCATGCAAACCCTAATTACTAAGCACTAAACATAAAAATAATAAAGAAAGCGGTAAATTGTGGAAAATGAAGGTTCCTACGCTATTATATGGCCTTGGAGAAGTTACAAAATAGAAAAGCGGAAAGTAAAAAACTTATAACTATTACAAACCAAGAAGAGTTACAAAAATGAAAAAAGGAAACACTAGAGGAATAAGCTATGCAAAAAAACGTAAGAATAAGAAAAGGAAAAGGAAAATATTTTTAGTGATTTTTGATAAAAAGAAGGTTTTGGCGATTAATTAAATAAACCTAAAAATTCTAATTAATTTTAACAAAAAAATAAATAAATAAAATTAAAAACCTAAAACCTAATTTGATTAGGTTTATAAAAAAGGGTTTTTGAAAAAAAATAGGTTTGTTAAAAAAGGGTTTATGGTTAAATGAATTTATGGTTTTTAAGGGAAAATTGATGAAAATAGGAAAAAAAACCATAGAACTTCCAGGGGTGGGTGTTGAACCCACACCCTCAGCTTTTTCATCCAGCGTGTTCACCACTAGGCCAGGCGCTCTTTGGTGTTAGGGAATAGAAACCAACACGCTATGTAATCTATAAAACATAAAAACATGAAAAACAAATCCAAAACGCCAAAAGGCAGGGACCGAACCCGTGCCCTGGCATAGTAAGACCTTAACGCACGCGCTTCTACCACTGGGGTGGCTATACATCCGTTTATATTGATTAAACAAATTAATTATAACATAAAAACATTGCCTGGACCAGAGAGGCGGCAGAGCCCTAGCTCCGGTCGTCTTCTTTGGTGACTCTCTTTTCCATTCCTGCAAAACAAACACAGTTAAGGATCCCAGGATACCCTACCCTAAATCATACCCTACGAGTTCAATGGAATCATTATTTTGGAATGAATTGCACTGGTTTGTAAGGTATAACAAAAATAACATGAATTGGTATGGACATGGTAGTTCATGGTTCCGATAGCATGGGACTCCTGCGTTGACCATAACCTGTATAAACACATCTCAGAAACACATTAAGAGCATTAGTATGCCTTAAAACAATACAAAAATAAAAACATGAACTTGCAAAAATAATGAGATCGGAGATGTATGCATGTGGGTTTTGTGAGCTTTGGATCATCAGGTTTGATCCATTCTTACTCTATAGTTCTCCTGGAAGCGAATGGAACTATTATAATTCTTTGAAGGTGGCTGCAACTAGGGTTCTTGGGTTGCCCTAGTTTGAATGATTTTTTTAGATTTTTGAGAAGTGTTTCTTGCAAATATTTTTTATGGCTTGATGTCTGAATTTATGAGAATATATAAGCATGAATTAGGTCAAATTTTTATGGACTTGGACCTTGTAAGAAAAGCCCTTATTTTATCTAATTTATTTTGACTTTTAAAATAAATAAAAATAAATAAAATAAAGAGGTCAAGGGGTGCATGATGTAATTCATAGGCTTATATGACGTGTAGCATGCGCATGGACCTTGAAACAATAGCCCATTAGCCCAAAAATTCAAGTTTGCTCCATTTAAACTTCATATATTTACTCAAAATTTCCCAACTTGCACCAATCATAACACTCTTAATTTTTATCATTTTAAAGTGATACAATACTTTTTGGAAAGCTCACGACATCCTCTACAATCCCTAATTTTATCATTTTTGCATTTGAAGACTTTATCTTGATGAAATTTGCCTTGGCAAAAAGTGTCTTTTTGTTGACTTTTGAAATGACCTGTAATGTATTGGCCCAAATATCTCAAATGAATAATTTTCTGGACTTGAGCTTAAAGAGACAAAGCTGTAGAGAATTGAATTTCCTTCAAAATTAGCTTTGGTTGAGAAAAATCTGATGAAGCATGTGAAAGTTATGCTTGGTCAAAGTTCAGTTGACTTCTCCTTAAGAAAACCCAAATTTGGCAATTTTTAACTTTTGATGATTCTTGAGTTTTCTTGATGAATCATGATCAACTATTGATAAAATGAAGAATGTGGCTTCAAAATCTTGATGTTGACCAAAAATCTTGAAGTTTGACTGTATGTTGACCTCAGTTGACTTTTTACCCAATATAGTTGATTTTCAATCATATGAGCCATTGATTGAGCAAACTTATGGTGCAAGGCATGAAACTTGGTATGCGCATTCTTGAAGACATGTAAGAAACCATGAAGTCCACTTGATGCCTTAGAAACCCAATCTCCCTTGAGAAAAGTAAAACCCTAGTTGTAGACCCATTGCTTAGGAGTAGAATTTGTCTGATCAATCCTTGAGCAACCTTGAGCATTTGAGAACCCTAGGAGATTGTCTTGAAGAAAATGGGAGGGAAAATTTTGGGGTACAACAGCTGCCCCTGTTCAATCTTCTTAAACCAGAAGAGTTAAATTGAAATATCCACCATTCATGATCTGAAGGTAGAAGAGGATTGAACACTTAAGTGCCCATAAATTCGCGGTCACATGTGTAAGAGGTAATGATGTTGGTTGATAATATTGCTTGAAGGGGCTTAAATATGACATTCAGAGAGGTGATAAAATGTCGTCAGAGATGGGATCATAGATGCCATCAAAGTAACTGTCGGTAGGAGTATCAGAATGAGTCTACACTTGACTGTATCTGAAGAATGCTTTTTAGAATGGATCTCTGGGGAAAGTGCTTAAGTAGCTTGCTTATCAGATTTAGTCTTTGAGGGAAATGCTTGTCAGATTTAGTCTCTGAGGTAAATTCTTGTCATGTAGATAGTCGCCCTATCCTATTTCGAGAATTGATCCACAATCTGCTTTCGTTGGTAAACTCGTCCTGTTTCGGGAATTCATGCCACCTGGTCATATCGATAGTTTCCTCGACCTGTTTTGGGAGTTAATCTTTTCCTGGTTATAAAGATAGTTGTCCCATCCTATTTTGGAAATTAATATGTGCCTGGTCATATAGATAGTTTCCCTATCCTGTTTCGGGAATTAATATATTCCTGGTCATATAGATAGTTTCCGCGTCCTATTTCGGGAGTTAATATTTGACATGCTTTCTGTTGGCGAACCTGTCTTGTTTAGGGAATTCACACCGCCTGGTCGTGTCGATAGTTTCCCAGTCTTGTTTTGGGAATTAATCTGCGACCTGGTCATAAAGATAGTTTCCCCGTCCTGTTTCAGGAATTAATCTCTGACCTTTTTGAAAATTTCTAATGATATTTGTCTGTTTTTAGACTTTTACTTGAAAAGACAAAGTTATTCTTTATTCAATTTCATGATGTATGTAATGATGTTCTCAAAGTAAATAAGAGTGTGCAATATGCGTTTCATATGCATATGCTATGATACTTGTAAATGATGTATAGATGTAAGATGTTGTTGAAGCGTATCAGTAGCTTTGTATAACATCCTTGATTGGGGAAAATAAATCCCTAGCTATTGCTAGAGATGAAGAACATGAATCTTCAATCTTGTTTAGAATGTCTTCGTTGGGGATTCATGCCCTCTGTTTTGAGGATACTCTGCTGTGAATGTTTGACTTCTGCTTGGGGATAAAAGAGTTCAGGAACATTGGTCGTTCATTGCTCTACTGGGGAATTTAGTTCTTATATACCCCGATTGGGGATACAAGAGATGGATAACCTTCTGAGGTGCTGCATGACCGAGGTTTTGATATGGATGTCAACTCTTCCAGGGACGACAAAGTTAGATGACATCTGGCCCGATTTCAGATTCCATAAAAACTCTTTGGAGGTAGCGACCTATACTTTGCTGGAGAAGAGAATCTTGCCGGTGATTTGTAGTAGTCGGGGTAATGAACTTTGTTTGGAAAATTAAATTCCATTGGGGAAATAAACCATGCAGGGTAAAATAAACCCTACTGAAGAACAAAATTTTGCCAGGGATTTTACAGTGTTGGAGAAATAAACTCTGCTGGAGAATTAAATTCCTGTGGACTATGTTGAGGATATAATCTCTGATAAGGATTTGAATTTTGTAGGCTATGCAGAGGAAGTTTCTACTATATGCGGGAGAAATGATCAAACTCCTTTATTCGCTAGGGGGATCAGCTGGGGAGTATGGTTATGTTAATAGATGGAATATGCCTCAATTTCTGTCTGAGGACATATTAGACTCGCTGAGGAATGTATCTCCGTCGGGGATGAGCTTGTGCAAGTATCTCTGCGGGGATTTTTCTATGGTGATTTGTGGACGTCTTGAACGTTATCCCACCTCCTAGAATCTTTGGTAAATGTCGATTCTTATTTTTATGCACATATTTGTTAACAGTAATAATATTCATATGCATATGTTCATTCATTTTAGTCATTGGACGTTTTGGCAAACAAAACAGAGAAACTAAACCAAATTAGAATTTTGAAGCATATTTGTATTGATAATTTTCCTATAAACAGGAGGTTTTGTACAAGGAGACGGAGAACCTAGTAAGAGGAGATCGTCGTAAAATGAAAAGAGAACAAAGTAAAACAAAACACATAGTTATGTGTAAACGATCCCACCGAGTTTCAACTCTACTATTGCCCTTACATCTTCGAGCATCTCATCTCTTGTTGTCGGAAGAAGCTGATTAAATTGATATTATACCATTCGAACTTGATGTTGGTAATAAAGCTTTCTGTATGTAGGTGATCCAACATGACATAGTTGCACGCTTTAACCCCTAACTTTTTCCTGGACCGTCCTTTCAGGTTTTCAGTCCACCAGGATACCCTTTTTTGCCCAAGTCGCCTTTTCAGGTTTTCAACTTGTCGGGTGTACAATATTTATATATATCCCAAATCTTTGCCCAAACCCTTTTGGTTCACCGGGATGCTCTTATTTTTGCCTAGGCCGGTCAACCTAGCGGGTATCTTTTTAGGCGTAGTATTTTTTGACTATGTTCGCATTTACGGGGTGCAGAAAATTTTCACCGTCCATGGTGGTAAGTGTGATACGGTGGGAGAACTGACTTGAGGTTTTGCGTTTGTGTTTGCAAATGTTTCGGTTTAGCAAGAGTCACCACCGACTTTTTATTTTATCCTAAGGAAAGGTCAAAAAGCATAGGAAAGACCTTTGAGATATTTTCTTGGGTTCTGGGAGTAGATTATGAAAAGGGAAGGTGCAAGCACCCTTTTCATCCATTGTTATCCATGGGCTCTTAGTTACTTGTTTAGATCACTTGCTTTGCTTTTCCAATTGTTTGAAATGGTGCTTTGTTGTGGTTTTGAAAGATGTTTTGAAAAGAGACCATCATTGTGGCAACCTTTGTAATTATTCTTGTTTGAATGTATACAAAGGTGTTTTTGTCTTTTGAAAAGATTTCAAAGTTTGAAAGTTTGATTTGGATAATGTTTAGAAATTGTGTTGTGAAGTGTGTTTGAAAATAGCAAGGATGTTTTTGCAAGCTTTTTGATCAAGTAACTAAGAGCTATCTACCCTATTTTACTCAAAGATCTTTCTTATGTTTTTAACCCTTTTACCAATGTTGTTTCACCATTGTATTTGGTGAACAACCTTGTGTTAGGATGTTAAACGGGACAGGCGCGGGTCATCGTATAGACCATGATAGCAATTGTGTCAAGTATTTTTGGCAATTTTCTTGAGGGACTTGATCATTTTTGTTTAGGCAACTCAGATAGCGCCGTCGAGGGACTATGATCTTTTGTTTTGTTTTTGTTTTGCCAAAGTACCCAACATGCATACCATGGCCCATTTTTGAAGGCAACAAGTGGATTGTAACCCTAGGGGTGTAAGTGTGCATTGTGTTTGATTTTCATGCATTTTTGTCTTTGATTAGGTCAAACTATTTGTTAATTTGGATTTTTGTATACAAACTCTAATTCTCTAATCATGGCATATTTGAAAGCGTAAAGTGCGATAATTTAAATTCTAAGCTATTACAACATGATTATGGGGATGGGGGTACAATTTTGAATGGGGGGTATTTGACAAGAAATATAAACCCTAATTTACTATTACATCCAAATTGAATTTAATTGCATGAATAATAAATGAATAATATTTAACTAAACAAAATAAATAAATATCAAATAATATGTATTATGCAAAAAGGTTTTTGTCTACCTATGTATGTAAAAGTATTTTTAATGTAAAAAAGTTTAAAGAAATAAATTAAAAAAGGATTAATTTTATTTGTTTAAGGGTAAACCCTAATTTCTTTAAGAAAATAAATACTATATATTATTTATATACAATAAAATATATTAATATGTACAAAAATAAAATATACTTAAAAAAGGTATTTTAGTATGAATAATAATAAAAGAAAAAAAATTTAATATTTTTATATTTTTATTCTAAGTATTTAATAAAATAAAAGTATATATATATATATATATATATATATATATATATATATATATATATATATATATATATATATATATATATATATATATATATATATATATATATATATATATATATATATATATATATATATATATATATATATATATATATATATATATATATATATATATATATATATATATATATATATATATATATATATATATATATATATATATATATATATTATATATATATATATATATATATATATATATATATATATATATATATATATATATATATATATATATATATATATATATATATATATATATATATATATATATATATATATATTAAATATATTAAATATGTATAATATAAAATAAAATATGTACAAAAATAAATTATATTTATAATAATATTTTCTGTGTGAATAAAAATAAGAAATAAAAATAAAAGTATAAATTGTAAATATTTTTCAAGTCTTAATAATATAAAAAAAAGTATTTAATATGTTTTCTATATTAGAAAAAATAAAATAAAATGCCAAATAAATGTAAAAAAATATGAAAATATTTTTGGAGCATTTTTTATATTTGGATATAAATAAACAAAATCAGAAAAGAAAACAAAAAATGCAAAAATGTAAAAATACAAGGAAATGGGCCAGGGGGTGCAAAAATGAAAAAGAGGGTGTCAAAGGCAAACAGGCCAAGCCCAGCCCAAATCTTCATCTTCAACCTCCAACATTTTGAAAAAACACGCGCCTGTTGTACAAACTTGGACATCCTGTATACGTGATCTATTGCAAAAACTCACAACATCAAACTTGTAGAGAATTTCAAGACGATTCCAACCATATAAAAAACTAATCCTAACTCTCAAAGACCAAAGAGATTTTCTATGGCCCCAAAATCTGACCTAGTTTTTTCAGCATGTTCATGGATAAAATTCTCCTAGCACACTTAATATAAATGAAAACTGAGCATATGTACAACTTCATGGCATTGAATACTACATTTTTTATTCACAAACCTAAGGCTAAATGTTCCTAAATAGAGAGATAGAAAGTGAAGAAAAACATGTTTCAGTTAGATTCGTGTAGGGCAATGCAATGCTTCTCAACAAGTTTTGAGGTGTCTGGTAGCTTGCCTGAACTTCACTTGATCTTTTCCAATAGCTAGCTTGCCTTGAATGTCCCTGAATCAGCCTATAGAACTCAACCTGCACAAGCTTGAAATGAAAATGGTGAACACTGTAAATGGAGTTACAGTTGGAAATGGAGGTTTGGGATAGCTTGAGTGAGTTGAATGGAAGGTGTTTGAAGCAACTTGGGGCAAAACGCACGAGCCAAATGAGCTGGAGAACTCAAGTTGCAGCACCTGCCCTGTTTTGCAAAAGAAGTGTGATTTCTGGCTATGGGGTGTTTTTGGGCTCAAGCACTTGTGTTTCTTGCTCAAAGGGTTGTGTTAAATATGTTCAAACTGTTTGCGTAAGTTGGTGTTGGCTAGTTTTTGAGTTCTCAAGTGTTTGGGCAATTTCTTGTTTTTGAAGCAAGAATGTGGAAGTTGTCATTACAAGCCTGTATAAGCCATCAAATATGCTGCATACAATCCTCTTGGTCCCTGCAATTTATGGATTTGATTTGGCTTCTGAGATCTTGGCCCTATGCTCAAAGATCATGGTTTGACATAAAGCACACTTTTGCAAAAATGGGAATTTTCCTTTTTCTACTTAAGGCCTAATCTTGTGTACAATATCCAAATGGCCAAAACAAAAGCTTAGACTTATGGATTTGCATTTAATTAAGTAGTGTTAAGTGGTTTAGAGGCCTGCAAACTAGTACAAGGCATGCTGGTTTAAAAATGCCACTTGAGTGAACATGAATTTGCCATGGATACAAAGTGAGTTTTTGCCAATTCAAGCATTCGATTCTCCCTAACCAAAAATGTGTTTGAGGAGTTCTTGGACAATTTGGAAATCTTGCAACATGATATATAATCCATCTTTGAAATGCAACTTGAGACTCCAAGTGGAACAATGTGAAAAATGACCAAGAAGATAGGGCAAAATCCTGCCTATATTAGGGCAAAATTTCAGTAAGTTAAAAGTTTTAGGGACCCTTGTTCCAAAAATCATAACTTTAGATCCAAGCTTCTTTTGAGAAAACTTTGTGAATAAAAGTTGTAAACTTTGTGGAGGACTACAACTTTCATGTTGTAAGTTTTGTTTGAATCCATTTGCATCATGGTGAAAATTTGGGGCAAAGTTAGGAAAAATTAAGAAAATTTCATAACTTAGAAAAATTCTAAGTTATGAAAATTTTCAATTTCAAACCCTAATTTGAAATTTTTGGTTTCTTGATGAACAAGTTTCATAATTTGACATATCTTGATGAAAAATGAGCCTTGGGACTTGATTCTGACCAAAAAGTCAAAGTTTGACTTTTTAGTGTACAATCAAATTTTGATCAGTTGACTGAAAAATTCATCTGTCAATCCAATGCAATTGAGGTCTTTTGAACTTGTTGAATAGGTAAAGATGATGAAATTGAGTCCTTGAGTCCATGGTTGAACCTAATTTTCCATTGGTTAGGTCAAAAGGTCAGAAATTTCCTTTGTAGAATCAAAACCCTAAAAATGACCATTTTGCCCTTTTGGTGATCTGATCAAATTTCTTGTGGAATTATGGTCCAAACTTGATCAAATGGTTCATATGAGTTTATAATGTTGATGTGGGTCAAAATTCATGAGTTTTGACTGTAAATTGGCCACAATTGACTTTTTCCCCAATACAACTGATTTCTAGGTCAACTGTCCAATTGACTGGGCAAAAAATTGATTCAAGGTTTGAAACATGGTATGGACAAACTTATGAGTCCAAAAAGAATTATGAAAGTCAATTTGAGCATTGAAGGTCCAAAAATCCATGTGCAAACTCAAACCCTAGTTTAGGTCATCAGTGCAAGGAGATGTCTTGAGCAGAGCAAACCCTAGCTTGATCTTGAGTTCAAAGAGCCTTGTGATGAGAAATGTTGGTAAAATGAGAGGGAAAATTTTGGGGTACAACAGTTGCCCCTGTTCAATCTTCTTGAACCTGAAGAGTTAGATTGGCAAGTTTGCCTTTCGTGACTCGAAGGTAAAAGAGGATTGGACACTAGAGTGCCTGTAAAATTTGCACTCATCAAAATATTGCTGAGGGAATGGGATTAAAGATGCCATTTGGAGGTGATAGAATCTTGCTGGAGATGGGCTTAAAGATGCTATCCAAGATTGTTGGTTGAAAATCAGTAGAATGAATATCAGAATGGTATCCGTGTCTGGAACGTATCTTTGTTGTATCTGGAGACTGGGTTCGTATGAGCAAGGGAATGGCGTCCGTGTATAGAGCGTATCTGAGCTGTAACTGTATTTGATTCTTGAATGAATATCAAAATGAATGCCGCGTCTGGAGTGTATCTGTATTCTGAATGGGTAACAGAGAAACATCTGTATGTGGAGCATCTATGTACTGGGGATAAATTCCGAATGAGTGACAGAATGGAAACCGTGTCTGGAGCGTATCTGGACTGTATCTGAAGTTGAGACCTGTATGAGTAACAGAATGACTTCCGTGTCTGGGGTGTATCCGTACTGTAACTGGGATCCGGACAAGTGACAGAATGACTTCCGTGTCCGGAGCATATCTGAACTTGAGTTTGATAGCTGAATCTGAATGAGAAATAGAATGGCTTCTGTGTCTGGAGCGTATCTAGTCTGTATCTGATTGCTGAAGTCTGAATGAGTAATAGAATGACCGCCACGTCTGGGGTGTATCCATACTGTATCTTGACTTGAAATTCTGAATGAGTAATAGAATGACTGCCGTGTCTGGGGGTGTATCCATACTGTATCTAAAATCTCTGAATAGTTGTTAACGATAGCTTTTTAATCTTATCCTGAAAAGGGTAGAATGTTAGGTAAAGCACAAAGTTATGTTGCATGATATGTATGATGCAATAAAATGTGTTCCATTAATGTTCATGATATATGAATGTAATGGATGTGCATATAAGCTGATTAGTTGTCTTGCTGAGGAAAATAAATCCTTGATAGCTGGAAATTATGAAATCTTTGACTACTGTCGGGGAAAGTAAATCCTTGACCGATGCTGGGGATTCATAAAATCTTTGATTGTTGAGAATGAGAAATCCTGGGACCACTGTTGGGGATTGAAAATCCTTGGTGACTTGTGGGGATTAACAAGATCTTTGACAATTTTTGTGGAGCATGAGAATCCTTCATGACTTTCCTGGGGAAATAAGGAAAAAATCCGACGACCTCTACTAGGGAATTAAAACCTGGGAGGCTTCAAATGGAGAACCAGGAACTAGAATCTTCGTACTGTTGGGAAATAACTCTGTGGGGAGAGTGTTTATTCCGCCAGGGAAATCAGAAGCTTGGGTTGTATGCCAATCTACTGGGGAATTAAAACCTGAGAGGCTTCAAATGGAGAAACAAGAACTAGAATCTTTGTTCTGTTGAGAAATAACTCTGTGGGGAGAGTGTTTATTCCGCCGGGGAAATCAGGAGCTTGAGTTGTATGCCAATCTACTGGGGATTCCTTGTTTTGTGGAGAACTCTGCTGGTGAAACAGTTTAGAGTATTCTGGCTCCGCTGGGGATCAGGAGTTTAGAGACTTAACTCTGATGGGAATCTTGAAACTTAACTCTGCTGGGGATATATACTCCAAGGTTTTAGCTCTGTTGAGGAGCAGGATGATGTACTGCATGGGATTTCTTCCGGAATACCCTAAAGACATTTTCCCATACTTTCGACCTATCAGTAATTATCCTCTCTTATTTCGTTTTATTTGTAAGCAGTGATTATATTCAAATGCATACGCCTATTTAACAAACCATTGGACGTTTTCAAATAAAACATAAGTGTAAAAAAGAAAGGAAAGGCAAGCAAATTTTTGCACATTGAAGTATTTTTGTATTAACTTTGTAAGTATTTTTGTACAAAGGAGACAGGCATCCTAGTAAGAGAAAGTTGTCGTAAAATTGAGAAAATTTTTATACAAAGAAAGATGGCTATGTGTAACAATTCCGTGGGGTTCCCATTTTGCTATAGCCTTCACAACTCTGAGTATCTTGTCCATTCGTTGCTTCGTCCATGGATGATTGGATTGATCAGAAATTTGGAGCTTGTCCGTGAAGAGATTGTTCTTAAAGTGATCCGACGAGACATAGTCATACGCTTTAATTCCCTAACTTTTGCCTGGACCACCCTTTCGGGTTTTCAGTCCACCGGGAAACCCTTTTTTTCCCAAGTTGCCCTTTCGTGTTTTCAACTTTCCGGATGTACATATTTTTTTTTATCCCTAATTTTTGTCTGAACCGCCCTTTTGAGTTTTCGATTCACCGGGATGCCCATTTTTGTCCAAATCACCTTTTCGGGTTTTCAACTTGTCGGGTTATTTTATTCGTAGTATCTTTTGACTATGTCTGCGTTCGCAGGGTGCGGCAAGTCGTCACCGTCCATGGTGGTCAGAATCATTGCCCCACCAGAAAAGATGTTCTTTATCACAAATGGTCCCTCGTAAGTAGGAGTCCACTTGCCCCTGGGATCACTTTGCAGCAAGATGATCCGCTTGATTACAAGATCTCCGACTTGATATACCTGACGCCTGACTTTCTTGGTGAAAGCCTTGATCATTCGTTTTTGATACGTCTGACCATGACAAACAGCAGTAAGTCTCTTCTAGTCGATTAAATTAAGTTGATCAAGCCGGGTCTGAATCCAATCGTCTTCACTTAAACCAACATCCTTCATAATCCTTAAGGAAGGAATCTGAACTTCCACAGGTAAAACAACCTCCATGCCATATACCAAAGAAAAGGGGGTTTCCCCAGTTGAAGTACGCACCGTGGTACGATATCCATGCAGAGCAAACGGTAACATCTCATGCCAGTATTTGTAGGTGACTGTCATCTTTTGAATGATCTTTTTGATATTTTTGTTTGCGGCTTTAACAACACCGTTCATCTTTGGCCGATAGGGAGATGAATTGTGATGTTGAATCTTGAACTGCTCGCAAAGAGCGGTGATCACAGTGTTATTCAGGTTTGTACCATTGTCCGTGATGATCCTGTCGGCGATACCGTACCGGCATATGAGATTCTGCTTAATGAAGCGGGCAACCACATTCTTTGTAACTGAGGCGAAAGAAGCTGCTTCGACCCACTTGGTGAAGTAATCAATAGCCACCAGAATGAAGCGATGTCCGTTGGATGCTGTAGGCTTGATCTCTCCAATCATGTCAATTCCCCACATCGCGAATGGCCAAGGAGCTATTAGAACATTGAGAGGAACAAGAGGAATACATACCTTGTCAACATAGACTTGGTATTTGTGACAAGTACGAGCGTATTGATGACAGTCAACTTCCATGGTAGACCAGTAGTAGCCTGCCCTTAGAATCTTCTTAGCCATTGTATGTTCGCTCAAGTGGGTGCCGAAGGTGCCACTATGTATTTCAGTCATGATCAACTCAGCTTCAACTTTGTCCATACAACGAAGTAGAACACAATCGTGGTTGCGCTTATATAGGATACCGTTGCTCAGGAAGAACTTGGCAGCAAATCTCCTTAGGAACTTTTTGTCGTTGACTGAAGCTCCTTCAGGGTATTCTCGAGTCTGGAGATACCTTTTGATTTCATGAAACCAGGGCTGTTCCACTACTTCTTCGGTATTAATCTCATGACAGTGCGCAGCTTCGTCCATTCGCTCAATGGTGATTTGGGGAGCCTCATTTTCCCAGCTGAGTTTAAACATGGAAGACATTGTAGCTAGAGCATCAGCTAGCTGATTTTCTTCTCGCGGAAAGTGCTCGAAGGTAATCTGCTCGAAATGAGGTAACAATGTCAGAACATGTTCTTTATATGGGATAAGATTAGGATGTTTGGTATCCCACTCTCCTTTGATTTGACTGATAACCAAAGCCGAGTCTCCAAATACGACCAAAGATTTGATTCCCAAGTCAATAGCAGCCTTGAGACCAAAGATACAAGCTTCATATTCGGCCATGTTGTTGGTGCCGCTGAAGTAGAGTCTAGCAGTGAACGGTGTATGGAAACCTTCCGGAGAAATAAGTACCGAACCGATACCGTTGCCAAGTGCATTTGAAGCACCATCAAAGTACAGGGTCCATCGGGATCCTTGTTCAGGTCCGTCATACGGTCCGTTACCTTCAATATTGTCCAATGTCATAATGTCCTCGTCAGGGAAGTCGAATCTCATAGATTGGTAATCTTCGACGGCTTGATGAGCTAGATGGTCGGCTAGTACACTCCCCTTTATATCTTTTTGGGTTGTGTACTGAATATCATATTCAGTCAGGATCATCTGCCATCTAGCGATTCTTCAGGATAAAGCAGGCTTCTCGAAGATGTACTTGATCAGATCTATTTTGGAAATCAGTAAAGTGGTATGTGTCAACATATACTGCCTTAGCCGGCGAGCAGACCATACCAAAGCGCATCAAGTTTTCTCGAGCAGTGAGTAGCGAGTCTCACAGTCGGTAAACTTTTTGCTAAGGTAATAAATGGCATGCTCTTTTCGGCCAGACTCGTCATGTTGGCCCAGTACTCACCCCATTGAATTATCCAAAACGGTCAGATACATGATTAAAGGCCTTCCTTCGACGGGTGGCATCAAGATAGGAGGCTCTAGCAAATACTCCTTGATCTTATCAAAAGCAACTTGACAATCATTGTTCCATTCAACCACCTAATCTTTCTTCAACAACTTGAAGATTGGCTCACAGGTAGATGTTAGGTGAGAGATGAACCTTGCAATATAGTTCAAGCATCCCAAGAAACCTCTAACCTCCTTCTCAGTGCGGGGGGCAGGCATTTCTTGTATAGCTTTGACCTTGGCAGGATCAACTTCAATGCCTTTTGTTGCTACGATAAATCCAAAAATTTTACCGAACCTGACTCCTAAAGTGCACTTGCTAGGATTCAGTCTGAGCTTATATTCCTTTAGTCTGACAAACAGCTTTTGCAGATGGTCGATGTGCTCTTCTTCTGTCTGTGAACGAGCTATCATGTCGTCTACGTAGACTTCAATCTCATGATGTATCATGTCATGAAACAAAGCTACCATGGCTCGCTGATAGGTTGCCCCGACATTCTTCATTCTGAATGGCATCACTTTATAGCAGAAGGTACCCCACTGCGTAACAAAAGTAGTCTTCTCCATGTCTTCGGGGGCCATTTTGATCTGGTTGTATCCCGAGAATCCATCCATGAAGGAAAATACCTTGTGTTGAGTTGTATTGTCAACCAATATGTCAATGTGTGGTAGTGGAAAATAATCTTTAGGGCTAGCCCTGTTTAGGTCTCTGTAGTCCACACACATTCTGACTTTGCTATCCTTTTTAGGCACGGGCACGATGTTAGCAACCCATTGTGGATAGGAAGTAACAGCCAGAAAGCCAACATTGAATTGCTTGATCACCTCAGCTTTGATCTTTTCAGACATGTTGGACCTCATTCGGCGAAATTTTTGTTTGATCGGTGGACAGTCTTCTCTTGTAGGGAGACGGTGAACCACAATATCTGTATCTAGTCCCGGCATGTCTTCATAGGACCAGGCAAAGATCTCGACATATTCATTCAACAACTGAACTAAGCGCTCCTTGACACTTAGCTCCAGGTTGGCACCCACTTTTACCTCTTTCTTGTCTTCCTCTGTTCCCAAATTAATGGTCTCTAGCAACTCTTCATGGGGTAGAATGGCCCTTTCTTCTTGTTGCAAAAGTCTGGCTAACTCTCCAGGAACTTCACAGTCTTCATCACCTTCGTACTCGGCATGATTAACCAGATCCTCAGAGTCATTGAAGGCCGAGGCAGAATAGTCACCCATGGAATCCAGAGTGGATGGGTACCTGCATTTGTGAGTGTGGGTGTGTGTAAGGGATAGCCATCCTTAAACAAAACAAAATGCAAAAGGAAAGAAAATGAACACAACAATTTATAGATGAAAACGTCCAATGATTCATTAAAAATGGCATATGATAATGAAGAAATCAATCCCTTACAAATGGACCTATATGCCCCGGGAAAGGCATAAGGCAAAAAGAGAGTGTACGAATTGTTTAATTATTACAGACCAAAATAGGAAATTGTTCAAAGATAAATTACTGATTGATGAAAGTGATGGGAACAGAGTCTTTCGCTTCCCAGTTGCTTAATCCTCCTTCAACGGTTGGAAAGATCCAATCTTCAAAGTTGTCTTCTTCATCATCATCTTCTAAGGCATTAATTCCATGGTGAGTGATTTTAAAGGTTGGTCCTCCAGCCCGGGAGCGACGCACAACCTTTTGGCCAGCGGCGGTGAAACCCAACCCGAACTTGTCCGTCTTGTGAGGAAAATCTGGCAGTTGCCCCCACACCGTACTCCTTCCTTCTTTGATTACATCCTTCGCATCTTTAAGGGATTCCATCTGAGACACAGGCTTGGAAATGATAGGCACATCAGTCACTGTCTTTGCAAATGCGACTTCAGGAGAAACCTCTTCAAAGTGTTGGAAAGGCATTTCTATGAATTCGCCATCTAACTCCACATAGAGGAAGGAGTTTAGGTGGCTTATCATGTACTCTTCCTCACCATGAACCGTTATAATCTTACCCTGGACCGGGTACTTTAGCATCTGGTGTAGAGAAGGAGTGACCGCCCCAGCATTGTGGATCCATGGCCTTCCCAACAAACATGAATATGAAGGACGAATGTCCATCACATAAAAAGTAGAGTTAAAAATTTCTGTACCCACTTTGATTGGAATGTACACTTCTCCATGAACCATCCTCTTAGAACCATCGAAGGCTCTAACAATGATGTTACTGGGCTTTAGGGTCAATCCTTCGCAGTCTATCCTGTCCAACGCCTTTTTAGGTAGGACATCCAAAGATGAACCTGTATCAACCAGGACATGGGAAAGCGTAGTCCCTCTTCACTCTACCGAGACGTGCAGCGCATCATTGTGTTTCCTTCCCTTAGGGGTCAAATCAGCATCAGAAAAACCAAGACCGTTATCAGCTGTAAGGCTAGCCACGCACTCTTCAAACTGGTCTGCAGAAGTTTCTTGAGGTACGTGTGTCGTCTTTAAAAATTTGATCAAGGCCTTAGCATGAGCCTCAGAGCAGAGTAAGAGAGCCAACATGGAGATTTTGGAAGGGGTTTACCCTAGCTGCTCCACAACATCGTAGTCGCTCTTCTTGATTATCTTTAGGATTTCTTCCATCTCTTTCTGGGTGGTCTCAGGGATTACCACAGTCTGAGCCTTCGTCCTGACATGCGCTTCTAGTATCCCCTTACCTTTGGTAGTAACATCAAAGGGTCTAACTTCAGGAGCATCCAATTCTTTAATTACCGGGCTTTGCACAGATGGCTTAACAGAAACATAAGCTTTCGAGGGTACGAAGACTGCTCGTGGAGGAGCAATCTCCGGAGAGAAGATCCTTCCGCTGCGAGTTATCTTGCCTGTTCCTGCAATATTCCCTATATCAGGGGTTTCATCATAGGAATTCTCTTGGACTGATTCTATCTGTTTGACACCATGGTAGAATATTTCTCCTCCGTAATTCCATGGTATCTTCTTGTTAGATTTATACGGGACAGGCCCCGGCATGGCAATTTTCAGCGGCACAAACTTAAGATCAGGCGTAATCTTGACAGGCCTTTTGCAGGTCTTGGGAAGATTGTCAGAGATGGTTATTATGGTAATGTCATTGGTAGGAGTAACAAAGGTAGCAAGAGTAACATGAGTGATGGTATCAACAAGAGTCTTTTGAAAGAGGATCTCTTGGGTATCCATCAGGCGCTGGATGCCTGATTTCAACAGTGGGCAGTCAGTTTGCAAGTTTGAACAAAAGTAGCAGTCTTTTCCACAGCCTGTGAATATCCCGGCTTTCATCAAATTTACTTTAATCACTAGTAAGGGAGTCAAAAGGTCATCAACAGTGGTAACATGAAGATCTTCCACAATTGAATGGACATTATGACCATGTTTGGGCATTGGAGCGGATATCACGTTGGGTTTTTCAGGAGCATCAAACTCTACCTCCTTGGCGTCTATCAGGTCTTGGATCTTGTTTTTAAGAGCCCAACAGTTGTTGGTATCATGCCCTACACTGTCCGAGTGGTACGCACATTTTGCACTGGAATGATAATAAGGAGAAGAGGTATTGGGGTTTTTCGGTGCTTCTTTCAAGTTGGTAAGGTTTAACTTTAACAGATGAGGGAGGACCTGAGCCGGCGTCATATTGATTCGGGTGAATTTCCGTTGTGGCCTTTCTACCCTTTGCTGATTAGCTCTTGGTTGATTGCTACGAGTTTGATCGGCAGAGGAGTTTTGAATCATCACAGCCCCTACCGTTGGTCGGCGCTCCGTCTTTCCTTGATTTCTCTGGGAATAAACAACAGAAGCTTCTTTCTTGGCTGGGAAGGTCTTCTTAACAGCAGTGGAAGCAGTTGCATCCTTTTAAATTTTACCACTCTTAATGCCAGCTTCAACCCTTTCACCTATCAGTATTAGTTCGGTGAACCCTGCAGATGAGCTCCCGATTAGATGATTAAATAACGGACCAAACAAGGTCCCCAGAAACATGTCAACCAACTCTCTATCCGACAACGGTGGCTGCACCCTTCCATCCAAATCTCGCCACTTCTGGGCATACTCTTTAAACCCTTCATTAGAGGCCATACCCATACTTTGTAGTTGAGTACGAGTAGGAGCTAAATCTTCATTGTATTGGTATTGTCGATAGAAAGCAGCAGCTAAGTCCTCCTAGTTATGAACATCAGATATCTCAAATTGATAGAACCAGTCCAATTGCGTGCCTGACAAACTATCTTGAAAAAAGTGGACCCAAAGATCCTTATCAGAGGAGTGGGGTTGGATCTTTCTGACGTAGGATCTCAGATGCATCTTTGGACAGGACAAACCGTCATACTTAGCAAATGTAGGTACTTTGAACTTGGGAGGAATGATGATCCCAGCAACCAATCCTAGTTCTTCGAAATCTAAACCAGGTACCCTTTTCAACTCCATGGCTGCCAACCGATCCTCAAGATTTTTATACTTATCGTCCGCCGGGGGATATTGCTGTTCGGAGTAATCTTCATCCTCTTCCTCTTCTTCTTCTTCAACTTCAGATTCGGAAGGCATCACAAATCCTTTTCCTTTACCAACCCCTTCATCAGACGTCGAGGGGAACTCGAGAACCTTTTTAGCCTGGTTTTCAAACCTTCTTCCCATAGTGGCCATACCAGTCCTTTTCTTCTTTTTCTCTTTATATTTTTCCAACAGTGCTTTAAGATCCTCTTGACCCTTTGCTAAGGTCATGAGGAGTTGCTGGAATTGCGAATTTTGTGCTTGCAGATCCCTAACCGTCTGCTCCAAATCCATCTTGCTGAAATAAATAGCAGAAAGATAAGGAAACCTGGTGTGAAGACCTGTTTATGCATATGATGAATGATATGTTATTCATGTAATGCATTCAAGGATTCAGAAATTCAAATTTGTTGCAAACAAAAAGAACACACGTCATATTAAGAAGAAATTTGTTAGTACATAAATGCCCTATGGGCAAAATATTACAAAGTTCTTAATGTAAAAAGACGTTGCACATCCTCTTTGGTGTGATGTAAGTGTTGAGAGTTTCCTCTTTGTGAAGTCGGCGGGTAAGCTCCAAAACCTTCTTCTCACTGGTGTAGAAGCTGGCTTCAAAAGTATTTCGTTCTTCTTTGAGTTGTATCCAACTTTTTTGCAATTCTTCCAATGATGTTGGCATGTCTGGATGTAGGAGGGTGTATGGAACCTCTCCTTCCATAACAGGCTCTTTGATCACAGGGAGAATGTGAGGGTAAGGCATCATAAGACTCTGGGCGCGGGTTTGTACCCACTTGAGATAAGGCTCAATGGGGATGGAATTTTTTTGTCCCAATGTCTTACTATCCATTTTTTTGGGCATCCTCCAAGCTCTGATAAACCTTTGTCGAAGTCCTTGCGCATCGTTGTCGAAGTCAAAAACTAGGTCAGGAATCAGCATATCATGAGGACCATCCCTTCGAGCATATCCAAATTGTCTCAAAGCTAAACAGAGGTTGTAGGTAATGCCTCCCCTAATGCCAAGTAGTGGGACATTAGGGAATTCCCCACAACGATCAATGATGATGACATTTTCTCTGGACCGAGAACACCAATGAAGATCAAAATGTGTGAGGGTCATCAACCGTTGTGACCACCTTAAACCCTGCTCATTCTTCAAAACTGTTTGGGGAAGGTGAGAAATAAACCACCTTGCTAGAAGAGGAGTACAACACATGAGAACACCTCTTTTCCTCATTGTTCGTGTGTAAAATGAGTGTAGGATGTCCCCAAGCAATGTAGGTATAGGATTCCGAGATATGAAAATCTTGACAGCATTCACATCTATAAGATGATCAGGGTTTGAGAACAATACCAACCCATAGATGAGAAGTTCTACAATCTCCTCAAAATCTTGTAGATCCAGAGAATTCCAACAGTCTTGTGCCTTCTCAAACAGAAACTTTGCCAAGAAACCCTTGACACCACTTCTGGTTTCCCAATGTCCTTTGATATCAGATGGTTGCAAGTGTAATGCTTGAGCAACATCTTCAGGCTTTGGTTCTCTTTATGTACAGTTGTAGGGTAGTTGATGGAGAATAGGAATCCTCAGGAGTTGAGAAAATTCCTCCAAAGTAGGTACTAGTTGGTAATCAGGGAATGTGAAACAGTGTTGTAGGGGGTCAAAGAAATGGAAGAGAACTTTCACCATGTCTTCTTCAATGTTGGAGTTGACCAAGTTGAGAAGTCTACCATGTCTTTCACTGAAGGGAGAATTCTCCGGAATCTTAGAAGTGAGCTCCTTGAGTTGAGGAGGGATTCTCACAAGGTTGACTTGAATTGTTTTCCTGCAAAGAGATTCCATGACCTACAAAACAAGAACAAAGATGAAGATCCAAACCCTTGAAATGGTTAGTGGATGCATATGATGCTTTATGATGTTCATGATGTATGTACAAACATATGTACAAGCAAATCACACAAGATCCTAGTTTCAGGCTTGCATGAGGTTTCATAGGTAAGTACCCTCTTGAAGTTAGTTGGCTCAACCTGTCCTATAAATAGTAACCGGGTTCTAAGGAGCTCAATATCACTGGATTATTTTCTGTGTTCATTGTTTTGGTTTAGCCACTTAACTGGTGACAAAAATATTCCAAGAAAACAACCCTCAATGAGTGTAGTATCGAGTATCTACCAACTTCGGACTGCACCAAAGCCGGTCATCTCACTACTCCTAAAAAAGGCCAAGATGGTCAAGTAAGGTTCTAAGAGTTCATTAGTGCTTCATGACATCACTCAGCGGCCCCGTATTCTCTTTGATTGACTCAAAGGCTACCGGTACCCACAAATATGTCGCACTAACATAGCTATTGCTTCAACCATGTCGATATACCCCGCACAGTTTCCATAATGTATTGCTATTTACCTATGAATGTTTCCCAAAAATCCGGGTGGAGGATTCAAACCCAAGCAAGAGAACCAAATGTAAAGCAATCAAAGCAAACAAGATAAGCATGCAAAGGTGATCTAAACCCTAAGGTTACTCCACTTTTAAAGTTACTCCCCAACAGAGTCGCCAGTTCTGTGATACGGTAGGAGAACTGACTTGAGGTTTTGCGTTTGTGTTTGCAAATGTTTCGATTTAGCAAGAGTCGCCACCGACTTTTTATTTTATCTTAAGGAAAGGTCAAAAAGCACAGGAAAGACCTTTGAGATATTTTCTTGGGTCCGGGGAGTAGATTATGAAAAGGGAAGGTGCAAGCACCCTTTTCATCCATGTTTATCCATAGGCTCTTAGTTACTTGTTTAGATAACTTGCTTTGCTTTTCCAATTGTTTGAAATGGTACTTTGTGTGTGGTTTTGAAATATGTTTTGAAAAGAGACCATCATTGTGGCAACCTTTGTAATTATTCTTGTTTGAATGTATACAACGGTGTTTTTGTCTTTTGAAAAAATTTCAAAGTTTGAAAGTTTGATTTGGATAATATTTTGAAATTGTGTTGTGAAGTGTATTTGAAAATAGAAAGGATGTTTTTGCAAGCTTTTTGATCAAGTAACTAAGAGCTATCTACCCTATTTTACTCAAAGATCTTTCTTATGTTTTTAATCCTTTTAACAGTGTTGTTTCACCATTGTATTTGGTGAACAACCTTGTGTTAGGATGTTAAACGGGACAGGCGCGGGTCATCGTATAGACCATGATAGCAATTGTGTCAAGTATTTTTGGCAATTTTCTTGAGGGACTTGATCATTTTTGTTTAGGCAACTCAGATAGCGTCATCGAGGGACTATGATCTTTTGTTTTGTTTTTGTTTTGCCAAAGTACCCAACATGCATACCATGGCCCATTTTTGAAGGCAACAAGTGGATTGTAACCCTAGGGGTGTAAGTGTGCATTGTGTTTGATTTTCATGCATTTTTGTCTTTGATTAGGTCAAACTATTTGTTAATTTGGATTTTTGCATACAAACCCTAATTCTCTAATCATGACATATTTGAAAGCGTAAAGTGCGAGAATTTAAATTCCAAGCTATTACAACATGATTATGGGGATGGGGGTACAATTTTGAATGGGGGGTATTTGACAAGAAATATAAACCCTAATTTACTATTACATCCAAATTGAATTTAATTGCATGAATAATAAATGAATAATATTTAACTAAACAAAATAAATAAATATCAAATAATATGTATTATGCAAAAAGGTTTTTGTTTACCTATGTATGTAAAAGTATTTTTAATGTAAAAAAGTATAAAGAAATAAATAAAAAAAGGATTAATTTTATTTGTTTAAGGGTAAACCCTAATTTCTTTAAGAAAATAAATACTATATATTATTTATATACAATAAAATATATTAATATGTACAAAAATAAAATATACTTAAAAAAGGTATTTTAGTATGAATAATAATAAAAGTAAAAAAATGTAATATTTTTATATTTTTATTCTAAGTATTTAATAAAATAAAAGTATATATCTATCTATATATATATTAAATATATTAAATATGTATAATATAAAATAAAATATGTACAAAAATAAATTATGTTTATAATAATATTTTCAGTATGAATAAAAATAAGAAATAAAAATAAAAGTATAAATTATAAATATTTTTCAAGTCTTAATTATACAAAAAAAGTATTTAATATGTTTTCTATATTAGAAAAAATAAAATATAATGCCAAATAAATGTAAACAAATATGAAAATATTTTTGGAGCATTTTTTATATTTGGAAATAAATAAACAAAATCAGAAAAGAAAACAAAAATGCAAAAATGTAAAAATACAAGGAAATGGGCCAGGGGGTGCAAAAATGAAAAAGAGGGTGTCAAAAGCAAACAGGCCAAGCCCAGCCCAAATCTTCATCTTCAACCTCCAGCATTTTGAAAAAACGCGCACCTGTTGTACAAACTTGGACATCCTGTATACGTGATCTATTGCAAAAACTCACAACATCAAACTTGTAGAGAATTTCAAGACGATTCCAACCATTTAAAAAACTAATCCTAACTCTCAAAGACCAGAGAGAATTTCTCTGGCCCCAAAATCTGACCTAGTTTTTTCAGCATGTTCATGGATGAAATTCTCCTAGCACACTTAATATAAATGAAAACTGAGCATATGTACAACTTCATGGCATTGAATACTACATTTTTTATTCACAAACCTAAGGCTAAATGTTCATAAATAGAGAGATAGAAAGTGAAGAAAAACCTGTTTCAGTTGGATTCATGTAGGGCAATGCAGTGCTTCTCAACAAATTTTGAGGTGTCTGGTAGCTTGCCTGAACTTCACTTGATCTTTTCCAATAGATAACTTGCCTTGAATGTCCCTGAATCAGCCTATAGAACTCAACCTGCACAAGCTTGAAATGAAAATGGTGAACACTGTAAATGGAGTTACAGTTGGCAATGGAGGTTTGGGATAGCTTGAGTGAGTTGAATGGAAGGTGTTTGAAGCAACTTGGGGCAAAACGTACGAGCCAAATGAGCTGGAGAACTCAAGTTGCAGCACCTGCCCTGTTTTGCCAAAGAAGTGTGATTTCTGGCTATGGGGTATTTTTGGGCTCAAGCACTTGTGTTTCTTGCTCAAAGGATTGTGTGAAATATGTTCAAACTGTTTGTGTAAGTTGGTGTTGGCTGGTTTTTGAGTTCTCAAGTGTTTGGACAATTTCTTGTTTTTGAAGCAAGAATATAGAAGTTGTCATTACAAGCCTGTATAAGCCATCAAATATGCTGCATACAATCCTCTTGGTCCCTGCAATTTATGGATTTGATTTGGCTTCTGAGATCTTGGCCCTATGCTCAAAGATCATGGTTTGACATAAAGCACACTTTTGCAAAAATGGGAATTTGCCCTTTTCTACTTAAGGCCTAATCTTATGTACAATATCCAAATGGCCAAAACAAAAGCTTAGACTGATGGATTTGCATTTAATTAAGGAGTGTGAAGTGGTTTAGAGGCCTGCAAACTAGTACAAGGCATGCTGGTTTAAAAATGCCACTTGAGTGAACATGAATTTGCCATGGATACAAAGTGAGTTTTTGCCAACTTCAAGCATTCGATTCTCCCTAACCACAAATGTGTTTGAGGATTTATTGGACAATTTGGAAATCTTGCAACATGCTCTATAATCCATATTTGAAATTCAACTTGAGACTCCAAGTGGAACTATGTGAAAAATGGCCAAGAAGATAGGGAAAAATCCTTCCTATATTAGGGCAAAATTTCACTAAGTTAAAAGTTTTAGGGACCCTTGTTCTAAAAATCATAACTTGAGATCCAAGCTTATTTTGATAAAAATTTGTGAATAAAAGTTGTAGAATTTGTGGAGGACTACAACTTTCATGTTGTATGTTTTGTCTGAATCCATTTGCATCATGGTGAAAATGTGGGGCAAAGTTAGGAAAAATTAAGAAAATTTCATAACTTAGAAAAATTATAAGTTATGAAAATTTTCAATTTCAAACTCTAATTTGCAATTTTGGGTTTCTTGATTAACAAGTTTCATAATTTGACACATCTTGATGAAAAATGACCCTTGGCACTTGATTCTGACCAAAAAGTCAAAGTTTGACTTTTCAGTGTAAAGTCAAATTTTGATCAGTTGATTGAAAAATTCATCTGTCAATCCAATGAAATTGAGGTCTTTTGAACTTTTTGAATAGGTCAAGATGATGCCATTGAGTCCTTGAGTCCATGGTTGAACCTAATTTGCCATTGGTTAGGTCAAAAGGTCAGAAATTGCCTTTGTACAGTCAAAACCCTAAAAATAACCATTTTGCCCTTTTGGTGATCTGATCAAATTTCTTGTGGAATTGTGCTCCAAACATGATCAAATGGTTCATATGAGTTTATAATGTTGACGTGGGTCAAAATTCATGAGGTTTGACTATAAATTGGCCACAGTTGACTTTTTCCCTAATACAACTGATTTCTAGGTCAACTGTCCAATTGACTGGGCAAAAATTTGATTCAAGGCTTGAAACTTGGTATGGACAAACTTATGAGTCCAAAAAGAAGTATGAAAGTCAATTTGAGCATTGAAGGTCCAAAAATCCCTGTGCAAACTCAAACCCTAGTTTAGGTCATCAGTTCAAGGAGATGTCTTGAGCAGAGCAAACCCTAGCTTGATCTTGAGTTCAAAGAGCCTTGTGATGAGAAATGTTGATAAAATGAGAGGGCAAATTTTGGGGTACAACAGTAAGTATCATAGCATCATCAGAAAATATCTTCTTGATTACAAATGTCCCTTCGTAGGTGGGAGTCCATTTTCCCCTGAGATCACCTTATGGCAGGATGATGCGCTTTAGTACCAAGTCACCAGCCTGATATACTCGATGCTTGACTTTCTTGTTGAAGGCTTTGATCATACGCTTCTGGTACATATAACCATGACAAAAAGCCGCAAGCCTTTTCTCGTCAATCAAATTTAGCTGGTCCAACCTAGTCTGAATCCACTCGTCTTCGTCTAAATCTGTATCTTTCATAATCCTTAGAGAAGGAATCTGGACCTCGCCAGGAAGAATGGCTTCCATACTGTAGACTAGGGAGAACGGGGTTGCCCCAGTTGATGTCCGAACTGAAGTGAGATAGCCATTGAGAGCAAAGGGTAACATTTCATGCCAATCTTTATATGTCACCGTGATCTTCTGTATAATCTTCTTGATGTTTTTATTGCTGGCTTCCACTGTGCCATTCATCTTTGGTCGATACAGAGAAGAGTTGTTGTGCTTGATCTTGAACCGCGTGTAGAGTTCCGTGATCATAGTGTTGTTAAGATTGGTACCATTGTCCGTGATAATCCTTTTGGGGATACCATAACGACAAATGAGATTATTCTTAATGAATCGAGCCACAACATTCTTAGTAACAAAGGAAAATAAGGCTGCTCCAACCAACTTCATGAAGTAATCAATATCAACTAGGATAAAGTGATGTCCGTTGGAAGCAATAGGCTTGATTTATTCAATCATATCAATGCCCCACATTGCAAATGGCCAAGGAGCAGTCAAGACATTCAAAGGTACCAGAGGCACATGTACTTTGTTAGCATAGATCTGGAATTTGTTACAAGTTCTTGGATGACGATGGCATTCAGTTTCCATGGTCGACCAATAGTAAGCCGCTCTCAAAATCTTCTTAGCCATCATATGTCCACTGGAATGAGTACCAAAGATTCCTTCATGCATATCTTCCATAATTTTCGCAGCTTCCTTCTTGTCCACACAAGGAGGCAGAGTCGAATCATGGTTGTGTTTGTACAAAATTTCGTTGCTCGGGAAGAGCTTAGCAGAGAATCTCCGTAGGAATTTCTTGTCATTGATAGATGCCCCCTCGGGGTACTCTTGAGCCTCGAGGTATTTATTTACCTCATGAAATCAATGCTTCTTTTCTACTCCGTCAGTATCAACCCCATAGCAATGTGCCGGTTCATCCAACCTCTCAATAGTAATTCGAGGAGACTCGTTGTCCCATCTGACTTTGAACATATAGAAAATGGTTGCCAATGCATTTTCCAACTGATTCTCCTCTCGTGGAATATGTTTAAAAGTTATTTCCTCGAAGTATGAAATTAATGTCAGTACTTGCTCCTGATAAGGAATGAGATTTAGGTGCTTCGTATCCCATTCTCCCTTAATCTGACTAATTACCATGGTTGAGTCCCCATATACACTCAAGAATTTGATTCTCATATCGATAGCAACTTTGATACCCATGATGCACGCTTCGCATTCGGCCATATTGTTGGTACATTCAAAGTAAATTCTAGCAATAAATGGCGTATGGAAAACTTTAGGAAATCTAATTACAACACCAATTCCATTACCAATTATATTATCGGGATCATGGCTTAGGTACTTCATACGGCCCAGGTTCTTCGTAATCTGTAACTAGCATGATATTCTCATCCGATAACTCGAAATTCATAGATCGATAGTCGTCTGCAGCTTGATGAGCCAAATGATCTGCCATTACACTTCCTTTTATAGCCTTATGAGTGGTGTACTGAATGTCATATTCTGTCAAGACCATTTTCCATCTGACTATTCTTCTGGAGAGAGCGGGCTTCACAAATATATACTTTATGGGATCCATTTTAGAGATCAACTAAGTAGTATGGGTCAAAATATACTTTCTTAGTCGGCGAGAAGCCCATGACAAAGCGTAATAAGTTTTCTCGAGCAATGAGTATCTTGTTTCACAGTCGGTAAACTTTTTGCTAAGGTAGTATATTGCATGCTCTTTTCGACCAGACTCATCATGCTGGCCCATTACACACCCCATTGAGTTCTCTAACACTGTTAGGTACATGATTAGAGGCCTTCTTTCAACTCGTGGCATTGGAATCATAGGTTCTTGGAGGTACTCCTTGATTTTGTCAAAAGCTACCTGGCAATCGTCGTTCCATTTCAATACTTGATCTTTCTTCAGTAACTTGAAGATTGGCTCACAAGTAGCCATCAGATAGGAAATAAACCTGGAAATATAATTTAGTCGTCCCAAGAAACCTCTGACTTCTTTCTCAGTACATGGAGCAGGCTTTTCTTGAATGGCTTTGACCTTGGCGGGATCAACTTCAATACCTTTACCACTAACGACAAAACCCAGGAGTTTACCGGATCTTACCCCAAAGGTGCACTTGTTTGGATTCAACCTCTGCTTGTACTTCTTCAGTCTTTGAAATAGCTTGTGCATATGATCAAGATGTTCTTCTTCAGTCTAAGACCTGGATATCATGTCATCGACATAAACCTCTATCTCGTGGTGAATCATGTCATGGAACAAAGCTACAATAACACGTTGATATGTCGCAGCGACGTTCTTCAAACTGAAAGGCATAACCTTGTAACAGAAAGTGCCCCACTGTGTGACAAAGGTAGTTTTCTCCATGTCTCCAGGTGCCATATTGATCTTCATTATAACTTGAGAAGCCATCCATGAAGGAGAATACTTTATGCTGAGCGGTGTTGTCAACCAGAACATCAATATGTGGAAGTGGAAAGTCAACTTTGCGACTCGCCTTGTTCGGATTCCTGTAATCCATGCACATACGCATTTTGCCATCCTTCTTTGGTATTGGCACCATGTTTTCAATCCAATGAAGATAGGAGGTAAAAGCCAAGAACCTGCATTAAAATGTTTCATAGTTTTAACCTTGATATTTCCAGACATCTCGGGATGCATACGACGAACCTTTTGCTTTATTAGAGAACAACCCTCTTTCATCGGCAGACAGTGAACCACAATGTCAGTATCAAGCCCTGGCATGTCTTCATACAACCAAGCAAAGATCTCAACATAATCATGTAACATTTGGATTAACGTGTTCCTGACACTGTCCTCTAGGTTGGCACCTATCTTGACTTCTTTCCTGTTATCTTCATTACCCAAGTTTACAACCTCAACTGGCTCTTCATGCGGTTGTATAACTTTTTCCTTTTACACTAACAGTATGGAAAGTTCTCGCGACACTTCACAATCTTCCTCACCTTCTTCCTCAGCTTGGTAGATCGGATTTTCCAAGTCATATGTGGCAATAGCAGAATTGTTATCAACGAGATCCAGAGTGGATATGGATATGCAATTTGTCGTGTGGGTATGTGCAAGAACACATAGCTATTTTGAAAGTGATAAAACAAAAGAAAGGCAAAGAGCACAAAATTTGAATGCATAACATCCAATGTTTTATTGAATGAAAATATGCTTATGAAATGACAACCCTAACAAACGAACCGTTGTGCCTCGGGTAAGACACATGGCTTAAAGTTATTGTTTAAAGATTACATAACCAAAAATTTGAAAGAAATAGAAAATATCATATACTCATGACTATAGAAGATTGAGATAAGGTCTTAGGTCTTCCAATTGCTGATCCCATTACCGATGGTAGGAAAGATCCAACTATCTAGGTTATAGTCACTATCGGCATCTTCTATAGCATTGACTCCATTTTCGCTGACACGGAAAGGTAGTCTTCCAGCATGAGCCCGATGAATAGCCTTCTGAGCCCCTATAGTAAAACCCAAACCAAAATTGTCAGATTTATACGGAATGTCAGGAAGCTGACCCCAAGTAGTGCAACCACCTTCTTCCATTATAGCTATAGCATCCTTCAAATAAGCCATTCTAGTTGGAACCCTGGTGACCTTGGGAATAGCAGAAATGTCTTCAGTAGCGGTAGGAGGGATAACTTCAATTGTCTGGAAGGGAGTTTCAATGAATTTGCCGTCCATCTCAACATGCCTGAACGAGTTTAAATGACTCACCATATATTCTTCTTTGCCACAGACCGTAACAATCTTTCCTTTCACGGGATATTTCAGCTTTTGGTGTAGGGTTGAAGTAACAACACCTGCCCCATGAGTCCAGGGGCGTCCGAGTAAACAAGAATAGGTCAGTCGTATATCTATTACATAGAAGGTAGAAATTAAAAACCTGCGAACCCACCTTGATCAGAAGATCCACCTCTCCGTGTACAATCCTTTTTGTATCGTCAAAGGCTATGACCGTAATATCACTGGGTTTCACACAACCCCTTCACAGTCAAGTATGTCCAGAGCACCCTTTAGTAGAACATTCAGCAAGGAACCCATATCAACCAATACATGAGCTAAATTAGTATCCCTTCATTCGATAGAGACATACAAGGCTTTGTTGTGGTTTCTTCCTTTAGGATTCAAGTCGACCTCTGAAAAACCTAACCCATTGTCAGTCGTCAGACTAGCAACATAACTTTCAAATTGATCAGCAGAAATTTCTTGTGGCACGTGAGCGGATTTTAAGAACTTCACCAAAGCCTGTGCATGGGCTTTTGAAAATAGTAACAAAGATAACATGGAGATTTTATAGGGAGTTTGTCCCAGCTGTTCAACAATCTTATAAACACTTTTTTGGATAATTTTCAATACTTCCTCCAACTCCTACCTGGATGTATCTTTGGCTATAACTTCTTTAGGTGCCTCTGTCTAGACAGGGTCCGTCATTTGGTCTTTGCTCCGAGTCTCAATAATTGACTTGGTATGAGTAACACGAACTGGTGTGGCGATAGTCTTTAGAGAGATTTCCGGAGAGAAAAACCTTTCGCTTCTAGTAACCTTATTGGTCCTAGCAATATTGTCAATGTTGGGATAAACAACTTCAGTACCTTCATTCTCAATATTCAATGGCTCTTGATTGACTCCATGGTAGTAGACGTCGACTCCATAGTTCCAAGGGACAACTTTGTCCGAGGAATATGGAATATGTCCGGGTGCAGTGATTATTAGAGGAGCGATTCTGGGTTCACCCTTAATCTTCATATGGCCTTTGGTAGTGATCTTGATAGGAGTTCCGAATATTAAAGATAAGTCTTGAAACAAATTCTCAATAGAAGGAATCTTGTAACCTATAATGATATGGTTGTCCATCAGATAATAAATACCTTCTTTCAGCAGTTTGCTGCCATTGGGTTGGGCTACGCAACAGTAACATCTTTCGATACAACCCAGAAATAAACTGGCCTGCAATAGATTCTTCTTGATAATTAGGAGTGGAGTAGTCAATTCACTTACAACAGAAACATATGATACATCGCCAATAACAATAATTCCTTTGTCATGCTTAGGAATGGGTGTTGTAATCACGTTGGGGGTCTCGGGGGGATCAAACTCAACCTCTTTGTTGTTAATCATGTCTTTAATTTTATTCTTCAAAGCCCATCAACTATTGGTGTCTTGCTCGGGGCTATTGGAATTGTAAGCACATTTCACATTAGGATTATAACAGGGAGAAGAGGTGTTGGGATTTTGAGGCGGGTCCCTTAACATTATTAACTCTGCTGTCAGGAAGTGTTGTAATTCCTGAGATAAGGGCATATTGATCTTTGTAAACTGTCTTCTTGGTGCATCTGATCTATGCTGATTGTTCTGTTGATATTGTTGCACAAGCGCCAGATTGGAAATTAGCACAACTCCTACAGATTGGTTACGGTCACTTCTAACACGACCCTTATGGCCACACACATCATTTGTTTCCTTCTTACCGTTGAACTTCTTCTTTACAGTACTTGAAGATGCATCCACTTGAATCTTTCCACTTCTGATACCACTTTCGACATGTTCTCCTATTAGTATCAACTTGATAAAACCAGATGAAGAGCTTCCGATCAGATGATTAAAAAAAGGTATTCTCAGAGTTCCCATGAACATATCAACCAGCTCCCTATCAGACAGATGAGGTTGAACTCTTCCAGCCAGATCTCTCCACTTTTGGGCATATTCCTTAAATCCTTCGTTCGAGCCCATAGTCATACTTTATAATTGCACACGGGTTGGTGCAAGGTCAACATTATATTGATATTGTTTGTAAAAAGAAGCAACTATGTCTTCCCAAGTACGTATACTAGTTCCTTCCAGCTGATAGAACCATCCCAGTTGTGTCCTAGATAAGCTCTCTTAAAAGAAGTGAACCCATAACTTTCTGTCAGTAGTATGGGGTTGGATCTTCCCGACATAAGACCTCAGATGCATCTTAGGACAAGAAACACCATCATATTTAGCAAAACTAGGGACCTTTAACTTGTGAGGGATAACAACCCCTGAGATAAGACCTAACTCTTCAAAATCCAGCCCAGGAACTTTCTGGATTTCCATGGCATTAAGACGATCTTCCAGCTGTTTGTATATGTCATCAGCGGGAAGATATTGCTTATCAGAATAGTCTTCTTCATCATGAATTTTTCCATAACCAAGGTTGCTTCTCCCCTCAACTTTGATACTTCAGCCGTCTTCTTCTTGATTGTCATCTTCATCTGATGGGATATCAGAAGCTTGAGCCTGTTTTGAGGGACCTTTGAATCTTCTCCCTATGTTGAGGATACCAGCCGGTTTCCTAGTCTTTTTCTTCTTGGTGATGAGCGCCATCAGTTCTTTCTGCCCCTTGGCTAAGTTCAGGAGCGTCTCTTAGAATTGGCCGTTTTGAGCTTGAAGGTCTTTCACGGTTTTTTCAAGAGCTATCTTTTACTGAAATAAACAACAAGAAGATGAGAAAACTTATCTTGGGAAATACATGTTATGTAATGACATGCATGATATATGGATGCAATGTTTTCAAGGATCTCGTGGGATAAACAAAAGGAAATGTTTAAATTTGAGTATGGCTGGAGCTTTAAATGAAGAACTTTGCGTATTTGAACGTCCTTCTATGAGAATCAAGCTCACCATGTTAAGTGGGTCCTAGCCTTTGAGTCAAGCGAAAGTACTTTGATATTTTATGGCATTAGAGGAAAATAAATCCCCTTGCCCCTTGCTAGACGTCTGGTTCATAATAAACTTGCATTACAGGCCTTTGAGATCCTTGAAATGATCTGTGAAAATTATATGGTATGATGTCATGATGTCATGTTTGAACATATAAAAAACAAAAACAAAGCACACATGAGCCTTGGGTTTAAGGCTTGCACGGGGTTCGTAGGTAAGTACCCTCTTGAAGTTTAGTTGGCTCAACCTATCTTAAGAATAGTAATCGGGTTCTAGGAACCTCATATCACTGATCTTTCTCACATGCTTTGTTTCAGCAAAGCAACTGACTTGCCACCGAAATATCCCAAGAGTCGAATCTCAATCAGTGTAGCATCGAGTATCAACCAACTTTGGACTGCACCAAAGTCGGACATCTCACTACCTTCTAATGGCTAATTGGGTCGATTAAGGTTCTAAAGGTCAATTAATGCTTATGACACCACATGGAAGCCTAGTGTTATTCTTGACTGACTCAAGGAACACCAATACAAACCGATGTGTCACACTAACATAGCCATCACTTCAACCATATCGATTTACGCCGTACAATTTCCATGATCTATAACTACTTACCTAAAGTGTCCCCAGATCAGGGTATAGGATCTTTGCAAGAAATTTAAAACCCGAGCGACCCTCAAATACAAAGCAATCAAAGCAAACAAGTAAAAACAAGTAAAGTGATCCTAAACTCTAAGGTAACCCCTCTTTTAAATATCCCTAACATAGTTGTCAGTTCTGTAATACGGTGGGAGAATTGACTTGGTTTTTCATTTTATCACAAATGTTACGGATAACAAGAGTCACCACTGACTTTTCTTTTATCCAACAAGGAAAAGGTGAAAAGGACAGGAAATACCTTGATAGATTTTGAGTTCGGAGGATAGATTATGAAAAGGGAAGGTGTTAGCACCCTTTTCATCCGTAGTTATCTACGGGCTCTTAATCGCTTAGCTCACTTTTGAAGTTTCTTTGTGTTGTGTGTTTGAAAATATTTTGAAAAGCTTTCCAATGTAAGGCAGAATTTGTAATGATTCTCGTATTTGTCCTCGAGAATGCGTACAAAGTGTTTGTTTGAAAATATTTTGAAGAATGTAATTGTATGAAATGTTTTTGTTTTGAAGAGATTTGTGAGCAAGCGATTAAGATCTACCCTTACTCAAGGTTGTTCTTGTATTTTTCTCCTCCTTTATATAGTTCTATCCTACCATTAGTTAGTAGGAAGCCCTATCGTTGGATGTGAAGGGACAAGCGTGGGTCATTGTACAATCATCGAAGGAAACTGGTAAGGACGCTTTAGAAATTTTAGTAAGGGACTCGATCATTTATCGAAAGGCAACATCGAAGGGTGATCGAGGGACTATGATCTTTGTATCGAGGGACTTTGCTAATGCGTCCCTACGTTCGAGGGACATGGCTGTTTTCCGAAGGCAACAAGGAAGGTTACCCTAGAGGTGTAAGTGTGTGACTGTATTGTTTTTCAGTTATTTAGTCTGGCATTAGAGTTTTCTATCGTTTCTTTTTAGTTCTTCCATGCAAACCCTAATTACTAAGCAGTAAACATAAAAATAATAAAGAAAGCGGTAAATTACGGAAAATAAAGGTTCCTACGCTATTACATGGCCTTGGGAAGTTACAAAATAGAAAAGCAGAAAGTAAAAATCTTATAACTATTACAAACCAAGAAAAGTTACAATAATGAAAAAGGGAAACAAAAATGTTTTTAGTGATTTTTGATAAAAAGAAGGTTTTGGCGATTAATTAAATAAACCTAAAAAGTCTAATTAATTTTAACAAAAAAATAAATAAATAAAATTAAAAACCTAAAACCTAATTTGATTAGGGTTTATAAAAAAATATTTTTGAAAAAAATTAGGTTTGTTAAAAAAGGGTTTATGGTTAAATGAATTTAGGGTTTTTAAGGGAAAATTGATGAAAATAGGAAAAAAACCATATAACTGCCAGAGGTGGGTGTTGAACCCACTCCCTCGGCTCTTTCATCCAGCGTGTTCACTACTAGGCCATTCGCACTTTGGTGTTAGGGAATGGAAACCAGCGCGCTATGTAATTTGCAAAACATAAAAACATGAAAAAACAAATCCAAAACGTCAAAAAGCAGGGATCGAACCCGTGCCTTGGCATATTAAGACCTTAACACGCACGCTTCTACCACTGGGGTGGCTATACATCCATTTATATTGATGAAATTAATTTATTATAACATAAAAATATTGTCTAGATCGGAGAGGCGCCGAAGCCCTAGCTTCTATCGTCTTCTCCGGTGACTCTCTTTTCCATTCCTGCAAAACAAACTCAGTTAGGGATCCCAGGGTACCCTACCCCCCTAAATCAAACCCTGCGAGTTCAATGGAATCATTATTTTGGACTGAATTGCACTGGTTTGTGAGGTACAACGAAAAAAACATGAATCAGTATAAACATGGTAGTTCATGGTTCCGATAACATGAGACTCATGCGTTGACCTTAGCCTGTATAAACACATCTTAAAAACACATTAAGAGTGATAGAACGCCTTAAAACAATACGAAAATCAAAACATGAATTTGCAAAAATAATGAGATCAGATATGTATGCATGCGGGTTTTGTGAGCTTTTGATCATCTAGTTTGATCCATTCTTACTCTTTAGTTCTCCTGGAAGCGAATGGAACAATTAGAATGCTTTGAAGGTGGCTGCAACTAGGATTGCCCTAGTTTGAATGATTTTTTGAGATTTTCGAGAGGTGTTTCTTGTAAATATTTTTCATGGCTTGATGTCGGAATTGATGAGAATATATAAGTATGGATTAGGTCAAATGTTTGTGGACTTGGACCTTGTAAGAAAAGACCTTGTTTTATCTAATTTATTTTGACTTTTAAAATAAATAAAAATCAAAATAAATAAAATAAAGAGGTCAATGGGTGCATGAAGTAATTCAGAGGCATATATGAAGTGTAGCACGCACATGGACCTTGAAACAATAGCCCATTAGCCCAAAATTTAAGTTTGTCCATTTGAACTTCATGTATTTGCTCAAAATTTCCCAACTTACACCAATTATAACTCTATTAATTTTTATCATTTGAAAGTGATCTAGGACTTTTTGGAAAAATCAAGATGTCCTCTACAATTCCTATATTGATAATTTTTGCATTTGAAGACTTTATCTTGATATAATTTGCCTTGGAAAAAGTGTATTTTTGTTGACTTTTGAAAGGACTTGTAATGTATTGGCCCATATCTCTCAAATGAAACATTTTTTGGACTTGAGTTTAGAGAGACAAAGCTGTAGATAATTTAATTTCCTTTAAAATGAGATTTGGTTGAGAAAAATATGATGAAGCATGTGAAAGTTATGCTTGGTCAAAGTTCAGTTGACTTCTCCTTAAGAAAACCCTAATTTGGCAACTTTTGACTTTTGATGATTCTCGGGTTTTCTTGATGAATCATGATCAAGTACTGATCAAATGATGAATGTGGCTTCAAAATCTTGATGTTGACCAAAAATCTTGAAGTTTGACTGTATGTTGACCTTATTGACTTTTTACCCAATATAGTTGATTTTCAGTCATTTGAGCCATTGACTAAGAAAACTTGTGGTGAAAGGCATGAAACTTGGTATGAGAATTCTTGAAGACATGTAAGAAGCCATTAAATCCACTTGAGGCCTTATAAACACAATCTCCCTTGAGAAAAGTGAAACCCTAGTTATAGACCCATTTCTTTGGAGTAGAATTTGTCTGATCAATCCTTGAGCAACCTTGAGCATTTGAGAACCCTAGCAGAATGTATTGAAGAAAATGGGAGGGAAAATATTGGGGTACAGATGTAATCTTTAAACAATAACTTTAAGCCTTGTGTCTTACCCGGGGCATAATGGTCCACTTGTTAAGGGTTGTCATTTCATTCACATATTTTCATTCAATAAAAACATTGGACGTTTTGCATTCAAATTTTGATCTCTTTGTCTTTCTTTTTACTTTATTACACTCTCAAAATAGCTATGTGTTCTTACACACACCCACACAATAAATTGCAGATCCACATCCACTCTGAATCCCGTTGATAACAATTCTGCTATTGCCACTTATGACTTCGAGAATCCGATCTACCAAGCCGAGGGCGAAGGTGAGTAAGATTGTGAAATACCTGGATACTTTCTAGACTGTTAGTGCAAGAGGAAAAGGATATACAACCGCATGAAGATCCAGTTGAGGTTGTAAACTTGGATACTAAAGTAGACATGAAAGAAGTCAAGATAGGTGCCAACCTAGAGGTATTGAAGTTGATCCCGCCAAGGTCAAAGCCATTAAATAAATTCCAACTCCATGTACTAAGACGTAAGTCAGAGGTTTCTTGGGATGACAACATTATATTGCCAGGTTTATTTCCCATCTGACCGCTACTTATGAGCTAATCTTCAAGTTGCTGAAGAAATGTATTGAAATGGAACGACGATTTCCAGGTAGCTTTTGACAAACTCAAGGAGTACCTCCAAGAACCTCAAATTCTGATGCCACCAGTTGAAGGAAGACCTCTGCTCATGTACCTAAAAGTTTTATAGAACTCAATAGGGTGTGTACTGGGATAACATGACGTATCTGGTCGAAAAGAGAATGCAATATACTATGTTAGCAAAAAGTTTACCGATTGTGAAATAAGATAATCACTGCTCGAGAAAATTATTGCACTTTGGCATGGGCTACTCGCCGACTAAGACAATATATGTTGACTCATACCACTTTGTTGATCTCTAAGATGGATCCTATAAAATACATATTCGAGAAGCCCGCTCTATCCGGAAGAATAACAAGATGGAAAATGGTCTTGACAGAATACGAAATTCAGTACACCACTCAGAAGGAAATCAAAGGAAGTATACTGGCAGATCATTTGGCTCATCAAGCTGTAGATGACAATCAATCTATAAATTTCGAGTTCTTGGATGAGAATATCATGCTAGTTACAGATTATGAAGAACTTGGACCGTATGAAGACCTAAGCCGGGATCTCTATGGACTTTGGTTTTTGATGGAGCTTCTAACGCACTGGGCAATAAGATCAATGCTTTTATTATCTCCCCAAGTGTTTCCATACGCCCTTAACTGCCAAAATTTGCTTTGACTATACCAACAACATGGTTGAATACGAAGCATGCATCATGGGTATTAAGGCTGCTATCAATAAGAGAATCAAATTCTTGAGTGTGTACGGGGACTCAGCCTTAGTGATCAGTTAGGTTAAAGGAAAATGGGATATGAAGCACCCGAATATCATTCCTTATTGGGAGCACGTGTTAACGTTAATTCTGTACTTCGAGGAAATTACTTTTGAACACATCCCACAAGAAGAGAATCAATTGGAAGACGCATTGGCAACCACATCATCTATGTTCAAAGTCAGATGGGACAACGAGGCTCCTCGAATAAATATTGAGAGACTAGATGAACTGGCATATTGCTACGAGGTTGATACTGACGGATTAGAAGAGAAGCCTTAGTTTCATTATGTAAAAAGATACCTCGAAGCTCAAGAGTATCCTGAAGGGGCATCTATCAATGATAAGAAATTACTACATAGGTTCTCTGCTAATATCTTCCTGATCAACAAAATTTTATACAAGTGCAATCATGATTTGACTCTACTTCATTGTATAGACAAGAAGGAAGCTGAGAAGATTATAGAAGATATACAGGTAGGGGTATTTGGTACTCATTCTAGTGGGCACACGCTGGCTAAGAAAATTCTGAGAGCAAGTTATTATTGGTCGATGATGGAAACTGATTACCATCGTCACTCAAGAACTGGTCACAAATGCCAGATCTATGCTGACAAAGTACACGTGCCTTTGGTTCCTCTGAATTTTTTGACCGCTCCTTGGCCATTTTCAATGTGGGGCATTGATATGATTGGTGAGATTAAGCCTACGGTTTCTAACGCACATCGTTTCATCCTCGTCGCCATCGATTACTTCACGAAGTGGGTTGAAGTAGCCTCATTTGCCTCAGTCAGTAAGAATTTTGTGGCTTGATTCATCAAATATAACTCCATCTGTCGATATGGCATCCATGAAAGGATTATCACATGCAATGGTACTAATCTTAACAACACCATGATCATGGAACTCTGCATGCAGCTTAAGATCAAGCACTACAACACTTCTCCGTATCGACCAAAGATGAATGGTGAAGTGGAAGCCGCCAATAAGAATATCAAGAAGATTATACATAAGATGACGGTGACATATAAATATTGGCATGAAATGTTACAATTTTCTCTTCATGGTTATCGCACTTTTGTACAGACATAAACTAGGGAAAATCCATTTTCCATAGTCTACTGTATGGAAGTTATCCTACCTGTCGAAGTCCAGATTCCTTCTCTAAAGATTATGAAAGACATAGTTTAGATGAAGACGAGTGGATTCAGACTAGGTTGGAAAAGATAAATTTGATCGACGAGAAAAGGCTTGCGACAGTTTGCCATGGTTAGATGTATCAGATGTGTATGATCAAAGCCTTCAACAAGAAATTCAAACATCAGGTATACCAGCCTGGAAACTTGGTAATAAGGCGCATCATCCTGCCACAAGGTGATCCCATGGGTAAATGGACTCCCATCTAACAAGGGCCATTTGTAATCAAGAAGATACTTTCTAGTGGTGCTATGATACTTACCACTATGGACAGAAAATATTTTCCGCACCCTGTAAACCCATACATAGTAAAAAAATACTACGCCTAAAAGAGACGCGCTAGGTTGACTGCCCTAGGAAAAAATAAGGGCATCCCAGCGAACCAAAAGGGCCCGGGAAAAAATTAGGGATATATATATAAAGATTGTACACCCGACAAGTTGAAAACCTGAAAAGGCCACTTGGACAAAAAAGGGTATCCCTGTGGACTGAAAACCCGAAAGGACGATCCAGAGAAAAGTTAGGGGTTAAAGCGTACAACTATGTCCCGTTGAATCACCTACATACAACAAGCTTTGTTACAAACGCCAAGTTCGAATGGTACAAGATCAATTCAATCAGCTACTTCTGACAATGAGGGATGAGATGCTTGAAGACGTAGGGGAAATAATAGAGTTGAAAATCGATGAGATCGTTTACACACGACTATATATTTATGTTCTACTTTGTACTCTTTTCATTTTTCGATGATTTCCTCTTACTAGGATCTCTGTCTCCTTGTATAAAACTGCCTGTTTATAGGCAAATTATCAAAGCAAGTCAATTTCAAAATTCAAAGTTGTTTTACTTTCTCTGTTTTGTTCTCAAAAATGTCCAATGACTAAATTGAATAAACATATGCATATGAATATGATTAATGTTAACAAATATATGCATAAAAATAAGGATGAGATTTACTAAAGACTTTAGGAGTTGGGATAACGTTCAAGTCGTCTACAAATCCCCACAAAGAAAATCTCCACATAGAAATTCCCACAAAGCTACCTTCCCAAGCTCTCCCCCGATGGAGATACATTCGACAACAAGTCTAATATGCCCTCATACAGGAGTTAGGGCATCTTACAGCAGTTCACATGATCATCTCCCCCAGTAGGTCCCCTAGTAGATAAATAAGTCTGATCATTTCCCCAACATATGATGGAAACTTCCTCCGCACAACCTACGAAATTCCAATCCTCATCAGAGATCATTTCCTCAACACAGTTTACAAGAATTTTACTCTCCAACTAAGTTTATTTCTCCAACACTGCAAAATCCCTTACAGAATATTCTTCTCCAACAGGGTTTATTTCTCCAACATTGTTTATTTCTCCAGCAGGGTTTATTTCCCCAATAGGGTTTATTTCCCTAATAGGGTTTATGTCGCCAACAAGGTTTATTTCCCCAACAAAGTTCATTTATCCGATTACTGCAAAGCCATGGCAAAATTCTCTTCTCCAGCAAAGTATGGTCAAGTTTGCTATTCCCAAAGAGTTGCTACAAAATCTGAAACTGGGAAAATATCATTTAACTTTGTCCTCCCCAGAAGAGTTGACATCCATATCAGAAACCCGGTCATGCAGCACCTCAGAAGGTTATTCATCTTTTCTATCCCCAGTCAGGGTATATAAGAACTAAACCCCAATAGAGCGATGAACGACCAATGTTCCTGAACTCTTTTATCCCTAAACAGAAGTCAAACATTCCAAAAATCCCCAGTGAAGACATTCTAAGAAATATTGGAGGGACATATCCTTCATTCCCAGTGACAGTCAGGGATTTACTTTCCCAATCAAAGATGTTACAAGAAGCTACCGTCGCCATCAACAACATCTTACATCCATACATCATTTACAAATATCATAACATATGCATACAAAACACATATAAAACTCTCATTTACTTTGATAAAATCATAGTCTATGCATACAAAACACACATAACACACTCTCATTACATACATCATGACATTGCATTAAACTAACTTTTATCTTTTCAGGTAAAGTTCACAAACAAACGAATATCATCAGCAATTTTCAAGTAGGTCAAAGATTAATTCCCGAAACAAGACATGGCAACAATCTATATGACCAGGTCGAAGATTAATTCCCGAAATAGGACGAGGAAACTATCTTTATGACCTGGCGGTATGAATTCCTGAAACAGGACGGGTTTGCCAACAGAGAGTAGGTTAAAGATTAACTCCCGAAACAGGACGGGGCAAATATCTTTATAACCAGGCAAAGATTAACTCCCGAAACAGGTCAGGGAAACTATCGATATGACCAGGTGGTATGAATTCCCGAAACAGGACGAGTTTACCAACAAAACCAGACTGTATATCAATTCCCGAAGCATGACGGGGCGAATATCTACATGACAATAATTTCCCTTAGAGACTAAATCTGACAAGCAGCTACTTAATAATTTTCCCTAGAGATTCATTCTGAAAAGCATTCTTCAGATATAATCAAGCGTAGACTCATTCTGATATTCCTATCGACAGTTATTTTGATGGAATCTATAAGCCCATTTGCGACAACATTCTGTCATATTTCAGAATGGTATCTTTAAGCTCATTCAAGCAATATTATCAACCAACACTGTTACCTCCTGCAAATGCGAGTGCAAATTTCTGGGCATTTAACTGTTTAATCCTCTTCCACCTTCAGATCACGAATGACGGACATGCCAATATAACTCCTCAGGTTTAAGAAGATTGAACAGGGGAAGATGTTGTACCCCAAAATTTTCCCTCCCATTTTATTCAAGACATTCTCCTAGGGTTCTCAAATTCTCAAGGTTGCTCAAGAATTGATCAGACAAATTCTCCTCCTAAGCAATGGACTTATTACTAGGGTTTCACTTTTCTCAAGGAAGTTTAGGTTTATAAAGCCTCATATGTATTTCATGGTTTCTTATATATTTCCTGGAATGCTCATTCCAAATTTCAATCCTTGCATCACAAGTTTTCTCAGTCAAATGCTCAGATGACCGAAAATCAACTATGTTGGACAAAAAGTCAATTGTTGTCAACATACAGTCAAACCTCAAGATTTTTGGTCAACACCAAGATTTTGAAGTCACGTTCATAATTTTATCAAGGGTTCATCATGATTCATCAAGAAAACTCTCAATTCATCAAAAGTCAAAAGTTGCCAAATTAGGGTTTTCTTTAGGATAAGTCAACTAAAATTTGACCAAGCATAACTTCCCCATGCTTCATCATATTTTCCTCAACCAAAGTTCATTTTGAAGGAATTTCAATTCTCTACAACTTCGTCTCTATAGGCTCAAGTCCAAAAATGCTTCATTTGAGAGATATGGGCCAATACATTATAGGTCATTTCAAAAGTCAACAAAAAGACACTTTTTTTCAAGGAAATTTACATCAAGATAAATCTTCAAATTCAAGAATGAACAAAATAGAGATTGTAGGGACATATTGAATGTTCCAAAAAGTCCAAGATCGCCTTCAAATGATGAAAATTGAGAGAGTTATGATTGGTGCAAGTTGGGAAAATTTTGAGCAAATGCATGAAACCAAAAGTGACCAGACTTGGAATTTTGGGCTATTGGGCTAGTGATTCAAGGTCCAAACACGTTGTGCAACTTATAATGAACCTCAGATCTTATTCATGCACCCCATGACCTTTTTATTTTATTTATTTTGATTTTTATTCATCTTTAATTCAAAACAAAAAAGATAAAAATAAGGCTTTTTCATACATGGTCCAAGCCCAAATGGTTTGACCTAATTGCAGGGATTATATATATATTCCTAATTGCAGGGATTATATATATATTCCTTGTTTAGAAAAACCTTGACACGAACTCTTGCACAAAAGAAACCTCTTCTAAAACTCAAAAAAATATCAAAAACTAGGGCAACTTGTAAACCCTAGTTGTAGATTCTTTCCACGCGAACCAGCCATCCAATTCACTTCCAGCAACGTTGTAGGGTAAGAATGGAGCATCTTTGAAGATCCCAAGAACATGGAATGTTCGTATATGCATCACTGATCTCCATCATTGCATGATTTTCATATCTTTACTTTCATTATATTTTTATGCATACTGACTTTTCTAACATGTTTATGAGGTATACAAATGAAGGAAAAACCCAAAGCACTATCCCCGTAATTGCTAAATCGAAGCTTGCCATACTCATACCGACCTGATTTATTTTCTTCGTATTTCCTAATCCAGCATGTTTTAGCCCAAGATAATGGTCCCATTGAATTCATAGGCCTTGATTTAGGGGGGTAGGGTCCCCTTGGATCTCTAACAATGTTTATTTTGCAAGAATGAGAAAAAGAGCTACCAGAGAAGACGACCGGAGCTAGGGCTTCAACGCTTCTCTGGTCCATATAATGTGTTTATTATTTATTTATTTTGTTTCACTAATAATAATGGATGTATCACCACCCTAGTGGTAGAAGCGCGCGCGATAACGCCTTACTATGCCAGGGCGTGGGTTCGATCCCTGGTTTTGGAATTTTTTTTCATATTTTTTGATTTTATTGGTCACATGCAGCGCGTCTCACCAGCCAACCATGCACCGAGCCATGTCTCACCATCAGATCTTCATAGATCTGATCCAATGTTTCCAGATCCGCAAGCAGATGGTGAACCTCCTGGGGGTGAACACACTGGATCCAATGCTAAGTCATTTGGGCCTGGGCCTCCATTGCAAAGCACACTGCCCCTGTTTACTATAATCAGGCCCAAACTCTTTCTTTTTTTATATTTTTATCTATTTATTTATTTACTTGTTTTAATTATTAATTAAAATATAAAAATATTAGTTTTAGGTTAGTTAATTAGGTTTAGTTTTAATCACCCTTCTTTTTTATTAATTAATTAAACTAATTAATTTTCTTAATTAAAGTTGATTAGATTCTTAGGTTTTACTAATTAAATTAATTGACTTTTTTTTATAAATAAATTACGTTTTAAGTCTTTTTTAATTAATTAATCACAAATCATTTTTCATAAAAAAATCACCAAATTTTTTTTTCACATTCTTTTCTATTTTTATTTTCCTATTTTAATTTCATAGATCAATTGTATAGGCTGCGTGTTTATAAAATATTTTTAAACAAATATTTTGTACGCATTCTCGAGGACAGATACGAGAATCATTTCAAAGTCTTGCCTTACATTGATAACTTTTCAAAATGTTTTTTCAAATGCACAACACAAAGAAATTTTAAAGAAGTGAGCTAAGTGATTAAGAGCCCGTATATAACTACAGATGAAAAGGGTGTTAAGACCTTCCCTTTTTATAACCTACCCCCCGAACTCAAAAATCTCATGGTATTTCCTGTTCTTTTCACCCTTTTCTTATTGGATAAAATAAAAGTCGGTGGCGGCTCTTTCTATCCACAACATTTACGATAAAACGCAAAACAAAGTAAGTTCTCCCACTATATTACATACACATAGACAAGCCAAGAACTCCCCCTGTCAAACATAATAGGTTCTCCCCTTAAGGATAATACCCACACCAGAGCACCTATAACAAGCATGAAAACTCATGCTCACCCTTAATGATTGCATCAGCAACCAAACATATGGCTATTTTCCTGCAAGCAGTAGCACATAGTCATATCACAATACTACATAAACATGTCAAGACTTGTGATGTAACATTAGGACACACCACTTTACTCCCCATTTTTAGTTAAAATATTAACAAAAAGACACGAAGTAAGTATACACAATGGAACCAAATAAACATACACAAGTTACATGTCAAACATTTAGACTTTGTACAGACACATGCCACCAACTTGCACATGAGGAAGAAGATAGCCTGGCACTTCCTCTGTGTTCTAGAACCAATTCTCATCATAGAAGAAGAAAGAACCTTCTCTAGAAGTACAAGAGAACCCTTAAGAAGAAAAAAATGTAGAATATGTAACTTAGAGTATGCAAAATACGTAACTCAGAGCACATGACACAATTCTGCCACATAACTCAGAACACACGACACAAAAAACCCAGGATGTTAGAACATTCGTTGACACATTCTTGCAAACCATCTGCAAGAACAAACACTATACTCACATTATGGACAATCATGCTTCCCTTTAAGTGTTTAAAAATATAAACAACACTTGAATAAACATAAAAAAGACTCTATGTTTCATGCATGATCAATTGCACCAAAACTGACTAGAAAGAAAAAAGAAAACCTAAAGAAACAAAGAGTAAGTCTAAGTTTCTTCCAAAAAAAAAATCCCAAAGAAACTAAGAGTAATTCTAAGTTTCCAAATAATGTAAAGAAGACAAAAAAGCCATCCTTTTTTTTATAATTTTTTTATTATAAAAAGTAACAACTATCCCACACAAACAATCTTGATCAACCACTGAGTTTGAATCATGTAAGATCACATGGTTCTTCTTGAGGGACTTCACCTTGATTAGGTGTTTCTCTGTCCTAGATGTTTTAGTAGATGTTACAACATCTGTTATAGTGTTTAACACTACTTTCAAAAATGAGAACCTACTTCCTTCTTGATTTGCAGCAGAAGAGTTTTCTTCTGCACCAATTACTGTAAGAATGCAACTTGTGAGGATGTAGAGCCTTTAAATACAAGGAATGTTACTTAGGTTGTAACGAAACCTTTCTTGTAACAACACTCTCAATTAATAAAATATTTTATGGAGGAGGATATCCTTTAATAACAGTGAACCACTAACCATGAAGAGATACACGTTATTCTTCAATTTCTCTGTTTCTAAGCTTTGACTCCTTGAAACATGCTACAACATTTGAAATGACATTTACCATGCCATTGAAAATGATTCTTATGAGATTGCATACTCCGCAAGGCAAAATAATATAGTTGGCATTCCGTCCACACAGTTACTCCAATAATTCTTCAGTAGTGCAATTCCAAAAATACCCCTCATACTCTCAACGTAACTTGCACCTCAAGTTATGATAAAAATACTAGTAGATCTTCTAAATCGTACCAAGTATAAGAATGTCAATATAAACCTGTAGCAAGATTACTAACACAAATATGACAGAACCAATGACTTTGTTCTACAAGCAGAATAAAATCCTTGTATCTTGATTGCAGTAGCATGTTCCATTACAATATCATAGCATCCAGTTTGAAATTGTACTCTTCTAGTAATCAACCTATTTGAAAATACATCTTCTTTTAGCAACATACCGCATCTTCAAAATATACCAGGATTCAATTAATTCTAATCTAGATGATCAGAATATCCTCCAATGACACATTCTTCTTCAGACTTGGTAAAAGACTTTTACCCCAAGACTCTCAATCATTAAATATTCCATACTTGATGATCACAGACCAAAACATACTCCAAAAAATTAAGTCCCTCTTAACTATTTTAGAGAGCTTCCTTATTCAATGTCTCATAGCCCTTTAGAATCATTTAGACAAGGGAGTAACAAATTGCTGAGATGATGTTCCAACATTTGGTTGAACATCAGTACCTTTATTAATAAAAACATCACTGATCTTGATCCTGAAGTTACTCATCACTAAAAGTACTCCTCTCAATAAAATAACTCAGAAACATACCTTGTTCACATAAAATGAGTAGATAAGACCTTTGAAGACTTAATAAATAATAGATTCACTTTGACAAAGAAAATAATACACCCATTTCTATCCACCAGGACCTTCACATTGCATTGAACCATTCAGATCCATAAAATAGGCTCTTGAGGTTTTGTAATTAACTGATCTTGACTTATTCTTCCTTTGAACACCAAGTAAGAGAATAAACAGTTGAATACTTGTGAATTTCACAAATAGCAATAGTTCATCAGTCCTCAGAGGGAATCCAAATATCTCATAAGAGACACAATATTCTTCCTCTATGACACAACTGAATTAGTCGTTAAGTAAAACCAATTACCAAAACTTAGAGAATTCACCTTGAATTCTTTAGTAATCCAATGTCCTTAAAACTTCCAATTTAGTATCATCCACAAAGTAACACTGACTAGAATAAGACTTAAAAAAACTACCAGAAACACTTCTACTGAAGATAAGTGTTTAGAACAGTCAGTGTCAAAATAACAATTATCTTAGTTGGAGACCTAGGAAAGGTATGAGAGATAAGGCAATAATCAAATTTTATGAGCATTACCCACTGCTTGGTTAAGAAACCTTGAACTTGACCTTCGAGAAGATAACCAAAAAATGTTAACATCATCTCAACACAGAAGAGATATCTTTAGTGCAAGAATATCCTTTTTAGCATGAGTAAGAAGAATGTCCAACATAATGTTATGACATCCTCGACTCAACTTGCCTTTTGATAACAAGAGCCTTTTGTCAGTTTGAGTTTTATCTTCCTTAAACTCCCAACATAATTGTCCAACATAATTGTCCTCCTTAAACTCCCAATCATCTTCCCTCTTGAAGAAACTTCTCCATCTGATCTGGATCATCCTTACAAACTTTATCAACATATCAATCTTTAGGATAAAAGATAAAGTCACAACACCTAGTAAACACATAGAGTAGATACTTTTTCATTCTCTTAATACATAAGATCAGAAATAAATCTCCTCCTATTTATTCACAGTTGAAAACTCCCTTCATTCTAGATACAAATCATATAAACAAAATTCCAACTCAGTATAAGATAAATCTTCAGTTCAGAAATCTTTATAAGAAGTCCATCTTCCAGTCACACCAGTAATATACAATCCGCACAATTGTTCTTGATAAAAGTAGTCACCCTGCTTCACAAATATCTAAGGTCTTCATATTCCTAGAATGTTTAGACATTGATCTCTACACCAATTCCAGCCTTTTCTTTTAGCATCACATACCTGTTGAAGTCAGCACATATGTTATAACATGAGATCACGAGATACTGTCAAATTTCTTCAACACCAAATTGGATTTTCTTCTAAGGAACAGAATAATAACAAGAAACCCTTCATCAGAAAACTATAAACAATTTTTTAACAGAGATGATAACAAAAGCCATACTCATGTTCTTCTTTAATAGTTGTAACTTCCATGTCAAATCTCTAGAAGGAGACTTGAAAATCTTCTTTTTGATAAAAGACTATGATGTTCCTTTATGAGTGGACTTGAGAAAATCTCAACTATCTTTGGACGTCGGAGATAATAAGTAGAAAGCAGAAACTTATCAATTTTGTTGATTACTAAATTGATCACAAAAAGGTCACATAGAGACAACTCATGCTCCACTCTTCAATATCCTCATAACCAGGATTCTCCTATCTTGATAATTCTTCCAAAACAGTTACTGTCTAATGATAACCAGAATACAAACATTCCATTCTTCCATATGGAACAAAAGTACCTAGAAAATTACTCCCTGAAGCTCACCCAATGGACAAGGTGCCTGCTCTGATACCAATTGAAATTTTTCTGGTACATGCAGCACATGGAAATACTAAAATTCCAACATCTGACCAATGTCAAGACAGATGTTACAACATCTGATATGACCTTCTGAATAGATTTATAACATAAATTTAAACTACATAAATATAAATAACACAATAATATGTTAACCCAGTTCAGTGCTAACTCACCTACACCTACACTAGGGGCTACCTAGCAAGGAAGGAAGTCTACTATAAGTCGTATTAGTTCAAATCTAAACTAGTTCCAAGTTTACAACTTCTCGCCTAATCCCTACCCAATGCTACTTCTACTTAGATACTCCATAAGTCTGAGAAATCACCATCCCACTTCCAATCACTGCAATGATAAAAGAACTATCCCAGTCACAGGGCGGTCTATAAATAGGTCACATTCACAATAACATGAACAATAAAAACAGGAGGAACATACTTCCAAATCAAATACTTAGCCAAGAATTTTGACCAAGAACAATACTTAGAGTTTCTTAAAAGCTTACTTGAAACCACCGACAGAAAACACAGAGCCGCCACCAAACTTTATTTATTCCGAAGGAAGGGGAAATATCGATAAAACCATGAGGGAATGGATAAGATGGTCTTGCGACCAAGAGAAAGGGTAAGGGAGTCGGTTATGCAAGGGGAAGGTATTAGCACCCCTCACATCCGTTGTACTCAACGGGATCCATTTTGTTTGTTTGTTTTAAAGGGTGTGTTTATCTACAACTATGCTTGCCAAAAGGGAAATGGATGGTTTTTGATTATTGCGTTCGTGAGGGTTTCACGACCCTTTGCCTACGTATCCAATGAAGGAATCATAACACCATAGTTCCTCTAGAAAAAGGTTGGTTTGTTTGTGTTTTTAGTGGGCGACATTAACGCACGCATTCAAGCAATAGGCACGGCCGGTATCGCGGTAGAATGGAGATAACATACCCTTGGGGGGAGTTTTTATTGGTTGAGTGTTTTGCGGGTTTTAAAATAAGTTCATGTAATAATTAAAGGAGCGTTTTTGGATTTTTATTTGTGAATGTTAAGTTTGGCTAAAAATGGATGCGGATGAGATTTTGAATATACGACGACCTAATGTCGAAGTTTTGACTTGAAGGTGTGAGTTTTAAAATTTGAATCTTTTTTAGGAGATCATATTAAGTTTTAACAAAATAATAAATAAATGAAAGAGGAATGAGGGTATTCACATGATTGGACGAGATGAAATCGACTAATGGACAAATACTTCCCTTAGAATTAATCATAAGAAAAATACAGAGATCAAATACTCGAAAGGAGATTTAAACAACTAGAAATTAAATGATTAACAAACAACGATTAATTAAGTTAATTGGAATTTCTTAATAAAACTAATTTAGGAAAATTAACCAAACTAAATAAACATCGATTTACCAAATTAATTTATATGAACAATTAACAAGCATAATAAATAAGCTAAAACAAAAAAAGAAATTAAATGCAAAATAAGAAAGTCGGCTGGACATTAGCAAACAGGGGGGGATGTGAATGAAATTCTGGATGGGCTGTAGTTTTGAGAGCCCAATACGCAAAGTAGAGAAAAGAGGTATAAAACGGAAAGTGGAGAGAGGAATGAGTTATCAGAAACAGCGTGGAAGAAGCAGATTAGGAAGATCTGGATTTCAGATACCTTCTCCGATCTAGAGACAGAGTCGCGCATTTAATGGTTGGTAAGGTTCGTACCTAATTCAATCACTTAGTTTCGCATGCTTCAAGTTCTTCTAGCATTTGATCTATTATTGTCGTTACGATCTGAGAAAGTGAGGACGAAGGGTGACAGAGGCGATGGTGTTTGACGATTATTGGAAGGAGTTGAGAGCGGAGAGGCTGGAAAAAAAAGGCGAAGAAGGGAAGCTACAATTCAGTTGCAGAGAGGTTAAAATTGACAGAGGTCGCGAATTGATCTGTAAGAAGGGTATGAATGAAGAGTTGGCAAGTAAGTGGGAAATTGATTTACAGTATTTTAAATTCTTTGATCAGGTTTCCTTTCTTTAGTTGAAGTACTTTTGTTGATGCTTTGCAGGTTAATTGGTATAAATGGTTATGTCGGTTCTAAGGTTTTATGGTTTTGTTGGCAGATTCTAAGGTTCTAAGGTTTTGTGTTTTATTAACAAGTTCTATGGTTTTATAACAGGCTTTATGGTGTTGTTGGCAGATTCTAAGGTTCTAAGGTTTTATGGTTTTGTGTTTTATTAACAAGTTCTATGGTTTTATAACAGGCTTTATGGTTTTGTTGGCAAATTCTAAGGTTCTAAGGTTTTATGGTTTTGTGTTTTATTAACAAGTTCTATGGATTTATAACAGGCATTATGGTTTTGTTGGCAGATTCTAAGGTTCTAAGGTTTTATGGTTTTGTGTTTTATTAACAAGTTCTATGGTTTTATAACAGGTTTTAAGGTTTTGTTGGCAGATTCTAAGGTTCTAAGGTTTTATGGTTTTGTGTTTTATTAACAAGTTCTATGGTTTTATAACAGGATTTATGGTTTTGTTGGCAGATTCTAAGGTTCTAAGGTTTTATGGTTTTGTTTTTTATTAACAAGTTCTATGGTTTTATAACAGGTTTTACGTTGATTTCTTAGTGATAACAACACACGACGATACGGTAATGGAAATCGAAATTTGACACAGATGTGAGAATAAATAGTAATGAGATAGTATGAATTATAGCAAAGAACCTGGTATGTTTGTCTTTGATCTGTTTCTTCGATCTTGCCTTTGCTAACTATTTCGTATGGTTTTGTTATTGTATCTTCTATATCTTCCACTGGTTTATGTATGCTGAGAAGTTGATATTGTGGATGCTTTTGAGAGTTTTGTCATCTTTTTTGTTGCATTTGTGAGTGGGTTCTTTAGAAGCCTTGATGTGTTGTTTTTCTGGTTTTTAGATTGATGTTTATGCAATTTTCTCTGGTTTTTTAGAGTTTAATGCTGATGCAGTTTTCTCTGGTTTTTAGACTGGTTTTTTGACTGGTTTTTTAGGTTGACAGTTTTGTGGTTGGGAGTTTTTGATTTGGTTCTTACAATTGTTTTTTTGCTTCAGAAAAATCTCTCCCTTTACTGTGTGTTTTGGCATCTGTTTTATATCCTAGAGAAAATATTTTGGGGGGAAACCATAGCATGATTTTTGAATTCTTTTGCTATCCTGCTTGGTCACTTTTTCATGCTGCTTTTAGCTTGCCTATTTGGGTGCAAGTTTTGAACAGGTTTTGATAGTTTTGTTGGACAACAATGTGTAGGTTTTTTTTCTTTCTCTCTCTTACCTCTCAATGATGCAAAGCTTACTGCTTTTTAATTAATGTTCTGAAGGGTTTTCTTTTATGGAAAATGATGATGTGTAGAGGTTTTGGCTGCTTGCACTAATGATTGACTTGTTGCTTTTGTTTGATACCATTTGCTGCTGTTGCCTTTGACTTGTGTGCTATTATGCTTTCTTAGCCTGCTAGCCTGCTATTGCTGTTCTGGCTTGTTGGTTGCCAGGATTTGACAGTTCTAATATGCTTGTTTTTATGCTAGCCTGCTGCATTTGGCTAGCCTGCTTGCTGACTCGCTGTTGGCCTGCTATGCTTGGCCTGCGCGCTAGGCTTGTTTTGCTAGCTTGCCATGCTGCTTTGGATTTTGTTTTGTGTGCTTGCGATGCCTTGGCTTTGTTTGTTGCGTGTTTTGTGCGCTGTGCTTGCTTGCTGCATGTTTTGTGCGTTGTGCTTGCTTTTGTTTTGCTTTGACAGTTTGTTCCTTTGGCAATTTTTCTTTTCTTCTTTTTTTCCTTTTAGTGAACCAAAGAGAAAACTCTTTGTGATTTGCAATTTGGAAGAAAACTAAGACATGATAAAAACATCTCCCTCTTTAACTGATTCCAAAAGGCAAACCCTTATGATGACATAACAATCAATTAACTCTTGTTTGAATTTTTTCATGTTTTGATTGCTAACCCTTTTTTCTTTTTCTCGTTTCATGAGCACAATTATTGGACGATTCGAAGCAAGATCGAACGATGAAAATACCAAGGTGAGGACGAATGACTTGAAGATGAAGACTTGAAGAAACACAAATTATTTTTATCTTTTCTTTGTAATCAAAACGAATGTAATTTGTATTCCATAATGTAATTCATTTTTCATACGCTTTGTAATCAGTCCAAAAAATGTAACGAATTCGAAAGCTTGAATGATATATTTTTTTGAATGAATCCACTTGTATGGAAATCAAACAACTCTCGATCTTGTTTAAATTCTGAAATTCTCTCTTGAAAGATTCGAACGCACATCTCAACTTAGTAACTTGAATCTCAAGAAATCACGAATAATGGTTATAACTTGTATTCCAAACAAAACACGCGCTTTATCTTCAAACTCTCAAACACAACAAAATGAATGCTTAAGAATTTAATTCCACTGATTAATTCGAACCCCAAAACACTGGTCGCTTGAACCTTAATCTTCAAATCATGCTTGAACCACACTTACGCTTCTCGAACAGAACTCTGACTTTGACATTCAACCCACAATAACTTGAAACTTAAGCAACAAAAACAAGTCCTGATTATTATGAACCTTTAACCTCATTTTCCGAAGTGCTCAAACTCCACATTTGCCAATTCAACCTCCAAATTCTCGACTCAATGGCTTAGAGACTTAAAGAAGAAACTTGAAATGCGAGGAAGTGGAATTCTTGACCTAACGCACTGAGCTCTGAGCCATCCTCGAGGAAGGCGAAAGAAACATCTTCACATAAACCAAAAATCTGAAAACCCTAGCATCTTGACTGACACACATAGGGAAATAAACTCTAATCCAAGCTCTGATAAATTTGAGCGAGAACCAATCCTTGTAACCTGACGACACAATTCATTCCATGATCCGCTAATCGAGAACCAAATATGCTTCCTTTTTACCAGATAAGAAAACCTCAAAACAAGATTAGACATAAAGAGGGCGCAACCCTAAAACTTTAAACCAAAGCGCCTGATTCCCTGAGATGCGGGATATGCAAATGACTGAATAATAAAATGATGCAAATGGAATGAAAACTTCAAAGCCAGACAAGAATAAAAGAGATAGGGCAAATTTGGAGTATGATAGCTGCCCCTATTTAATCGTCTAAACCTGAAGGCGAGACTGGCGTCAGCCTTTCGAGAGTTCAAGGTGGAAGATGATTAAATATCAGGACTCGAAAATTGCCCTGGAGAGATGGTGTGAGTGTCACTCACTGGTGTGAATGTCTGCTTGGGGAAAGACAAACTGGTCTTCTGGTGGACTGACCATGATGGATAAAACATGGTTGAAAAAAGGTAGCTTGTACTGGGGTAATGGTACAAATACAAGGTTCTCGAGGGAGTGAGTGGTAGAGTGAATGAAAGGATATGGTTGACAATATCGTGGTGACTGGAGGTAAGAAAATTAAGGATAACATAAAGGTAAATTCTGCGGAAGACTTAAGACCCTAAGAATATGGCGCAACGACAAGATCTACGGACGATCTACGATCTTAAAAACATAATGCGATGGTAAGATCTTCGGATGATCTATGGCCCTAATAAAAAAGACGCGATGGTAAGGTCTACGAAAGATCTACGACCCTAAAATATGACGCGAAGGTAAAATCTACGGATGATCTACGACCTTGAAAACATAACGCGATGGTAAGATCTACGAACGATCTACGACCCTAAAAGAGATAAAGTGACGGTAAGATCTACGGACGATCTATGACCTTAAAAGGATGAGAGGGTAAAGTCTACGGACGACCTACGACCCTTAGAGAGATAAAGCGAAGGTAAGATCTACGGACGACCTACGACTCTAGAAAGATAAAGCGACGGTAAGATCTACAGACAATCTACAACCCTAGAAAGATAAAGCGATGGTAAGATCTACGGACGATCTACGACCTTAAAAATATAAAGCAACGGTAAGATCTATGGACGATCTACGACCTTAAGAGGATGAGAGGGTAGAGTCTATGGACGACCTATGATCCTAGAAAGATAAAGCGAAGGTAAGATCTACGGACGATCTACGACCCTAAGAATACGAGGAAGAGAGGGTAAAGTCTACGAACGACCTACGACCCTAAGAGAGATAAAGTGAGTATTGAGAGTTGGGGAGCATGACGTACTAAAACCCTGATTTATTTTAGTGGGTAGTGTAGTAACAGATGTTAACTGGGAATTATGAAGATGAAATTTTTGTGAGGATGCTTTGTTGATTTGGGATTGATTTGGCTTATGCTTCATATGCATTTGAAGTGTGACATGATGATCCATGGATACATTATGCGTTTGAGGATGCAATGAAGTATGTCGTGATGATTATTGTGTGCAACATGCCAAAAAATAATTGGGATCTATTGTCCGTCCTCTTGAGGTACCAATACGGACTGGTGCTTGAAATTTAAGAAGAAAGAGTTAGCCTTGTCGAGTTCACTGGGGAATTAAATCCTGCTGAGGAGAAAAGACTTGATATGGCTTCCTTCGTGTGTTGGACTTTGTGAATAACTGAAAAGATACATGGATCTCAACCAATGCCCCAAGTTCCTCAGTGTTGGAGGATAGGACGTTCGGTCGTCTGTAAGGAGGCGACGAGGATGAACGCTCGGTCAAGGTGACCGTCATGACTTGCTACCTGCACAGAAGAGCGAACACTTGAATGCCACAACATTTCCTTGGGATTCCTTCATATCCATGTAATGTAGTGTTTCACATCATAGCTCGTGATTATTATTGACTTATTGTTTTCAATGCAATGCTTAACAAAGAATTTAAATCACAATTCGCATACGAAAAATAAAGTAAAAGAACATAACAAAGATTTTTTAATGGAAGGGAAATTTTTTATTAATGAGTTTGGCCCGTGAATGGGCATTCATACATAGAAACAACTCCTAAATGAGGAAGTTGCAGAGAAGAAAAGAAATACAACGAGTAAAATGGCAACAAGAAAATATCGCAATTCCGTTAAAACTGATATTGCTATAGTTCTCGCATCCTAGTGCCGTGCTTCCAAAGGGTAATAGTTAGATCGATCCATCCCGCATTAGGAGGGTGTACATGAAGAGTCTTCAGACTGCAGTCTCTCGTTTTTTTGTCCCTAATTTTTGCCTGGATCACCCTTTCGGGTTTTCAATCCACCGGGACACCCATTTTTGCCTAAGTCGCCCTTTCGGGTTTTCGACTTAGTAGGTTATTCTCTTTTTTAATTTTTTTAGCCCTAACTTTTTCCTAAGCCGCCATTTCGGGTTTTCGACTTAGCGGGTCCTTTCATGTGTAGTATTTTTTGACTGAGTCTGAATTGACTGGAAGCGGAATGTCTTCCCTGTCCATGTTTGTCAGGATTAGAGCACATCCTGAGAAAGATTTCTTCACGATGTACGGTCCCTCATAGTTGGGAGTCCATTTTCCTCTTGGATCAGTGTGGATTGGGAGGATCTTTCTTAAGACCAGGTCACCTGAGTGGAACTCTCGAGGCCGAATCTTCTTGTCAAATGCCCTCTTGAGACGCTGTTGGTATAAATGACCGCGAAAAATGGCTTCCAGGCACTTTTCTTCGATGATATTGAGTTGGTCGAGTCTCTTTTGAATCCATTATGCTTCATCAAGTTTAGTATCCATCAAAACCCTTAAGGAAGGAATCTCCACTTCGACTGGGAGTACCAAATCCATAGCATAGACTAGTGAAAACGGAGTTGCCCCAGTGGAAGTACGCACTGAAGTTCGATAGCGATGCAGGGCAAAAGGCAACATCTCATGCCAATCTTTGTATGTTCTCACCATCTTCTGGACGATCTTCTTTATGTTCTTGTTAGCGGCTTCGACTGCCCCATTCATCTTTGGCCGATAGGGTGATGAATTATGGTGCTCGATCTTGAATTCTTCACACATTTCCTTCATCATCTTGTTGTTGAGATTTGACTCGTTATCAGTGATGATCTTGTTAGGAGTTCCATACCGGCATATGATTTCTCTTTTGATGAAACGAGTGACAACTTGCTTGGTCACATTCTTGTATGATGCCGCTTCCACCCACTTGGTGAAGTAGTCAATAGAAACGAGGATAAACCTGTGTCCATTTGAAGCGCTCGGTTCGATGCGTCCAATCATATCGATACTCCACATTGCAAAGGGCCATGGTGAAGTCATCACATTCAAATGAGCGGGAGGAACATGTATCCTGTCTGTGTAAACCTGACATTTATGGCACATTTTGGCATATACACAAAAGTCACTTTCCATTCTCATCCAGAAATAACCTGCTCGTAGGATTTTCTTGGCCATGGAATGCCCACTGGCATGAGTCCCAAAAGAGCCCTCGTGTATTTCTCGTATAATGGATTCTGCTTCGTGTCTATCCACGCATGTGAGCAGAACTGAGTCATAGTTTCTTTTGTACAAAACGTCTCCTGACAATAAAAACTTAGACGCCAACCTTCTGAGAGTCCGCTTATCACAAATCGTAGCACCTTCGAGGTACTCTTGCTTCTCAAGATATCTTTTGATGTCGAAATACCACGGCCTTTCGTCTGATACATCTTCAGTTGTGAGACAATGAGAAGGGAAAATATGTGCTGGCTCCTTGTAACGACAAATCCTTATACTTGGTGCATGATTTGGGTAATTGACTTTGAACATTGCTGCTAAAGTGGCCAGAGCGTCTGCCAGTTGATTCGCTTCTCTAGGAATGTGCTCAAAGGTGACTTCATCGAAAGCGGGCAACAACTTAACTATGTAATCCCTGTATGGAACTAAATTAGGGTGTCGTGTATCCCAATCACCCCGTACTTGATGTATCACTAAAGCAGAGTCCCCATAAACTTCAAGGATCTTGATCTTCAAATCAATGGCGGCTTCAAGGCCCATCACACAAGCTTCATACTCAGCGACATTATTCGTGCAATCAAAACATAATCTGGCAGTGAAAGGTATATGAGTGTTGCGTGGAGAGGTAAGAACTGCCCCGATACCGTGACCCATAGCATTTGACGCACCATCGAACGTGAGAGTCCATTGCTCCCCTGGTTCAGGTCCTTCATTGTCATTAAGTTTCATAATATCCTCGTCTAGAAAGTCGAACTTCATGGGCTGATATTCTTCCAATGGTTGGTGAGTGAGATGATCAACAAGAATGCTACCTTTGATAGCCTTTTGTGTGACATACTGGATTTCATACTCAGACAAAAACATTTACCACCGAGCCAATCTGCCTGTAAGTGCTGGTTTCTTAAAGATGTACTTTATCGGGTCCATCTTTGATATCAGAAGTGTATAATGTGTCAAAATATATTGCCTTAAGCGTCGGGCTGCCCATGTAAGAGCACAACAAGTCTTCTCAATTAAGGAATACCTCGATTCACAATCAGTAAACTTCTTGCTCAAATAGTAAATAGCATGTTCTTTTCGTCCAGTATCATCATGTTGTCTGAGCACACAACCCAGAGATCCTTTAAGCACAATCAAATACATAATGAGAGGTCTCCTGGGAACTGGTGGTATGAGTATTGGTGGTTCTTGAAGATACTGCTTAATCTTCTCGAAAGCTTCTTGACAACTCTCATCCCAACAGATATCCTGATTCTTGCGTAACAATTTAAAGATGGGTTCACAGGTAGCAGTAAGATGGGAAATAAACCGGGCTATGTAATTCAAACTTCCAAGGAAACCTCGTACTTCCTTCTCATTTTTTGGCGCCGGGATATCTTGTATTGATTTTACTTTGTCTGGATCTACTTCAATTCCTTGTTGACTCACGATAAAACCAAGTAGCTTGCCCGATCAAACCCCAAAGGTGCATTTATTGGGATTAATCCTTAACCTGAACTTTCGCAAACGATCAAACAACTTATTCAAATGAACCAAATGTTCTTCCTCCGTCTGTGACTTCACAATCATGTCATCCACATACACCTCGACTTCTTTATGGATCATGTCGTGAAAGAGAGTCATCGTAGCTCGCTGATATGTCGCACCAGCGTTCTTAAGACCAAAAGGCACGACTTTGTAGCAAAAGGTACCCCAAGGAGTTGTCAAAGCTGTTTTATCCATGTCTTCCGGAGCCATCTTTATCTGATTGTAGCCAGAGAATCCATCCATAAAGGAAAACACCGAAGACTGAGCAGTGTTATCAACCAATACATAAATATGAGGCAACGGGAAATCATCCTTCAGGCTTGCTCTATTCAAGTCTTGGTAGTCAACACACATACGTACCTTACCATCCTTCTTAGGTATGGGCACAATGTTAGCAATCCAAGGCGAGTAATTTATCACAGATAGGAAACCTGCTTCGAGCTGTTTCTGAACCTCTTCTTTGATATTCAAGGCCATGTCGAGTCTGGTCCTTCTTGGTTTTTGCTTTACAGGAGGACATTATGGCTTGAGTGGCAATCTGTGCATTACTATATCAGTGTCTAAACTGGGCTTGTCTTCATACGACCAAGCGAATATGTCAGCATACTCTTGAAGCAATTCAATTAACCCCTTCTTTTCTTCACTTTTCAAGGCGGCCCCTATCTTGACTTCTCTCTTTACCTCTTCGGTACCGAGATTGACGACTTCTGTTTCCTCTTGATACGACTGGATGACCTTCTCTTCCTGTCTCAAGAGTCTGTCTAGCTCTTAAGGGACTTCACAATCTTCCTCATTATCTTTGTTAGCATGATCAACTGAATTCTCAAGGATATAAGGAGCCATAGTATTATCATTTCCAACGAAGTCCGAGACGGATCTGCATGATCGATAATTTCATGTTTTATTTTTAGAAAGTGAAAAAGAAAATTTAGAGTAAGAAAAGAAAAGTATTGCCATTTTTATTTTGAAAAAGTAAAAGTAAAAGAAAAGACAGAGAACAAAATTGTATGCGAAAGTTCGATTTTTCATTCAATGTTAAACGAAGATTGAAACATAAGGGGCCCATTCTACAAGCTGTCAGTATTCCTTGGGCAGGACATATGACTTAAAATGGAAACATAAAATTACACATCAAGGAAAACAACTTCAGGGATGTCCAAGGCAGTCCAATTGCTGAGCTCCTGGTCTGGCACAACTTGGTAGATAAATCTTGAAATATCCTCATCGTCACCTTCACCATTTGTGGAGAGTACCTGTCCTTCTTTGCTTACACCAACACTGACGAACACTTCAGAAATTGGGGGAACCTGCTGTCCTTTGAGAGGAACCCAATCAGCTTGCACGGAGGATGATGGCTGATACCCAAGACCAAAATGAATTTTCTTCTCTGGAACTTCAATCAATTTGCCCCAACTGTCATGGGGAGGTCTAGCTTCTATGAGGGCTTTGGCATCATTCAAAGAGGCCAGGGGTATCTCAGACTTCTTACATTCCACGACGGGGACTTTGTCAACAGTAACAATCTCCAGAGCTTGAAAGGGAAACTCTTGTACCTCGCCTTCCACTTCCATATAACGGTTAGTAGTCAGATTATTAATCACTATGTCTTCTTCCCCGCAAACAAAGAGAACTTGGTCATTCGCAATGAACTTCAGGCGTTGATGAAGAGTAGATGTCACAGCTCCTGCTACATGAATCTATGGACGACCCAAAAGGCAAGTATAGGATGGACGAATGTCCATAACATAGAATGACAAATAGAAAGTGTGGGGACCAATTTTGATAGGAAAATCCACTTCTCCATCCACCGATCTTCTCGAACCATCAAACGCTCGAACATTTAGGGTGGAGGGCCTCATCATTACTCCATCCATATCCAGCTTAAACAAAGTAACCTTAGGCATCACATTGAGTGAAGAACCTGTATCCACCAAAACTCGAGATAAAACAGTGTCCAAACACTTCATAGAAACATGCAGCGCTTTATTGTGGGCTCTGCCTTCAATTGGGAGTTCATCATCGCAGAAACGCAAATAATTTCCCACAACAATATTGGTGACTATTCCTTCAAACTGGGCCACAGAGATGTCTTGGGTAACATGAGCAGAACATAAGGTCTTCAATAAGGCGTTGCGGTGGGCCTCTGAAATTTTCAATTGTATGACCGAGGGCACCAGAATGGAATTCGCAATGAGCATTAGTATCATATCCCCTAGGGAGAGGATTTGGCGGTGGACCGAGTTCGCGCAATTGAACCATTTGACTAGCAAGTAACTGTGGGAGAAGTTGAGTGTAGGACATGGGAATGAGGTCAAACCTTCTTTCAGGGGCTCTCTGTCTTGGAGGAGCTCTTGGGCCTTGGATATGTGGATTCGATTGTTGATAAGTTGTAGGAGGTGCAAATTGTTGTTGCGGAACATAATGCAGTTGTGGAGAGAAAGGCTGTGGTTGGGCCATCAAAGGTGCTGGAGTTGTAGCAGCGTATACTTGCGGAACAAACTGGTTGGGAACAACAGTAGGTGTAGGAAAATAAGGGAACCGGACTTGAGGAAATGTGGGAGCTCTTCCTTGGTTGACGACGATGGCACTGGTCTCGCCCTCTTTCTTCTTGACAAAACCGGAAAATGGTTTCCTATTAATGCCTGCATTGTTGTTAGCATTATTAGCAACACCTTGAATCGTTCCAGCCTTAATACACGTCTCAACACATTCACCAATGATGACTATATCAGAAAATGAAGTAGAAGTGCTACTGAGCATATGCTGGAGATAAGGGCCTCGTAGGGTACCCATAAACAGATCAATCAACTCACGATCCAAGAGAGGAGGTTGGACCCTTGCAGCTAGTTCACGCCACCTCTGAGCGTATTCCTTGAAAGACCCTTCAGACTTTTGCACCATCCGCTGGAGCTGAGTACGGCTTGGAGCCATAGCCGTATTTTAATGGTAATGTTTCAAAAAAGCATCGGCAAGCTCTCCCCAAGTACCAACATGAGATCTTTCGAATTGCATATACCAATCTAATGATGCCCCGGTCAAACTGTCCTGAAAGAAATGCATGAGCAAAGGTTCATTTCCAGCATAGGCCATAATTTTGCGACAATAGGAACGGAGATGTGTCTCTGGACAAGAAGTGCCTTTGTACTTGTCAAACTCTGGGACTTTGAACTTGGGAGGAATGACTACCCCAGGCACGAGGCACATTGCAGCAGTGTTGAATCCGGAAGCCTTGATACCTTCCATGGCCCTAAGTCGCTCTTCGAGAGCATGATACATTTTCGCAGTTTCGGCAACCCCGACAGCAAGGTTTACTTGGGGTTAATCGAGATCAATAACATCATGATGATTGCTGACATCATTCCTAGGAGCACCAGTAGGAGTCTCAACATTAGCATTGTCATTTCTCCCATTAGCAGAAGTGGAAGGAGCACCAGTAGTAAGCTTGACAACACTCTGGTGTAGTTCTTCTTGACCCTTAATCACGACATGCAGAGTTTCCATGAGTTGATCCATGCGGGTACCCATAGTGTCCATATCCCGACGGAGTGCATTCTGATTTTCTTTGAAAAGATCCATTAGCCTTTGCCGGTTGCCTCTGGTGCGGTAAGGATGTGGATAAGTCGTCTTTGCTGTTTACTGGATTCTGGTAAATGGGACCCCAATTAGTTTTTGTTGTGAAAAAATGAATGCATGGTAATATGGATGAATGCTTTACCTTCATTTCTAATGAGACCCAAAGACTCGTCTATCTTTTTAAAATTTCCTTTTTTTGAAAAGTTATATCAACAAGACTTGTCTTTGGATTTCTCTAGATATGAGGTATATATACATGATGATATGATGTCATGGTATGCTATGGCATGAAGTCTCAGCTACACATATTCTGGATAACCATTGCGTAGTCCGTTGCATAGGCTGAAAGTAACAGGATCAAAAGTTTGACGTCACAGGCACGGAGTCAAAGTAACCATCCACGAGGTATGTACTAGGGGTTTTTTCACCTGCCGAACAAGGTTCTAAAGAGTTCTCGAAGTCTACGTTCTTCCTTTGGATATTACCGACATCCCAATTACTTGGTAATCAGTAATATTCGCAGGAAAAACTCGTCTGAGCGCAATATCGCATGACAAATACTTCCGGATTACTCCGTTACAGTCTCTGCATTGCACCTAAAAGGCTAGGATGGGTTAATGGTTCTACGGCCCTCAGCTTCTCGAGCTCCCAGGTCAAAAGCAACAACGTCTTCCCGATTACTCGGTAAACATCACTACTTTCAAGGGGACCTCCACTGAGTGGGGGGATTCTCATGCCTCCTTCTTCGAGATTACTCCCTCAAAGTTAACATGACTATATCGCCCGTCCTAATCCTATGTGTAACCCAAGTCTGGGTATAGGACTTATCAAAAGTAAACACCAAACCCAACATCACAATGTATCCATAATATGTGAGGAGCAAACAATATATGCAATATATACAAAAGAATAAAATAAACAAAGAAATAAAACAGTAAAGCAAGATAAAGCGAATAAATAAACACCCCAAAAGACAAATAAACAAAGAGCCGCCACCGAACATTATTTATCCCGAAGGAAGGGGAAATATCGATAAAACCACAAGGGAATGGATAAGATGGTCTTTCGACCAAGAGAAAGGGTAAGGGAGTCGGTTATGCGAGGGGAAGGTATTAACACCCCTCACATCCGTTGTACTCAACGGGATCCATTTTGTTTGTTTGTCTTAAAGGGTGTGTTTATCTACAAATATGCTTGCTAAAAGGGAAATGGATGGTTTTTTATTATTGCGTTCATGAGGGTTTCGCGGCCCTTTGCCTACGTATTAAATGAAGGAATCAGAACATCGTAGTTCCTCTAGAAAAAGGTTGGTTTGTTTGTGTTTTTAGTGGGCGACGTTAACGCACGCATTCTAGCAATAGGCACGGTCGGTATCGCGGTAGAACGGAGATAACATACCCTTGGGGGAGTTTTGATTGGTTGAGTGTTTTGCGGGTTTTAAAATAAGTTCAAGTAATAATTAAAGGAGCGTTTTTGGATTTTGATTTGTGAATGCTAAGTTTGGCTAAAAATGGATGCGAATGAGATTTTGAATATACGACGACCTAATGTCGAAGTTTTGACTTGAAGGTGTGAGTTTTAAAATTTGAATCTTTTTTAGGAGATCATCTTAAGTTTTAACAAAATAATAAATAAATGAAAGAGGAATGAAGGTATTCACATGATTGGACGAGATGAAATCGACTATTGGACAAATACTTCCCTTAGAATTAATCATAAGCAAAATACAGAGATCAAATAATCGAAAGGAGATTTAAACAATTAGAAATTAAATGATTAATAAACAACGATTAATTAAGTTAATTGAAATTTCTTAATAAAACTAATTTAGGAAAATTAACCAGACTAAATAAACATCGATTTACAAAATTAATTTATATGAACAATTAACAAGCATAAGAAATGAGCTAAAACAAAAAAAGAAATTAAATGCAAAATAAGAAAGTGGGCTGGACATTAGCAAACAGGGGGGGGGGATGTGTGAATGAAATTCTGGATGGGCTGCAGTTTTGAGAGCCCAATACACAAAGCAGAGAAAAGAGGTATAAAACGGAAAGTGGAGAGAGGAATGATTTATCGGAAACGGCATGGAAGAAGAAGATTAGGAAGATATGAATTTCAGATACCTTCTCTGATCTAGAGAAAGAGCCACACATTCACTGGTTGGTAAGGTTCGTACCTAATTCAATCACTTAGTTTCGCATGCTTCAAGTTCTTCTTGCATTTGATCATTATTTTCGTTACGAGCTGAGAAAGTGAGGACGACGGGTGACAGAGGTGATGGTGTTTGACGATTATTAGATGGAGCTGAGAGCGGAGAGGCTGAAAAAAAAAGGCGAAGAAGGGAAGCTACAATTCAGTTGCAGGGAGGTTAAAATTGACAGAGGTCGCGAATTGATCTGTAAGAAGGGGATGAATGCAGAGTTGGAAAGTAAGTGGGAAATTGATTTACAGTATTTTAAATTCTTTGATCAGGTTTACTTTCTTTAGTTGAAGTACTTTTATTGATGATTTGCAGGTTAATTGGTTTAAATGGTTATGCCGGTTCTAAGGTTTTATGGTTTTGTTGGGAGATTCTAAGGTTCTAAGGTTTTATGGTTTTGTGTTTTATTAACAAGTTCTATGGTTTATTAACAGGCTTTATGGTTTTATTGGAAGATTCTAAGGTTCTAAGGTTTTATGGTTTTGTGTTTTATTAACAAGTTCTATGGTTTTATAACAGGCTTTATGGTTTTGTTGGCAGATTCTAAGGTTCTAAGGTTTTATGGTTTTGTGTTTTATTAACAAGTTCTATGGTTTTATAACAGGCTTTATGGTTTTGTTGGCAGATTCTAAGGTTCTAAGGTTTTATGGTTTTGTGTTTTATTAACAAGTTCTATGGTTTTATAACAGGTTTTAAGGTTTTATTGGCATATTCTAAGGTTCTAAGGTTTTATGGTTTTGTGTTTTATTAACAAGTTCTATGGTTTTATAACAGGCTTTATGGTTTTGTTGGCAGATTCTAAGGTTATAAGGTTTTATAGTTTTGTGTTCTATTAACAAGTTCTATGGTTTTATAACAGGTTTTAAGTTGATTTCTTAGTGATAACAACACACGACAATACGGTAATGGAAATCGAAATTTGACACAGATTTGAGAATAAACAGTAATGAGATAGTATGAGTTATAGCAAAGAACCTGGTATGTTTGTCTTTGATCTGTTTCTTAGATCTTGCCTTTGGTAACTATTCCGTATGGTTTTGTTATTGTATCTTCTATATCTTCCACTGGTTTATGTATGCTGAGAAGTTGATATTGTGGATGCTTTTGAGAGTTTTGTCATCTTTTTTGTTGCAGTTGTGAGTGGGTTCTTTAGAAGCCTTGAAGTGTTGTTTTTTCTGGTTTTTAGATTGATGGTGATGCAATTTTCTCTGGTTTTTTAGAGTTTGATGCTGATGCAGTTTTCTCAGGTTTTTATACTGGTTTTTTGGGTTGACAGTTTTGTGGTTGGGAGTTTTTGGTTTGGTTCTTACAATTGTTTTTTTGCTTCATAAAAATCCCTCCCTTTACTCTGTGTGTTTTGGCATCTGTTTTATATCCTAGAGAAAAGATTTTGGGGGGAAACCATAGCAGGATTTTTGAATTCTTTTGCTATCCTGCTTGGTCACTTTTTCATGCTGCTTTTAGCTTGCCTATTTGAGTGCAAGTTTTGAACAAGTTTTGACAGTTTTGTTGGACATCAATGTGCAGGTTTTTTTTCTTTCTCTCTCTTACCTCTCAATGATGCAAAGCTTATTTCTTTTTAATTAAAGTTCTGAAGGGTTTGCTTTTGTGGAAAATGATGATGTTTAGAAGTTTTGGCTGCTTGCACTAATGTTTGACTTGTTGCTTTTGTTTGATACCATTTGCTGATGTTGCCTTTGACTTGTGCGCTATTATGCTTTCTTAGGCTGCTAGCCTGCTATTTCTGTTATGGCTTATTGGTTTCCATGCTTTGACAGTTCTGATATGCTTGTTTTTGTGCTAGCCTGCTGCATTTGGCCTGCTATGCTTGGCCTGCGTGCTAGGCTTGATTTGCTAGCTTCCCATGCTGCTTTGGCTTTTGTTTTGTGCGCTTGCCATGCCTTGGCTTTGTTTGCTGCATGTTTTGTGCGCTGTGCTTGCTTGCTGCATGTTTTATGCGATGTGCTTGCTTCTGTTTTGCTTTGACAGTTTGTTCCTTTGGCAATTTTTATTTTCTTCTTTTTTTCCTTTTTGTGAACCAAAGAGAAAACTCTTTGTGATTTGTAATTTGGAAGAAAACTAAGACATGATAAAAACATCTCCCTCTTTAACTGATTCCAAAAGGCAAACCCTTATGATGACATAACAATCAATTAACTCTTGTTTGAGTTTTTTCATGTTTTCATTGCTAACCCTTTTTTCTTTTTCTTGTTTCATGAGCACAATTATTGGACGATTCGAAGCGAGGTCGAACAATGAAAATACCAAGGCGAGGGCGAATGACTTGAAGAAACACAAATTATTTTTCTCTTTTCTTTGTAATCAAAACGAATGTAATTTGTATTCCATATTGTAATTCATTTTTCATACGCTTTGTAATCAGTCCAAAAAATGTAACGAATACAAAAGCTTGAATGATATATTTTTTTGAATGAATTCACTTGTATGGAAATCAAACAACTCTCGATCTATTTTAAATTATGAAATTCTCTCTTGAATGATTCGAACGCACATCTCAACTTAGTAACTTGAATCTCAAGAAATCACGAATAATGGTTATAACTTGTATTCCAAACAAAACACGCGATTTATCTTCAAACTCTCAAACACAACAAAATGAATGCTTAAGAATTTAATTCCACTGATTAATTTGAACCCCATAACACTGGTCGCTTGAACCTTAATCTTAAAATCATGCCTGAACCACAGTTGCGCTTCTCGAACAGAACTCTGACTTTGACATTCAACCCACAATAACTTGAAACTTAAGCAACAAAAACAAGTCCTGATTATTATGAACCTTTAACCTTATTTTCCGAAGTGCTCGAACTCCACATTTGCCAATTCAACCTCCAAATTGTCGACTCAATGGCTTAGAGACTTAAAGAAGAAACTTGAAATGCGAGGAAGTGGAATTCTTGACCTAACGCACTGAGCTCTGAGCCATCCTTGAGGCAGGCGAAAGAAACATCTTCACATAAACCAAAAATCTGAAAACCCTAGCATCTTGACCGGCACACATAGGGAAATAATCCCTAATCCAAGCTCTGATAAATTTGAGAGAGAACCAATCCTTGTAACCTAACGACACAATTCATTCCACGATCCGTTAATCGAGAACCAAATGTGCTTCCTTTTTACCTGATAAGAAAACCTCAAAACAAGATTAGACATAAAGAGGGCGCAACACTAAAACTTTAAACCAAAGCGCCTGATTCCCTGAGATGCGTGATATGCAAATGAATGAATAATAAAATGATGCAAATGGAATGCAAAGTTCAAAGCCATACAAGAATAAAAGAGATAAGGAAAATTTGGGGTACGACATTACTCCAATAAAAATACTCAACTCATTTCCTAAAGGCTTCTAAGTGAGAACAAAAAGCAAACCACATGTATCGTGTGAACGGGTGACAAAACCTAGACAATACACAAGAGACTCTCAAAACCTAAGACTATTTTATTCCCCTAATTTTACAATTGTTGGGTGAATGAATAATAAATTAGGTTAGGTCTTCTTTAAATACACTTCTTTAGTCCACGGGTGTGATACGGTGGGAGAACTGAATATGGATTTCGCGTTTGTTTTCGCAAATGTTTCGGTTGAGCAAGAGTCGCCACCAACTTTTTATTTTATCCTAAGGAAAGGTTTAAAAAGCACAGCAAAAACCTTTGAGATTTTTCTTGGGTTCGGGGAGTAGATTATAGAAAGGGAAGGTATTAGCACCCTTTCTATCCATGGTTATCCATGGGCTCTTAGGTACTTGCTTAGATCAACTTGCCTTGGTTTTCAATTGTTTGAAATGGTGCTCGGTGTGTGGTTTTGAAAATGTTTTAAAAAGATGCCTTGTATAGGCTACCCTTGTAACAATTCTTTACTCGAATGTTTTACAAAAGGGTGTTTTGTCTTTTGAAAAGATGTTTCAAGGTTTTTTTAAAAGTTTTGTTTTGAAAGTGTTTGTGAAGTGTGGTTTGAAAATAGGCAAGTGTTTTCTTTTACAATTTGACAAGTACCTAAGAGTTATCTACCCTAAAGTTCTCAAAGATTTTTGTTATGATTTAAACCTTTTGACAATTTTGTTCCACCATTGCATTTGGTGGACAATCTTGTATTAGGAGGTGAAAGGGACGGGCGCGGGTCATTGTTTGGACCATAATTGCAATAGTGTTGAGTATCTTTGGGCAATTTCTCTTTGAAAGGGACTTGATTATTTTAGGCAACTTTTCGAAAGCGTCATCGAGGGACTATGATCATTTGATTGTTTGTTTTTACCCAAAGAAACCTAACATGCAATATGGCCCATTTATTTGAAGGCAACAAAGTGGAATACCCTAGGGGTGCAAGTGTGATATGTGTTGTCCATATTTCATGCTTATTTATCTTGAAATTAGGTCAAACTAATTTGGTTCCTTTTATTTGCATACAAACCCTAATTCTAGCATGGTATATTTAGAAAGCGTTTAAAGTGCGAAAAGTAAAATTCCTACACTATTACAACACAATATGGGAAGGGGGGGTACAAATGTTCAAATGGGGGGATATTTAGACAAAGAAATTAAACCTAGCTATTACATCATTTTTGGAACATTTACAAGTAATTAATTGCATAAATTAAATGGAAAATACAATAAAGATGCAAAAATGCAAAAAAGGATTTTTATATGTATACAAAAGGGTATTATTTATGTTAAATAAATAAAATAAAAAAGTATTATTTTTGGAGTTTTTATGTTTTAAGGGCAAAACCCTAATTTTTATTAAGTAACTATATTAACTATTTAATATGTATAATATTTAATAATTATATACAAAAATAAAATAAAATGGAGTATATTCATAAAAAAGTATTTTCCACATCAAATATTAATAAAATAAAAAATGTATATATTTTTGTATTTTAACCTAAATATATTAATATATATATATATATATATATATATATATATATATATATATATATATATATATATATATATATATATATATATATATATATATATATATATATATATATATATATATATATATATATATATATATATATATATATATATATATATATATATATATATATATATATATATATATATATATATATATATATATATATATATATATATATATATATATATATATATATATATATATATATATATATATATATATATATATATATATATATATATATATATATATATATATATATATATATATATATATATATATATATATATATATATATATATGTATGTATTAATTTCTATAAAAAATAATAATATTTTAATACTTATAAAAAAAGTATATTTTGCATAAAATATTTTCAAAAGAAAAAATGAAATAAAATCAGAAATGAGATATATTTACATTATTTTTCTAGTTCTTTTCTAAATAATAATAGATATATATATATATATATATATATATATATATATATATATATATATATATATTTATGTATAAATGATTCCTATAAACAAATAAATGCTAAAAAAATAGAAAAATGGTATAAAAATATTTTTTTATATTTTTTATATTATAAGCAAAAATAAACAAATCAGAATGAAAAAAGAAAAATAAAAAAAATATTGAAATAAACCAAATGGGCCCAGGGGGTGTTAAAGTGAAAAGAGTGTGTGAAGAGAAAATGCAAAAACAAGCCCAGCCCAGATCACTTCTTCTTCCACCTCTAAACAAAAACGCGCGCCTGTTCTTCCAATTCAAACACCTAGATTCTTTGATCTTTTGCACAAACTTCCAACATAAGAAATGTTAAGCATTGAATCACGATTCCAAATATATAAAAAACTCATCCTAACTCTCAGAAATGAGAGAGAATTTTGACATTCCCAAATCCTGACCTAAGTTTTCTGCCATGTTCAGACTCAAAATTCTTGCAGCACCCATAACATAAATGAAATCTAATTACATGGGCATGTTCAGGGCTATGAATGTGACATATTATCTTCACAAAACCTAAAGCTAACAATGCCTAATAAGAGAGATACGAGTTCATGAACTTACCTGTTCAGTTGAGGTTCTATCTGGCAATGGAGAAACTTTCAGTGCAAGGTGATGATTGGTATAGCTTCCTTGATATCCAGGGATGCTATTCCAAGCTTTACTTTGTCTTGAAACCTTTTGAATCGTGCTAGAGCTCTTCACCTGCAAATCAGAAAAGTGAAAATGGCCAAAAGGGTTAGAGGAGTTACAGGTTGCTTCTAATGCTTTGGATAGTTTGGATTGATGGTAGGGAAGGTGTCTGAAGTGGTTTGGGCAAGAATGCTTGAAAGGATTGAGAGTTGGAACTCAATCTGCAGAGGTTGCTCTGTTTGAGCATTTTGATGGTGGTTCTGAGTTTGTGGAGGTATTGGAGGTATTGGAGTCGTGTTCTAGCTTGTGCTTGATGATTAGGAAGTGTACAAAACAATTGCCTAAGTCTTCTTATGCTGAGATGGAAGTTATGTTGTGATATGGGATGTTTCTTAACACTTAAGCCAACAAAAGCCAAGTTGAGGTTTAGGCAGGTAGAGGACCCCTAATCATGCTGCAAAGCTCCTCCTTGATCAGTGTGTTATGCTCATAATCTTGTGCCAATTATATTTCATCTGTACTTGTTGGATTTGCAATATGACATAAAGCTTGCTTTTGCAAAAATGGAAGAAATGCTTTATCTATTTATGGACTAATCCAACATGTAATGCACAAGATCATGAAACAAAGCTTTAGCACAATGAACATGCATTAAATTATTGAGTGTTGGATGGTTTAAGGACCTGTAATGCAGCACAAACCAAGCTGACTTGCAAATGGCATAAGTTATGAACATGTACATGACCAATTCAAAAGTGAGTTTTTGCCATATTGTGAAATTCGATTCTCTCAAGTTATGAGGTTGTTTGATGAGTTATTGGACATTTTGGAAAGCTTGGAATGTGTACTACAATCCATCTTTGAAATGCAAATTGAAATTCCAAGTGGAAGTGTATGGAAAATGGCCTTGAAGTTAGGTAGAAAACCTTGCCAAAATAGGTTAAAATTTCACTAAGTTAAGAATGGTTTAGTACCCTTATTCCAAAAATTGTAACTTGAGATACAATCCTCATTTGGGAAAACTTTGTGAATCAAAGTTGTATATTATGCAACAAGCTACAACTTTCATGTTTTGACTTTTGTTTGAATCCAAATGAATCTTGGTGAGAAAGTGGGGCAAAGTTGGGAAAAAATTAGGGTTTTTCATAACTTAGAAAAATTCTAAGTTATGAAAAATTCTCATTTCTAACCCTAATTTGCATTTCTTGATTTCTTGATGAACAAGTTTCATGATTTCGCATGTTTTGATGAAAAAAGAATCTTGACTCTTGATTTTGACCAAAAAGTCAAAGTTTGACTTTTCAGTATACAGTCAAAATTGATCAATTGACTGGGAAATTCAACTGTCAATCTTGTGTACTTGGGATCCTTTGAACTGGTTGAGCATGTCAAGATAATTCCATGGGGTCCTTGAGTCCATATGTGAGCTTGATTTGCCATTGGCTAGGTCAAACAGTCAAAAATTGCCTTGGTGCAGTCAAAACCCTAAAAATGACCATTTTGCCATTTTGGTGATCTGATCAAATTTCTTGTGGAATTGTGATCCAAACTTGATCAAATGGTCCATATGAGTTCATAATGTTGATGTGGGTCAATTTTCATGAGGTTTGACTGTCAATTGGCCACAATTGACTTTTTCCCCAATACAGCTGATTTCTAGGTCAACTGTCCAATTGACTGGGCAAAACTTGGAATCAAGACTTGACACTTGATATGGATAAACTTGGGAGTCCAATATGAAGCAAGAAAGTCATCTTAGGCATTTTAGGTCAAAACATCTTTGTGCAAACACAAACCCTAATTTGGGTCAACAGTGCAAGGAGAAGTCTTGAGCAGATGAAACCCTAACTGGATCTTGATCTCCAAGGGCTTTGTGATGAGATATCAATGAGAAATGGGAGGGCAAATTTTGGGGTACAACAGTTGCCCCTGTTCAATCTTCTTGAACCTGAAGAGTTAGATTGGCAAGTTTTCCTTTCGTGACTTGAGGGTAAAAGGAGATTGGACACTAGACTGCCCTTAAATTTGCACTCGTCAAAGCAATGGATGCGGGAATGGGCTTAGAGATGCCATTTGGAGATGGGCTTAGAGATGCCATCTGGAGGGGTGACAGAATCTTGTTGGGGATGGGCTTAAAGATGCCATATGGAATGAGTATCAGGAAGGTGTCCAAGCTTTGGACCATCTCTGAACTTGGGGTCTGAATAAGCAATAGATTGACATCCGTTGTTGAGAGGAATCCATAAGCTGTTTTCAAAAGTTGTATCCGAACAAGCTGATAGATTAACATCCGTTGTTGGGAAGAATCCATAAGCTGTTTTCAGAAGTCTGGAGAAGAAATTGAACAAGCGATAGAGCAGCATCCGTTATTGGGAAGCGTCCGTAAAATGTTTTCAAAGGTTGCATCTGAACAAGTGATAGATTAACATCCGTTGTTGGGAAGAATCCATAGACTGTTTTCAGAAGTCTTTGAGAAGAAACTGAACAAGCGATAGGTTAACATCCGTTACTTGGAGAACCCGTAAACTGTTTTCAGGAATCTTGGAGTTGAATAAGCAATAGAGCAGCATCCGTTGTTGGGAAGCATCCGTAAACTGTTTTCAAAGGTTGCATCTGAACAAGTGATAGATTAACATCCGTTGTTGGGAAGAATCCATAGACTGTTTTCAGAAGTCTTGAGAAGAAACTGAACAAGCGATAGGTTAACATCCGTTACTTGGAGAACCCGTAAACTGTTTTCAGGAATCTTGGAGTTGAATAAGCAATAGAGCAACATCCGTTGTTGGGAAGCGTCCGTAAACTGTTTTCAAAGGTTGCATCTGAACAAGTGATAGATTAACATCCGTTGTTGGGAAGAATCCATAGACTGTTTTCAGAAGTCTTGAGAAGAAACTGAACAAGCGATAGGTTAACATCTGTTACTTGGAGAACCTGTGAACTGTTTTTAGAAGTCTTGAATTTGGAGGAAGAACCGGTGTAGGGTTCCCTGATGATGAGCTCGTGTGAAACTGCATCTGGATAAATCTGGAATAAGCATTAGAATGTTGCCGTGTCTGGGCCACATCTGAACTATTCCTGGAAAGAAATCTCGGAAGATAATGATTTTATTCTTTCGACTGATCTTACCTGAAAGGTAAAGAGTTACTTATATGCAATGCCATGATGCATGATACAATGTATGTTATATGATATGAATGTAAATGGATGCGCATGTAAGTTGGAGAGCTGTCTTGCAAAGGATAGATGCATCCGAGATGGCTGAAGACGACAGCATCTCGACTGCTGCCGGGAAGAATAATTCCTGGTCACTATTGGAGAAAAAAGGAGTTTGGGTTGTATACAATCTTCTGGGGAATTCCTGATGACTTCTACTGGGGAGTTCCAATCTAAAAGACTCATGCTGGGGAGGTAAGACTGAGGATCTTCAGCTTGGAGGGAAGTATCTCTGGCGCTGGCGACTTCACTGGGGACTCAAGATTTGCTTTCCCAAAACTCTGTGGTGAGAAGGTTCATTAGTCTGGCTTCGCCGGGGATTGACAATTTGAAGCTTTAGCTCGGCTGGGGATACTGAAACTTAAATTCTGAGGGGAATTTAATTCCGGAGGACCCTCCGGCTGGGGGATTGTAAAGATAAGTTATGCTCGGGAACTCTGATGAACTCCGCTGGGGATAAGAAGAAAATTGGCGAGTGCGATCTTCCGTGGCAATAAGCTGAGGATAACCCAGTTATAAGCCCTTGTTAGGAATAACTTTGAATAAAACTCGGGAGAGACATCCGTACTCTACAGGGGATAAGCTTCTAGAATCTACTGGGGATAAGCTTCTAGAATCTACTGGGGATAAGCTTCTAGAATCTACTTGGGATAAGCTTCACGACTTGCTAGGGATATGGATTCCCAATCTCCTGGGGGTTTCCTTTGAAAGGGTATCAAGATATCCAACTGCGCCTTCAACCTATCAGTAATCCTCTTTCTTAGTTCATAAGGAAATGATTATGTTCAAATGCATATGCCTATTTAACAAAACATTGGACGTTTCTCAAAATAAAACAAATAGTGCAAGAGAAAAGGAAAGGAAGCGACATAAATTTCTGGGAAAAGTATTTGTATTGACTTTCTATGAGTATATTTGTACAAGGGAGACAATCATCCTAGTAAGAGGATTTTGTCGTAAATATTTGAAAAATTTACAAAATAAAGATGGCTATGTGAAATAATTCCATGGGATTCCATTCCGCTATAGCTTTCACAACTCTGAATATCTGTCCATTCAATGCTTCGTTTGCCGATGACTGGATTGATCAGAAGCCTGGAACCGGTTTGATGAAGAGATTGTCTTTTGAAGTGATCTGTCGAGACATAGTCATACGCTTTAATTCCCTAACTTTTGCCTGAATCGCCCTTTCGGGTTTTCGATCCACCGGGAAACCCCTTTTTGCCCAAGCCGCCCTTTCGGGTTTTCAACTTGTCGGGTGTACAGATTTTTTTTTTGTTTTTATCCCTAATTTTTGCCTGAACCGCCCTTTCGGGTTTTCGGTTCACCGGGATGCCCATTTTTGCCCAAGCCTCCCTTTCGGGTTTTCGACTTGTCGGGTTATTTTATGCGTAGTATCTTTTGACTATGTCCGCGTTCGCAGGGTGTGGCAAATCGTCGCCGTCCATGGTGGTCAGAATCATTGCACCACCAGAAAATATGCTCTTGATCACAAATGGTCCTTCATATGTAGGAGTTCATTTGCCCCTGGGATCACTTTGCGGTAAGATAATCCGCTTGATTACGAGATCTCCGACTTGATACACTTGACGTCTGACTTTCTTATTGAAGGCCTTGATCATCCGCTTTTGATACGTCTGACCATGGCATATAGCAGCAAGTCGCTTTTCGTCAATCAGATTGAGTTGATCAAGTCGGGTCTGCATCCAATCATCTTCATTCAAACCTGCATCCTTCATAATCCTTAGAGAAGGAATCTGAACTTCCATAGGCAAAACAACTTCCATGCCGTAAACCAAAGAAAATGGGGTTGCCCCAGTTGAAGTACGTGCCGTCGTACGGTATCCATGCAGAGCAAACGGTAACATCTCATGCCAGTAAGTGACAGTCATTTTCTGAATGATTTTCTTAATGTTTTTGTTCGCAGCTTCAACATCACCGTTCATCTTCGGCCGATAGGGAGATGAATTGTGATGATAAATCTTGAACTGTTCGCACAAAGCAGTGATCATTGTGTTATTCAGATTTGTACCGTTGTCTGTGATGATCCTGTCCGGAACACCATACCGACATATGAGATTTTGCTTGATAAAGCGGGCAACCACATTTTTAGTAACAGAGGCGAAGGAAGCTGCTTCGACCCATTTGGTGAAATAGTCAATGGCAACCAGGATGAAGCGATGTCCGTTGGAAGCCGTGGGCTTGATCTCTCCAATCATATCAATGCCCCACATTGCAAAGGGCCACTGAGCAGTCAGAACATTGAGAGGGACCGGAGGGATATGAACTTTGTCAGCGTAGACCTGACATTTGTGGCAAGTACGGGAATGTTGATGGCAGTCAGCTTCCATGGTAGACCAGTAATAGCCTGCTCTTAGGATCTTCTTAGCCATTGTATGCCCGCTCAAGTGAGTTCCAAATGTGCCGCTGTGTATATCAGTCATGATCAAATCTGCTTCAGCTTTGTCTACGCATCGGAGTAACACACAATCATGGCTTCGTTTGTAAAGGATGTCGTTGCTCAGGAAGAACTTAGCAGCAAATTTCCTTAAGAACTTCTTGTCATTTGCGGAAGCTCCTTCAGGATAATCTCTGGTCTCGAGATACCTTTTGATTTCATGGAACCAAGGTTGTTCCACTACTTCTTCGGTATTAATCTCGTGACAATGCGCAGGTTCGTCCATTCGCTCGATGGTGATTTGGGGAGCCTCGTTATCCCAGTTGAGTTTAAACATGGAGGACATTGTGGCTAGAGCATCTGCTAGCTGATTCTCTTCTCGCGGGAAATACTCGAAGGTAATTTGCTCAAAATGAGGCAACAATGTCAGGACATGTTCTTTGTATGGGAAAAGATTAGGATGCTTGGTATCCCATTCTCCTTTGATTTGACTGATAACCAAAGCCGAATCCCCAAATACGATCAAAGATTTGATCCCCAAGTCTATAGCAGCCTTGAGACCAAAGATGCAAGCTTCATATTCAGCCATGTTGTTTGTGCAGCTGAAGAAAGTAGGGTCGTGAAAGGTGTGTGACAGCCTTCTGGAGAAATGAGTACTGCGCCGATACCGTTTCCGAGTGCATTTGAAGCACCATCAAAGTACAGGGTCCATCGGGATCCCTTTTCGGGTCCGTCATACGGTCCGTTACCTTCAATGTTGTCCAAATTCATGATGTCCTCGTCTGGGAAGTCAAATCTCATGGGTTGATAATCTTCGATAGCCTGATGAGCCAGATGGTCAGCTAGTACACTCCCTTTTATAGCTTTTTGGGTGGTGTACTGGATGTCATACTCAGTTAAGATCATTTTCCATCTAGCTATCCTTCCAGATAAAGCGGGCTTTTCGAAAATATACTTGATAGGGTCCATTTTGGAAATCAACAAGGTAGTATGAGTCAACATATACTGTCTTAGTCGGCGAGCAGCCCATACCAAAGCGCAACAAGTTTTCTCGAGCAGTGAGTAGCGAGTCTCACAGTCGGTAAACTTTTTGCTAAGGTAATAAATAGCATACTCTTTTCGACCAGACTCGTCATGCTGGCCCAAAACACACCCCATTGAGTTATCCAAGACGGTCAAATACATGATCAATGGTCTTCCTTCGATGGGTGGCATCGGAATAGGGGGTTCTAGCAAATACTCCTTGATTCTATCAAAAGCAGCTTGACAATCGTCGTTCCATTCAACTACCTGATCTTTCTTCAAGAATTTGAAAATTGGTTCACAGGTAGAAGTCAGATGAGAGATGAATCTGGCAATATAGTTCAAGCGCCCCAAGAATCCTCTAACCTCCTTTTCAGTACGGGGAGCAGGCATTTCTTGTATTTCTTTTACTTTTGCCGGATCGACTTCAATGCCTTTGTTGCTTACAATGAATCCCAGGAGTTTACCAGACCTAACTCCAAAAGTGCATTTACTTGGATTCAGCCTGAGCTTGTATTCTTTCAACCTGGCAAACAGCTTTTCTAGATGTTCAAGGTGCTCTTCCTCTGTTTGTGACCGAGCTATCATATCGTCTACGTAAACTTCAATCTCATGATGTATCATATCATGAAATAAAGCTACCATGGCGCGTTGATAAGTTGCCCCTGCGTTCTTCAGCCCGAACGGCATCACCTTGTAACAGAAAGTGCCCCATTGCGTGACAAAAGTTGTTTTCTCCATATCCTCGGGGGCCATTTTGATTTGATTGTAGCCCGAGAATCCATCCATGAAGGAAAACACTTTATGCTGAGCTGTATTGTCGATTAAAATGTCAATGTGTGGGAGTGGAAAATCATCTTTGGGGATGGCCCTATTCAAATCCCGGTAGTCCACACACATCCTGACTTTGCCATCTTTCTTAGGTACTGGCACGATGTTAGCGATCCATTGAGGATAGGACGTAACAGCCAGAAAGCCAGCGTCGAACTGCTTCATCACTTCTGCTTTGATCTTTTCAGACATGTCAGGCCTCATTCGGCGAACTTTTTGCTTGATCGGTGGACAGTCTTCTCTTGTGGGGAGACGGTGAACCACGATGTCTGTGTCTAAACCCGACATGTCTTCATAAGACCAAGCGAAGATTTCAACATACCCATTCAACAATTGTATCAGGCGTTCCTTGACACTCGGTTTCAGATTGGCACCCACTTGCACCTCTTTCCGGTCTTCCTCGGTTCCCAAGTTGACAATTTCCAATGACTCTTCGTGCGGTAGGATGGCCCTTTCCTTTTGTTGTAGAAGTCTGGCTAGTTCCCCAGGTACTTCACAACCTTCGTCATCTTCATACTCGGCTAGATTGACCAGATCTTCAGAGTTATTGAAAGATATAGCAGAATAGTCACCCATGGAATCCGGAGTGGATGGGTACCTGAATTGGTGAGTGTGGGTGTGTGTAAGGGATAGCCATCCTTAAACAAAAAATGCAAAAGGAAAGAAAATGAGCACAAGCAATTTATCAAATAAAAAACGTCCAATGAATCATTAAACATGGCATATGAATATGAAAAATAATCAAAACCCTTACAAATGGACCTACATGCCCCGGGCAAGGCATGAGGTGAAAAGATAGTGTACGGATTGTTTGAGAGTAAATATTACAGACCAAATAAGAAATGTTTAACAGATAAATTACTGATGAATAAAAGTGATGGGGACAAAGTCTTTTGCCTCCCAGTTGCTCAATCCTCCTTTGACAGTTGGATAAATCCACTCTTCAATGTTGCTTTCTTTGTCCTCGTCCTCCAAGGCGTTGATTCCGTAGGGAGAAATTTTGACTGGCGCCCTTTCAATCTTCGAACGACACATGGCTTTCTGGCCTGCGGCTGTGAACCCTAACCCAAATTTGTCGGTCTTATGCGGAATATCAGGTAACTGCCCCCATCTGAATTCTTTCCTTCTTTTATTGCGGCCCTTGCGTCCTCCAGAGATGCCATCCTGGCCATCTGCCTCGGTGTCTCAGCTGCCAACTTTGCTACTGCTATTTCAGGAAGGACTTCTTCGAAATGTTGAAACGGCGTCTCAATGAATTCCCCTTCAACTTCCACATACCGGAAATAATTTAAGTGGCTAATCATGTACTCTTCTTCACCATGGACAGTAATGATCTTCCCCTTGACAGGATACTTCAACATCTGATGTAAGGAGGAGGTGACTGCCCCAGCATGGTGTATCCAAGGCCTACCCAGCAAGCAAGAGTATGATGGACGGATGTCCATCACATAGAAAGTAGATTTAAACACCTCAGTGCCTATCTTGATGGGAATTTCAACCTCCCCATGGACCATTCTCTTCGAACCGTCGAAAGCTCTGACAACAATATCACTCAGCTTCAACTCCAACCCTTCACAATCTAGTCGGTCCAAGGCCTTTTTAGGCAATACATTCAGCGACGAACCAGTGTCGACCAAGACGTGTGCGAGAGTAGTTCCTCGACACTCGACTGAAATGTGCAAAGCATCATTGTGATTTCTACCTTTAGGAGTTAGGTCGGCATCAGAAAAACCTAATCCATTGTCTGCAGTCAGGCTAGCCACGCAATTTTGAAATTGATCCGCAGAGGTTTCCTGGGGCACATGGGCTGCCTTCAGGAATTTTATCAGAGCTTTAGCGTGCGCTTCCGAGCAAAGTAGCAGTGCCAGCATGGATATCTTTGAGGGGGTTTGCCCCAGCTGTTCTAACACATCGTAATCACTTCTCTTGATTATCCTCAAAATCTCATCCATTTCCTTCTTGGAGGTTTCCGGGATGACCAAGGGTTGAGTCGTCATCCTGACGAGCTCATCTTGGATTCCCTTACCTTTGTCAGCAGCGGTAGGAGAGACAGTACTAGGAACAACAACGTCTTCAATCAAAGGAGTTCTAGTAGAAAGTCTTATTGGTGCAGGGATGACCTTGTCAGCTGACGAGGGTCCAAAGATTTCTCTTGGAGGGGCAATCTCTGGAGAAAATATTCTCCCGCTCCTGGTGATTTTGCTCGTGCCTGCAATGTTACTAATGCTGGCTTCTTCATTATCCGAACTTTCTTCAGTTATTTCGATTTGTTTGATACCGTGGTAGTAGACGTCACCGCCATAGTTCCATGGTATGGACTTCTCAGAAACATAGGGGACAGGCCCTGGCATTGTTATCTTCAAAGGAACAGATTTCGTAGCTGGTGTAATCTTAACAGGCTTTTTGACGGCCTTGGAAAGATTGTCGTGAATGGTTATGATTGAGACATCTTCAGTATGAACTGGAACAGCAGAAACTTTTTCAAACAAAATTTGTCGATTATCCATAAGGCCTTGGATGCCTTTCTTCAGTAACGGACAATCAAACGGCAGAGAGTAACAACAATAGCAGTCTTCTTTACATCCCGGGAAGATCCCGGCCCTTAACAGGTTCAACTTAATGGTTAGCAGTGGAGTAGTCAGATCATTGACATCAGCAACATACAAATCTTCTTCAATAGCGTTGACATTTCGGCCGTGCTTTGGCATGGGTGCAGATATCACGTTAGGCTTCTCTGGAGCGTCAAACTCCACCTCCTTTGCCTCTATCAGGTCTTGGATTTTATGCTTAAGTGCCCAACAATCATTGGTGTCGTGTCCAACACTGTCTGAATGGTAGGCGCATTTAGCATTAGCATGATAATGCGGAGAGAATGTATTCACAGTCTTTGGTGCCTCCTTGATGGTGGCGAGGTTCAACTTCAACAGATGGGGAAGCACTTGCGCTGGAGTCATATTAATGCGGGTGAACTGCCGTTGTGGCCGTTCCACCCGTTGTTGATTTGGTCTAGACTGGTTATAGCGAGGCTGCTCACTTGGAGTGTTTTGAATCATTACGGCCCCCACAGTTGGCCGACGCTCCGTCTTCCCTGCTCTTCTCTGAGAATATACCAAGCTGTCTCCTTCTTAAAAGGTTTCTTCTCAACATTTGCAGCAATACCCTTCTGAATCTTTCCTGACTTGATGCCAGCTTCTATTCTTTCGCCTGTTAAGATCAAATCGGTAAACCCCGCGGAAGAGTTACCAATTAGATGATTGAAAAATGACCCAGATAGGGTCCCAAGAAACATATCAACAAGTTCGCGGTCGGTTAAAGGAGGCTGCACCCTGCCAGCCAAATCCCTCCATTTTTGTGCATATTCTTTGAATCCCTCGCCTGTTCCTAATGACATACCCTGAAGTTGGGTACGAGTAGGAGCAAGGTCAAAATGATACTGGTATTGTTTGTAGAAAGCGGTGGCCAAATCTTCCCAATTTCTGACACTGGTTCCTTCTAGCTGATAAAACCACTCCAACTGAGCCCCCGAAAGGCTGTCTTGAAAGAAATGAATCCAGAGGTTTTTATCTGCCGTATAGGGTTGAATCTTTCTTACGTAGGACCTGAGATGCATTTTGGGACAGGACAACCCATCATACCTCACAAACACTGGTACTTTGAATTTTGGGGGAATCACAATCCCGGCGACCAAACCCAAGTCTTCAAAATCCAAACCCGGTACTCTTTGTAATTCCATGGCGGCCAATCTGTCTTCTAGCCCTTTGTACTTATCATCGGCTGGAGGGTACTGCTGATCAGAATAATCTTCATCCTCTTCGACCTCTTCTTCTTCCGCATCAGACTCGGAAGGTACCGCAGCTCCACCTCCTTTGCTGGTTCCTTCATCAGAAATAAGAGGAAATTCAAGCACTCTCCGATCTTCTCCGTCAAATCTCCTCCCCAAAGTAGCCACTCCAAGTCTCTTTTTCTTCTTTTTCACTGGGTCTTTGTTCCCCAATTGAGTTTTGATATCCTCCTGACCCTTAGCCAAGGTCATCAGGAGTTGCTGGAACTGTGCATTCTGAGCTTGCAGGTCTTTGACTGTTTGCTCGAGATCCATCCTACTGAAATAAACAGCAGATAGATAAGGAAACCTGGAGTGAGACCTGATTATGCACATGATGAATGGTATGCTTATGTATGCAATGCATTCAAGGATTTAGGACATTCAAAATTGTTTCAGACAAAGAAGAACGCACGTCATATTAATAAGAAGAAATTTGTTAGTACATAAATGCCCCATGGGCCAAATATTACAAAATAACTTCTCAAGGCAAAAAGACATTGCGCATCCTCTTTGTTGCGATGTAGGTGTTGAGGGCCTCTTGCTCATGGAGTCAACGGGTAAGCTCTAGAACCTTCTTCTCACTGGCGTAGAAGCTAGCTTCAAAAGTGTTCTGTTCCACCTTGAGCTGAATCCAACTTTTCTGCATTTCCTCCCACGATGTAGGCATATCAGGATGTAGAATGGTGTAGGGAACCTCTCCTTCATTGACGGGCTCTTTAATCATAGGGAGTACATGAGGATAAGGCATCATTAGACTTTGGGCTCGGGCTCGTACCCACTTGAGATAAGGCTCAAGAGGGATGGAGTTCTTGTGTCCTAGAGTCTTGCTATCAACCTTGTTGGGTCTCCCCCAAGCTCTGATGAATCTCTGGCGAAGTCCTTGCGCATCGTTGTCGAAGTCAAAAACTAGGCCAGGAATCAACATATCATGAGGACCATCCCTCAGTGCATATCCAAATTGCCTCAAATCTAGGCAAGGGTTGTAGGTGATACCTCCTCTGATTCCAAGTAAAGGAACATTAGGAAATTCTCCGCAATGATCGATAATGATGACATTTTCTCTGGATCGAGAACACCAATGCACATCAGAATGAGTAAGAGTCATCAATCGTTGGGACCACCTTGAACCTTGGTCATTCTTCAAGACAGATTGTGGAAGGTGCGAAATAAACCACCTTGCAAGGAGAGGAGTACAGCACATGAGAACACCCCTATTTCTCATTGTTCGTGTGTAAAATAAGTGAAGGATGTCCCCAAGCAATGTTGGTATTGGGTTTCTGGACAGGAAGATCTTGACGGCGTTGACATCTACCAATTGGTCAGGATTTGGGAACAAGACCAACCCATAGATAAGGAGTGCCACAATTTCTTCAAAGGCTTGTAGGTCCAATGAGTTCCAACATTCTTGTGCCTTCTCAAACAAGAATTTGGCTAAGAATCCCTTGACGCCGCTTCTGGTTTCCCAATGCCCCTTGATGTCAGATGGTTGTAGATGTAATGCTCGAGCAACATCTTCCGGCTTTGGTTCCTTTTCCGTACCGTTGAAGGGTAGTTGATTAAGGATAGGAATTCTCAGGAGTTGAGAAAACTCCTCCAAAGTAGGTACCAACTGGTAATCAGGGAAAGTGAAACAGTGGTGAAGAGGGTCAAAGAACTGGAATAGCACTTTCATCATGTCTTCTTCAATGTTGGTGTTGACTAAGCTGAGCAGTCTACCATGTCTTTCACTGAAGGATGAGTTTTCCGGAATTCTTGAGGTGAGCTCTTTGAGTTGAGGAGAGACTCTCACAAGGTTGACTTGAATGGTGTTTCTGCGAGGAATTTCCATGTCCTACAAAACAAGAACAAAGATGAAGATCCAAAACCCTTGAAATGGTTAGTGAATGCATATGATGTTTCATGATGTCTATGATGTATGCACAAAACATATGTACAAGCAAATCACACCAAACCCTAGTTTCAGGCTTGCATGGGGTTTCATAGGTAAGTACCCTCTTGAGTGTAGTTGGCTTAAAAACCCGTCCTATAAATAGTAACCGGGTTCTAAGGAGCTCAATATCACGGGATTGTTTTCATTGTTCATTGTTTTGGTTTAGCCACTTAACTAGCGACCAAAATATTCCAAGAAAACAACCCTCAATGAGTGTAGTATCGAGTATCTACCAACTTCGGACTGCACCAAAGCCGGTCATCTCACTACTCCTAATAAAAGGCCAAGATGGTCAAGTAAGGTTCTAGGTCATTAGTGCTTAGTGACATCACTCAGCGGCCCCGTACTCTCCTTGATTGAACTCAAGGGTTACCAGTACTCACAAATATATCGCACTAATATAGCTATTGCTTCGACCGTGTCGGTATACCCCGCACAATTTCCACAACGTATTGCTATCTATGAATGTTTCCCAAAATCCGGGTGTAGGATTGCAAACCCAAACAATAAGAGCCAAGATGTAAAGCAATCAGTTCAAACAATTAGTCATGCAAGAGGGTGATCTAAGCCCTAAGGTTACTCCACTTTTAAAATTCTCCCCAGCAGAGTCGCCAGTTCTGTGATACAGTGGGAGAACTGACTATGGATTTCGCGTTTGTTTTCGCAAATGTTTCGGTTGAGCAAGAGTCGCCACCGACTTTTTATTTTATCCTAAGGAAAGGTTTAAAAAGCACAGCAAAAACCTTTGAGATTTTTCTTGGGTTCGGGGAGTAGATTATAGAAAGGGAAGGTATTAACACCCTTTCTATCCATGGTTATCCATGGCCTCTTAGGTACTTGCTTAGATCAACTTGCCTTGGTTTTCAATTGTTTGAAATGGTGCTCGGTGTGTGGTTTTGAAAATGTTTTGAAAAGATGCCTTGTATAGGCTACCCTTGTAAAAATTCTTTACTCGAATGTTTTACAAAAGGGTGTTTTGTCTTTTGAAAAGATGTTTCAAGGTTTTTTTGAAAGTTTTGTTTTGAAAGTGTTTGTAAAGTATGGTTTGAAAATAGGCAAGTGTTTTCTTTTAAAAATTGACAAGTACCTAAGAGTTATCTACCCTAAAGTTCTCAGAGATTTTTGTTATGTTTTAAACCTTTTGACAATTTTGTTCCACCATTGCATTTGGTGGACAATCTTGTATTAGGAGGTGAAAGGGACGGGCGCGGGTCATCGTTTGGACCATAATTGCAATAGTGTTGAGTATCTTTGGGCAATTTCTCTTTGAAAGGGACTTGATCATTTTAGGCAACTTTTCGAAAGCGTCATCGAGGGACTATGATCATTTGATTGTTTGTTTTTACCCAAAGAAACCTAACATGCAATATGGCCCATTTATTTGAAGGCAACAAAGTGGAATACCCTAGGGGTGCAAGTGTGATATGTGTTGTCCATATTTCATGCTTATTTATCTTGAAATTAGGTCAAACTAATTTGGTTCCTTTTATTTGCATACAAACCCTAATTCTAGCATGGTATATTTAGAAAGCGTTTAAAGTGCGAAAAGTAAAATTCCTACACTATTACAACACAATATGGGAAGGGGGGTACAAATGTTCAAATGGGGGGATATTTAGACAAAGAAATTAAACCTAGCTATTACATCATTTTTGGAACATTTACAAGTAATTAATTGCATAAATTAAATGGAAAATACAATAAAGATGCAAAAATGCAAAAAAGGATTTTTATATGTATACAAAAGGGTATTATTTATGTTAAATAAATAAAATAAAAAAAGTATTATTTTTGGAGTTTTTATGTTTTAAGGGCAAAACCCTAATTTTTATTAAGTAACTATATTAACTATTTAATATGTATAATATTTAATAATTATATACAAAAATAAAATAAAATGGAGTATATTCATAAAAAAGTATTTTCCACATCAAATATTAATAAAATAAAAAATGTATACATTTTTGTATTTTAACCTAAATATATTAATATATATATATATATATATATATATATATATATATATATATATATATATATATATATATATATATATATATATATATATATATATATATATATATATATATATATATATATATATATATATATATATATATGTGTGTGTATTAATTTCTATAAAAAATAATAATATTTTAATACTTATAAAAAAAGTATATTTTGCATAAAATATTTTCAAAAGAAAAAATGAAATAAAATCATAAATGAGATATATTTACATTATTTTTCTAGTTCTTTTCTAAATAATAATAATATATATATATATATATATATATATATATATATATATATATATATATATATATATATATATATATATATATATATATATATATATATATATATATATATATATATATATATATATATATATATATATATATATATATATATATATATATATATATATATATATATATATATATATATATATATATATATATATATATATATATATATATATATATATATATATATATATATATATATATATATAAATGATTCCTATAAACAAATAAATGCTAAAAAAATAGAAAAATGGTATAAAAATATTTTTTTTATATTTTTTATATTATAAGCAAAAATAAATAAATCAAAATGAAAAAAGAAAAGTAAAAAAAATATTGAAATAAACCAAATGGGCCCAGGGGGTGTTAAAGTGAAAAGAGTGTGTGAAGAGAAAATGCAAAAACAAGCCCAGCCCAGATCACTTCTTCTTCAACCTCTGAACAAAAATGCGCGCCTGTTCTTCCAATTCAAACACCTGGATTCTTTGATCTTTTGCACAAACTTCCAACATAAGAAATGTTAAGCATTGAATCACGATTCCAAATATATAAAAAACTCATCCTAACTCTCAGAAATGAGAGAGAATTTTGACATTCCCAAATCCTGACCTAAGTTTTCTGCCATGTTCAGACTCAAAATTCTTGCAGCACACATAACATAAATGAAATCTAATTACATGGGCATGTTCAAGGCTATGAATGTGACATATTATCTTCACAAACTTAAAGCTAACAATGCCTAATGAGAGAGATACGAGTTCATGAACTTACCTGTTCAGTTGAGGTTCTATCTGGCAATGGAGAAACTTTCAGTGCAAGGTGATGATTGGTATAGTTTCCTTGATGTCCAGGGATGCTATTCCAAGCTTTACTTTGTCTTGAAACCTTTTGAATCGTGCTAGAGCTCTTCACCTGCAAATCAGAAAAGTGAAAATGGCCAAAAGGGTTAGAGGAGTTACAGGTTGCTTCTAATGCTTTGGATAGTTTGGATTGATGGTAGGGAAGGTGTCTGAAGTGGTTTGGGCAAGAATGCTTGAAAGGATTGAGATTTGGAACTCAATCTGCAGAGGTTGCTCTGTTTGAGCAGTTTGATGGTGGTTCTGAGTTTGTGGAGGTATTGGAGGTATTGGAGTCGTGTTCTAGCTTGTGCTTGATGATTAGGAAGTGTACAAAACAATTGCCTAAGTCTTCTTATGCTGAGATGGAAGTTATGTTGTGATATGGGATGTTTCTTAACACTTAAGCCAACAAAAGCCAAGTTGAGGTTTAGGCAGGTAGAGGACCCCTAATCATGCTGCAAAGCTCCTCCTTGATCAGTGTGTTATGCTCATAATCATGTACCAATTAGATTTCATCTGTACTTGTTGGATTTGCAATATGACATAAAGCTTGCTTTTGCAAAAATGGAAGAAATGCTTTATCTATTTATGGACTAATCCAACATGTAATGCACAAGCTCATGAAACAAAGCTTTAGCATAATGAACATGCATTAAATTATTGAGTGTTGGATGGTTTAAGGACCTGTAATGCAGCACAAACCAAGCTGACTTGCAAATGACAGAAGTTATGAACATGTACATGACCAATTCAAAAATGAGTTTTTGTCATATTGTGAAATTCGATTCTCTCAAGTTATGAGGTTGTTTGATGAGTTCTTGGATATTTTGGAAAGCTTGGAATGTGTACTACAATCCAACTTTGAAATGCAAATTGAAATTCCAAGTGGAAGTGTATAGAAAATGGCCTTGAAGTTAGGTAGAAAACCTTGCCAAAATAGGTTAAAATTTCACCAAGTTAAGAATGGTTTAGTACCCTTATTCCAAAAATTGTAACTTGAGATACAAGCCTCATTTGGGAAAACTTTGTGAATCAAAGTTGTAGATTATGCAACAAGCTACAACTTTCATGTTTTGACTTTTGTTTGAATCCAAATGAATCTTGGTGAGAAAGTGGGGCAAAGTTGGGAAAAAATTAGGGTTTTTCATAACTTAGAAAAATTCTAAGTTATGAAAAATTCTCATTTCTAACCCTAATTTGCATTTCTTGATTTCTTGATGAACAAGTTTCATGATTTCGCATGTTTTGATGAAAAAAGAATCTTGACTCTTGATTTTGACCAAAAAGTCAAAGTTTGACTTTTCAGTATACAGTCAAAATTGATCAATTGACTGGGAAATTCAACTGTCAATCTTGTGTACTTGGGATTCTTTGAACTGGTTGAGCATGTCAAGATAATTCCATGGGGTCCTTGAGTCCATATGTGAGCTTGATTTGCCATTGGCTAGGTCAAACAGTCAAAAATTGCCTTGGTGCAGTCAAAACCCTAAAAATGACCATTTTGCCCTTTTGGTGATCTGATCAAATTTCTTGTGGAATTGTGATCCAAACTTGATCAAATAGTCCATATGAGTTCATAATGTTGATGTGGGTCAATTTTCATGAGGTTTGACTGTCAATTGGCCACAGTTGACTTTTTCCCCAACACAGCTGATTTCTAGGTCAACTGTCCAATTGACTGGGCAAAACTTGGAATCAAGACTTGACACTTGATATGGATAAACTTGGGAGTCCAATATGAATCAAGAAAGTCATCTTAGGCATATTAGGTCAAAACATCTTTGTGCAAACACAAACCCTAATTTGGGTCAACAGTGCAAGGAGAAGTCTTGAGCAGATGAAACCCTAACTGGATCTTGATCTCCAAGGGCTTTGTGATGAGATATCAATGAGAAATGGGAGGGCAAATTTTGGGGTACAATAACGGGCTTCAATATTTTAAGTCCAGAAGTTTCTTTATCCATAAGTTGAGAGTTTCATCTGTTGTGCAACAAAATCTCCTTACATCTTGGAACAACTAATACAAAGTTTCCTAATTAGTCTCAATCAACCAATTTAGTAACTAATGTACAACTGGAGATATATACTTGTTCCAGATAAAATGTTCTTGACCTGCCAGAATTACTGAAACATATCCAGAAGGAATATTCCATAATCAAAATAAATCTGTCAAGATTTAAAACAACAGCGCCTGCTGTACTGCAGTATCAGATCAAGATGTCATGACATCTGACTAAAAAACACATAACAGTAAAACGGTTATTACAGTTGATAAGGATGCTGCAACATCTTACTCAACAACATATAGAACCATGTTAAAAAATTTGCCTAATTAAAATTTATCCAACCATAAAAACATGGAACTAACTGACCAACTAACTAACTAACTAACTAACAAGTATATATATATATATATATATATATATATATATATATATATATATATATATATATATATATATATATATATATATATATATATATATATATATATATATATATATATATATATATATATATATATATATATATATATATATATATATATATATATATATATATATATATATATATATATATATATATATATATATAACATTTAGACTAGAGTTCATACTAACTAAACCATATCTTTTTATTTTTATTTTTGTATATAATACTTATTTTTCAATATTGTTGACCAGAAGTCAACTTTAATAGTACATATTTCATTTTATTATTATCTAAATTTATTTTATTTATTTTTCAGTTAGGTTGACCCGGGTTAACATCTTTACAATTCTTATTATTTTTTATTATTTATTATTATTATTGAGAAACATTGACCAAAGGTCAACTAGGGTTATGAAACCCTAAAGTCCCCAACACCGCCTTTTTCCTTCTTCCCTAATCTAACCTTAAAGCCCAAATACAGACTACTGAATCAAATCAAATCAAATTGAATTGAATAAAAGACTAATAATAATTTTTATTGATTAAATCCTTATAATACATACAAAATTGTCCAGATACATTACATAAACAGAAACCATAATCTAATTTACAATGGATTTGATCTAATTTCTAAGACAAATCAAATCAATAATAAATCTAATTTGTAAATCAGAATCAATTTGAGTCAAATTACAACAATTAGATTAAAAGGTTTCCTAATTGACTCTAATTATAAGCCTATTTAAATAAAAACCTAAATCTAAAAAAAGGAAGAGAAAAACTCGAAGAGTAGAATATAGAGACAAGAGATTGGAGGCCGTGCTTTGAAGCCTTGTTCCGAAATCCTTGTGCCACTTTTGGTTATACCTATAAATAGAGAAAAGGAAAGGAGATTAGGAGAAACAAACAGAGAAACTGAAAAATTAAGTGACAAGAAGATTCACTGCAGGTGAGGTTAGCTATTATTTTTATTGAGATTGATCATTGCATATTGATTTTGGTTGATCTGGGTTTAAATTACTGATTTTTGGAAAACTAGGGTTATGGTTCTTCATAATTAGGGTTAAGATTCTTATACTGTAGGGTTAGGGTTCATGTGGGGTTGTTGCTTCTAGGTTATTTTGGGATTGCTGATTGAATGTTTGAGTTTTCTGGTTGAGCTTCAATCAGAAACTACAAACACTACAACAGTGTATAGAGGAGAGACGCAAAGAGTTCGTGAAAATAAAGGATTCTAAAGAGCATTGGTTTTTATATGTCCATTTGTGCTCCCCCGAATGAGTGACGCATGGCCATCCACTAGCCACACGATCAAATTACTTCAGCATAATCTCCTGCTCTTTTTTCATACTACACCCAGTCAGCCGCTTTATCCCATCCACCCGTTCAGTTGACTTTAGATCAAGGCCCCATGATTCACTCATGCATGGTCATTTGATCAAGATATAAGCACATGTAGATCCTGGGTCCACCATAGCTCCCTAAGCGCATGCTCGTAGCTGCCCAGATGGGTTTAACATCCATCTGGACTTAGCCCATTACTGATAACACCCCCATAAACTTAATTCAATAAACTAAAACACCCCTTGATATTTTAATTTCTTTGAATTGTCAATTTGTGTTATTTTCTATTATTTGTTCTTTATAAATTATTACAATTTGTTTTCTATATATTTTTGTTTTTTTCCAAATAAATTATAAAATATTTTCTATAAATATATTATAAATTATTTTCCAAAAATTACAACAATAAAACTTTTTTCTATAATAATAAATAATTTATTTTATTAACTAAAATACTAACCTTGTGTTTTTTGTAAAATTCATATTGTTTCTTAACCCTAAATTTAGTTATTAGTATTAGGATTAATATTTTTATCAACAACTAAATAAAACTCTTTTTTTACTAACTTTAGTTATTTGCAAAACCTAATTTCATCTTTTGGCTTATTCATTTATTTAATTTCACCTTTAAATTCAAAACTTAACTTAAAACAACTAACCAATCAAAAACCTCTTTTCTACTAACATAAACAAGCTCAAGACAGTTTTCAATAAAAGAATGTCCAGTCATTTTCCATCCGATTACAAAACTTTGCCTATCATCTCTTAATTTCCAAACCGAGCATAAGTTAAATTTGTTCTAAAGAGACTTAAAATAATCCTATAAAAAACACTAATCAAACAAATGTGAACCACGAAGGGCTCTGAATTATAACATCAATTGGTGTGGATACGTAGGCACGTGATTGTAAAACGAAGGCGAGTCCATTAACTTAAAAGCTTATTTTCCCTTTTATTTTTCTTGTACATGATAATGTTTTGAAATATGTGATGGAATAAATAACATAAATAAAGCAAATAATTCTTCATTATAAGTCCTAAGTCTAAGAAGGAACCCGTTAGGTATAATAGAGGCAAGGGGTTTCTAACACCTTACCTTTATCTAATTAACTCACGAATCCATTAATCTCTAAAAAATTAGGATTTCTCCATTCCTTTTCCGTACTTAAGACAAATAAGTAGTGGTGGTGACTCTCTATTTTTTTTGTAGGTTACGACAATTGGCGACTCTTTTGGGGAAACCTCTTAGGTTATAGTTTATCCTACCCTTAGCTCTAGGACTTCTTGGGTTTTAAAATTATATCTTTATTTTATTGTTTTTATTTACTATTTATTTTATTTATGTCATTTATTTTTCATCATTTTATTATATTGTCATATGTTTTATTGTGTGGTCTATTTGTGTGGCAAGTTCTATACCTGAATTTCCAAGAATAACCTTAGTAATAAGGGGTTGTCTATTAACCAATGGGGTTTAACATCCCTATGAGTTTTCGTGAAAACTATGCTCAGAGTTGATTGCATTCAGGGAAGTATCTTTGGAGGGATAGCCTCTCTTGAAGATAGGACTTTGGATTTAATCAATGACTCTTGTAACCTTTACCCAAAAATAAGTCCGCATGGTGAGACCTTGTATGACATACAAGATGAATGTCTTGGTCTACACAGAGGCTCCACTTAAGGGAGACCATTGTGCCTTTTTCCTTACGTGTTATCCATGATACCTTAAGAAACCACCCTTGTGAGGGGAAGTGTAGAATATCCATAGAATGACCTTAAGAACCTACATACTAGGGAAACATTTATCATCCCACCTTTATTTTGAATGAACATATACATTTGCATTCAAAATATTCATTTTTTCATTTTCATGTCTTATTCACAAGGAATTCTTGAAAAAAATAAAGGAAAAAGAAAGGTTTTTGGTGAGCATCCTGAAGATGAATACTGATAAGAAACCAACCCTCCATGTTAGTGCCATGATGCATGAATTGAAGAGATTGAAGTTCCTCAGAGGGAAACTACCCAATAATGCTATGTAATTATTTTATTCTTCACTATGGCAATAACATTGATCTTCTAAAGATGAACGTGCAAGTAGAGGCTATTAGTGTGCCCTTGCTGAGTTTTATGATCCTCCTCTAAGGTGCTTTACCTTTTAGAATTTCCAGTTGGCACCTACCTTGGAGGAATTTGGGAGAATTTTTGGATTCTCCAAGATCAAAAAATGAGCCTATATAGGAATTTGAGCAAACTATCAAAGTCAAAGACCTAGCCAAGGAATTGGGGATACCATTTGCTAACCTTGTACTTAATTATAAGGCATATGGTAAAACTCAAGGAATTAAAAGGACCTACCTAGAATCTAAGGCCCTCTCTTTTGCAAATCATAAGGAGTGGGAATCTTGTGGAGATATCTTATTACTACTTATTTTTGGTTTAGTTATATTTCTAAATATGGTTTACTTCATAAACTCTGTTTCCATTAATGTATTTTTGGCTATGAAGGTTTTGAATTCAGATCATACTCCTTCCTTTCTTGCTGACATATACTGCGCTCTGTATGTACGACACGAGAAAGGAAAGGGAGTACTACAATGTTGTATTCCTCTTTTGTATAAATGGCTTTTGTCTCATCTTTATAAGTAAAGTTATATGGTCAAAGACTTAACAAGATATGAGTGGTCACAAAAGTTAAGAACTTTTAGCGCTGATTCCATTTTATGGTATTCCAGGAAGCTTGAAATAAAAAATATTATCTTTAGTTGTGGAGATTTCCCTAAAGTTCCTTTTATTGGGACCAGAGGTTGTGTTAACTACAATCTCACTCTAGTTTTACGTTAACTTCGGTATCCTATGGAAGGTAAACCCTCCAATGATCATCTCAAGCAATTGATCCTACATGATATGGGAAAAGGTAATCCTGATCTATTCAGGAAAAATAATCCAAGCTTGGGGAAGGTTCTGTAAGAACAAGATTTGGTTCTGCAATATTATCTCTAAGTTTTTATGATAACAAATTAGTATGTTGTATAAACAATTTTGATACTCTAATGTTTGTTATCATTGAGTACTTAACAAATAGGTTCTGCTTCTGATGGATGGCGTGGCCAAGATATTAGAAGAGAAATAATTCCGCTTCTATGCTACACAAGTTCTGTTGAACAGTAGCAAGACACTCTAGAAGGCTCTGAAGTGTAAACTCTGATGTTTATCGAAAAGAAACCAGTCAGAAGATCTGAAGAAAAAAGTTTCTACTTATGTCCAGATGCTGAAGACTTAAGCTTCTAAAGACAACATGTTCCAATAAAACAAAGTTAGAAGATCTGAAGACAAAGTTTCTATTGAAGTCCAAATGCTGAAAGCTTGTGTTTCTATTAACAAAGTTCTAAAGATAAGGGTCCTGAAGACCAAGTGCTAAAGACTCTAAAGACATAAATTATAAAGATTCTAAAGACTTGAAGTTCTAAAGACCCAAGGTTCCGAGGAAAGGTTCTCACAACCAAGTGCTGAAGACTCTAAAGACATAGTTCTGAAGACTCTAAAGACTTGAAGTTCTAATGACCTGATGTTATGTTCTCGCTTCTAAACTCATGCTCACAGAAGCCTCCGAAGTGCAGAAGGAAAGAGGATAACATTAACATGGTACAAATAGTACATGGTACAATCAACATTTCATTCCACTACAATGAAAGGACGCATGCGTCGCACGATCTTGTCCCCGATATTACAGTTCAAGTTATTAATGCTATGGAAATTCCAAGAGTATCTCTCAATGAATACATTATTTTAATGGCTATATAAAGGCTTGAAGACTAAGAGAGAAAGCTTCTAATTTACTTAATATTCACGCGTAAATGTTGTTCATATCTTTCACATTCTTAAGTCACTGTTCATAAAATAGTTTACACATTCAGCTTTTTAGAAGCAACATTCTTGTAAACAAAACTTGTATTCAAATAGTTGTTTGATATTCCTTATGGGACCGGGTAGGTATGTATTCTTAAGAAGTATAGAGCTTGAGAGTTTTAGAAGTTGTTAGTCACTTGCGGGTAGCTTGTGCATTGTAATAATCGGGTTGATTATTGTTTGATATTCCTTAAGGGACCAGGTAGGTCTGAGTCCTTAAGAAGTCTTTGACTTGCAAGTCTTAGAAGATGTTAGTCACTTGTGAGTAGCTTGTGAAATTGTAATCAGTTTTGTTATAGTGAATTGAGTCCTTGATTGAGTGAGGCGAAATCACCTTGGCGGTTGGACTAGACTAGTTTGGTAATTTTCAAGTAAACTAGTATGCATACTTTGTTCTTTACTTCCTGTTCTTACTTATTGTTATTATCAAGAGTGAAGGAAAAAGCATTTTAACTTAAAAGGGAATATTTTAAAAGAATAGTTTTGTTTTAAAAACCCAATTCAAACCCCCCATTTCTTGTATTTTTTACACCTTCGATTGGTATCAGAGCTCCGGTTCTGAGAAGATAAAAAGTTTGAATTTTTATCAACACTTAACAGTGTCCAATACCGATCCACTGTGTGTGAAAACCCAATGGCTACATCTACTTCATTTTTTGATAATAGGGATAATGATAGAGATCACTATAATTCAAAACCTCCTATATTTGATGGGGAGAAATATGACTATTGGAAGGATAGAATAGAAAGTTACTTTCTAGCATATGACTTGGATCTATGGGACTTGGTAGTTGATGGCTACACTCACCCATTAGATGATAAAGGTCATAAGATTGCAAGAAGTGCAATGACAGAAGCACATAAGAAATTATATAGAAATAACTGCAAAGCAGGAACCATTGTCCTAAGTGCTATCTCATATAATGAATATGAGAAAATCACAAATATAAGGAAACGCACAAGTAAAAGAAACAAAGGCTCTGGCCTTAATTCAAAAACATGAAGCCTTCAAGATAGCAGATGCGAATCTGTGGAAACAATGTTTTCAAGATTTCAGACTCTTGTGGCAGGACTTAAGGTTTTGAACAAAGGTTACTCCAGCACAGATCATGTTAAAAAGATTATCAGAAGTATGCCTGTTAAATGCAGATCAAAGGTAACTTCCTTAAAATTCGCAAAGGATATGAACAATACCTCTCTTAAGGAGTTGATTAACTCTTTAAGAAGTCATGAAATAGATCTGGAACAAGATGAACCTCATAAGAGGGTAAAATCAGTTGCTCTAAAGTCTACTTCTGGGAAAACCAAGGCTTATCAAGCTAAGGAAGAATCAGAAGAATCTGAAGAAGATTCAGATGATGATGAACTCTCTTTAATATCCAGAAGAATAAGTCAAATCTGGAAGCATAGACAAATCAAGTTCACAGGTCAAAGAAGGACATATGGAAGAGGTGAATCCACTTCTGGTTAAAGAAATTCTTATGGAAAAGAAGTTACTTGTTTTGAATGCAACAAGCCTGGACATTACAAAAACGATTGTCCAAATATTAAGAAAGACAATAAGCCTAAAAAGGATTACAAATACAAGAAGGGTCTCATGGCAACATGGGATGATTCAGAATTAGAAGATGAAGATTCTGATGAAGAACATGCAAAGATGGCATTCATGGCTAGAACCAGCAAGGTAGAAGCAGAATCAGAAGACGAATTGATAATTAATTATGAGTCAGACTCTAAGGACGACAAATAGGTACTTTCTTCTTTATCTTGTTCTGAACTTGAAATTGGCTTATCAAAATTAATGAAAAGGTTTCAATGTATTTTAAGTAAACACAGAATCTTGAAAAAGAGTTTTGTGGCTACTTCAGAGAACACTACTATAGATGAGCAATGGTGACTTTCTTCCTTAAATGGAAAGTTAATTGGACAATAGCTTGTATCACTTGGATAAAGGCTCAAAAGCTTGTGTACTCTTTTGATCTTGAATAGATTTAGAGGTACTATGGCCTGAAAAGCAATATTATATAGCATGGCTTGGAGATTTTATCTTTAGGTCATCACAAAAATGACTTGTAATTCAAGTATGAAATGCCAACTTCCTCTCTTCGAAACTTCCAGCTTAAGTATGATAAATTCATGCTCTTGGATATTTTGAAAAGATTGAAACTTTATATACAACTTTAATGTTGAACATTTTTCTTGAATCAATCTGGATCTTTGTGAAAATTAGCCACAAAGTTGGTCACTTTTTAAGGTAAAAATTGTTTAATAAATTTCTCTAAGTGTTGGCAGAACTTCTCATGTATATATCTCTTGATTTGAGAATTTTTTGGAGATAAACCCTCAATGAAAAAGTTATATAAATTTCCATAACCTACAACTTTCATATTTGAAGTTTTCCTTGAATAAATTTGGATCTTTGTGAAATGTGTCCATGAAGTTAGGGCTTTTTAAGTGCAAAAACACTTGAATTTTTTCTAAGTGTTAAAAAATCTTTAACCTTTGACTTTTGTTGACTTTTCTTGATTCTTTTGATTCTTGAAGAAAAAGTTTGGTAATTTTGAATGCTTTGATGATCCTTGATCTTTGTAGTTCAATGTTGACCAAAAAAGTCCAAGTTTGACTTTTGTGTGACAATTGACTTTTCATCAGTTGGTTCCAGTTCTTCCACTTATCAATCAATTGTATCTTTGAAAATGTCTTGAGCCATATAATTAGGTCAAGAAGTTTCATTTGAGTTCTTTGAATAATTTTTTAAGCCATTAGGTCATGCACTAAGAAAAAAGTCAATGGTCCACCCCCTTCAATCAAAACCCTAATTGATCAATACTTGTATTGATGAAGACCTCTTGATTCAAAAACCTACTTGACGCAAGGAGCAAACACACAACTATTTTTGTATTTTGTTAGATATGTAATGATACATATGAGGTGGAATCTTAGGTAAAAAATTAGGGTACAATAGATTCCCCTATTTAAGTTTCTTCTATTTGGAGATGTGAATATCAAAGTCATCTCCTCGACGCAATGGGAGGTACATAAATACAAAATGCATAATTTTTGGTCCTAAGATGCCATAATAGGAAACATGCATAAATATGGATAAGAAATAACAAGGAATCCTCGAAGGTATAATAAAATATCATTGGGGATAAGGGAAAATGATCCCAAGGAAACCAAGCTTATTGGGAAAAGATTAACTCAACTCAGCTGGAGAAAAGTGAACTCAACGCTACTGGGAAAGCCCAGAGAAGAGGAAAATAAAACAGGATAAAAACACCTCAATGATAACACTTGGTTCAAGGATGAAGTTACACTACAAACTTAATAGATGAAGGTAGAATCAACTCCTTCTTTAATCAAATCTTTTACTTGAACAAGGTAATAATAAACTTTCCCACGACTAACGTGTCTCAATTTCTTCTTAATCAAGTCTTCTACTTGAAAAGGGTAATAATAAACTTCCCCGTGATGAATGAGTCTCAGTTTCTTCTTAATCAAGTCTTCTACTTGAAAAGGGTAATAATAAAATTCCCCATGACGAACTGGTCTCGGTTTCTTCTTTAATCAATTCTTCTACTTGAAAAGGGTAACAATAAACTTCTCCACGACGAACGTGTCTCAGTTTCCTCTTTAATCAAGTCTTCCACTTGAAAAGGGTAATAATAAAATTCCTCATGACGAACAAGTCTTGGTTTCTTCTTAATCAAGTATTCCACTTGAAAAAGGTAATAATAAACTTCCCCATGACAAACATGTCTCAGTTTCTTCTTTAATCAACTCTTCCACTTGAAAAGAGTAATAAACAAGATCCTTAAAAGGTAACCACTTGTATAAGTTTTTCACAACAAACTATCTCTATCACATCAAATATATTAATGTTGTACCATACTTTTTACCCCTAATATCCCTTCATCATATCATATCAATTCAATCACAACAAGATCACATTAAGGTTTGGTTCATCTCCCTATTTTTATCTTTTTCTCTAGGAGGAATCACCAAGCACCTTGACTTGTATTTTATGAGCATCTATGTTTTGTATCGATTATCCTTTAAATAATAAATACAATGAGTGATTGCCCTAATTGTTGATGTTGTTGGTAAAAGCAAAATACATTCCATTAAGATTGATCTAGGGATTCATGAGTTCATTTTTGTGCCTTCCTCAACAAAGCTTCATTGAGATTCAAGCCTCATCATTAAAAATGTTTTTAAGTAATGTCATGACAACGTCTTTTATGATTAGTCATGCCTCAAGTTGTCAAATTTAGTTCAAAAGTACAAGGGTTGATTGAAGAAGTTTGACTCAATTTGATAAGTCTTTGATTTTAATGATCACAAGTACATATCTCCTTCAATTATCAAGATTTAGAAGTGGTTTTGGTTGCTATGGTTTCTCCTTATCACCCTCAAAAACGTATATTCACATGACAAGGGTATTTTTGCAAGAAGGTTGGTCAAAATTGCAAAGGTTTCCCAAGGCATTTTCTTGCTTTAGGAGTTAGGGTTTTGAACTTCAAAGCGGTATATCTTGCTCATATTTTGGTTTTTTTGAATGATTCCAAAGACATCCTTCTCTTCAAATGGTTATTAACAAACCACTTCAAAAGTTTCAAAGAAATTTTGTGTGGAAGAAACTTGATGATGAAGAAAGATTACAAGTCCTCCAGATGAACCCTCAAATTCCCTTATGTAACTTCAAATGATCATAACTTGATAAATTTTTATCATCTTGAACCCATTATTTCTCCATAATGATCTTGAATAAGTGAACTTCAACCTTTCTTTTTTGTACAAAGTGTGAAAATGGATGGAAGATTCCCTAAGGATGCAAAAGATTATAGGTCATTTCATGAATTTTTTCCAACTTCAACAAGTCATAACTCTCTCAATTTTTGGATATTTTGAATGGTTCAAGTTTCAAAATTCCACTCAAGAGATATACTCCATGCCATCTTTTTTAGTCAAGAGCAAATTTCAAGTGGAAAGCCATGTTTGGATGTAGGACATTACAAGTCATTTTTAAAGAAAAACTTAGAAATTCTCTAAGTATAGAAAGTCAACCTTTTTTTCCTCAACTTTGACTCATAACAATTTTTAGCTCAAGCATCCATTTGGTCCCATTCTTTTCACATTGTAAAGTTTGTAATCTCATCTTTCCAATGCAACAAGAATCAAGTCTTGAGATGCCCTGAATCATGCACACCATTAATTTGAATTTGGTAACTTGAAACTGAAGTTTCACCACAAGTCAGAATTTGAAGTTCATGTTGTAGCTTCTAAACATCAAATTAGCTCAAGTTTTTGGTCTAAACATTTTTAACCAACTTGCCGAAGTGAATTAGAGCCTTAAAACACAAGGATTGGATGAGTTTTAATGCAAAACAGATCACACTTTGCTCATGTATCAGGTTCACACGATTTCCCTCCAAACTTCATCATTTCACACGCTTGAGAATCCCATTTGATTCCCTATAAATAGAGGGTCATACCTCAATTATTTTCTCAAGCTTAGAAAGCCAGAATCACCATGCCAAACTCTCTCTTGAACTCAATTTTCTGTAACTTCGAATTTGTTCTTACAACTTTTCTCAATCATTTTTCTTTGTCAATTCACCTTCCTTGAACCTCGCTGAAGCTAACAGAAGAAGAATTAAGCTCAAAAACTCCTTGGATCGTGCTAGCCAAGTCCAATTTCAGAGCTCTGCAACTTAACTTCAATAGATAGATTCCTTCACCAATTCTCTCAAACTTTGATACTATTGTGAAGCTCTCATCATCCTGGTCCTAGTCGCAACAATTCTTTTTAACCGAAAGCACATTTTGACTATGAAATTTCAAATCCCTTTTCAAAACTTCTCTTCCAAATTGTCTGAGCTATAGTTTATATAAATTTTTCGCGAATGTGTGGTTGTCTTCGTCTTAATGAGACGGAGCGAATGGCATAGGTCTGAGCTTCTGATTTTACAGTTTGAGGGACCTGTGTTTCATGTTGGCTGGAGGTTGAAGATGACCAACGTGTCATCTTCCAACCAATGATGGCGTGCCATTTGTTTTTTTTTTTGAAAATATGATTTTTATATGTGATTCAGTGCTTTATTCAATAATGACCATGATATGCACAACGCGTCTGATCCATTGGATTAGCTTACTAACGTGTTTTAATTTTCATCCATTAGTCCACATTTTTTTGACTTTATTTTATTTTCTGATTTTTATATTTTATTTATTTTAAACTTCATAATTTCATAAAAATCCATTTTAACTTCAAAAAATCTGAAAAAATTCTTAAAAATACTTTTGATTTTTCTCTTTATGATTATTATTTTTTCACAATTTTATTTTGTGTTATGACATTTTTTATAATATTTCACTTTATTTGAATTGTTTTAAATGTTTAAAAATACTTTTGAACATTTTTAAATTCTGGAAAAAAAATCATCAATATCATTTCTCTTATTTCTGACCTTCTGAATTTTTTTTTTAGAATTTTATTCTGACTTCTACTATTTTTGATCTTTTTTCCACTTATTTGAGTAATTTTATTTAGTTTAAAAATTGTTTCTGACTTTAAAAAATTACCAAAAAATTTATAAAAATATTTGAGCTTATTTCTGATTTTTCTATGGTCTCATTGAATTTTTATTGGATGTTTTGAATATAGTTGCTATTTTCCCCTTTTATTTTCATTTTAAAAACCATTTTAAAAATCTTTTTCTTTATTTTTTAAAATACAATTTTATTTTGTATATGTTTTGGTTGATCTTGGACTTTGAGATTTTTATCATGAGCTTTATTAACATCATTGGATCCATGGTGTTGAGTTTAACTCCACACAAAATGGATGAATGATTTTAATAATAGCTTGATCAAATTTTTGGTTCAAATGTGGTTTGATTCTTACCCCATCCCTCTTCATCTTATCCCATTCTTACTTGTACTAAATGTTATTGGAGAATGATTTACATATCATTTCTCTAAACATATGGTACATAGATTGCTATTGACCGGCCTCAAAATAGGTGCGACTTCTATATAAGTCCACTTATGATTACTTAACATAGCGCTAAATTTTGTCCCGTTTCGAGAAATGATCATTCGTGGCCCAAACCCATGTTTGAAATCCCAAGTTATTAATTTGAATCCATTAATCTAATAACCTTGAGATTCATTGTTAGAAGGCTTTGGTCTTATCAATCCTCTATTGATTTTTCATAAACTTTGGTCAAAGTGAATCACTTAAACATCGTTGATCATTTATGGTTGCGTTGAGAATTTTAAATGAAGGATATACTTTAAAAAAAGTAAATGAAACTTATTGTTAAGAGGATTTGATTTTATCAATCCTCTAATGAGTTTCAAATTCAAGTTTCAAGATGATCATTCAACTAACCTCTAATTTCTAATAATTGACTTTATTTTGTGCTTTTACTTTATGATTTTTACTTTAGGTAAATTTATTTTAGCATTTACATTTCATGTTATTTTCATCTTTTATCATTTGAGCATTTACTTTTATTTCATTTTTATTTTTCTCCCTTGAGCTCTTCATTTCTTTTTGAAGATACCTAATAATCAACTTGAACCATAAAAAAAACATTAATGTTATCTGGACTACTTGGTCACTATCCTTGGCATTGTGGAGTGATGGACTTCACGGACTTACGATTAGAGACCTTGACCTACCTTGAGACCTTGTGACCCTAACTGTTATTTTGTTTGGAGCTCTTGGGGTTTACCCTAAGACATTGGGCTGTTTGTTTGCTTTCTGTGCTGGTCATTGTGATTACATTCTTTGTTTGTGATCAGCAATTCATTTGTATACGGCAGTTACTCTGCCTAATTTTTGAAGACTTAATGAAATTGAAGCTTGGTTTTCTTAAGAGGCTTATTATCTTTGCTTTTTTGATTTCAAATCCAAAGGATGGAATTCTACATTGACTCATTGTGTCAAGTGTTGGCGTCTTGTTGGTTAGATAGTTCTTTTCCCTAGCTTTTATCTTATGCTTTAGGATAGTCCCTTCATCTCCTCCCATCTTCTTTAATTTCAAAAATATACTCCCTCCTTTTCAAAACTCTTCTTGTTTTAAACTTGAACCACTTTCATAATAAACTTGGACTTAGGTCCATGCATTTTCAAAAATAGTTTCTTAATCAAACTTTAAACAACTTAACAATACCTTGACATTTTTGTGAGAAGATTAAAAGTCAATCAATCTAATTCAAACCATTTCGCCATTTTGGATTTTACTTTAAAATTTTCTCAAAATATTAGACTCTTGGCAATCCTTGTAGTGATGTGAGCTACTATACTTCTATGATATGTAGTGAAGTGAGATATTTTCCACTTGGGTGTTGAGCGAGGCTTTGTTGATTTTAAAATTCAAGCCATATCCTCCACTTTGAGATGACGAAAATTCTCCTTTCTCATGATTGTGGGTAGTAAGTATGTTCTTCCACTTGGATAATACGATGATGTCTTGTCTCTTAAAATTAACCAACACACTTGTGTTTTAAATTTTTTAAAAGGTGAACTACGAGTGTAACACCCCTTCTAAAATACCCCGAATAATATTAATTATATCAATGATTCAAGACATATTCCATCAGAGTTAACACGGAACAAGGGATGTCACAATTATGAAATAAATAAAACTTCCAATAAAACAGTAGTCATGCTACACTGAGGGTCATTATTCAAATAATTCAATCAAATTAAGACCATGTCTTACACAGCAGAAAAATACCATAACCAAAACGGAATAAACCAAAACATAATTATTCCCAATGAAATTCAAAGAAACAATTGAATAATAACTAATTCCTCAACTAAATGTTCCCCAGTGTTACAACCTATCAGAGCACGACACTGACACACGGACTTAAAGTAACATAGCTCTAGAGCCATCCTCACCAACTCCTGAGCTGCTAACTTTAATCTGAAATTTTTAAAGTAAGGGTGAGATTTCTCATAATTAACATGCATTATAAGCTTCTCAAACAACATTATATCACAAGCATATTATTTCACCCATTTTAGCATAAATTCAGATTCAACACGCAGTTCCAATCATACAAGTCATTATGCACAAATCAATAATCAACCAAAGAATTGTAACACTGGAAGACATCCTAACATGTTACAATTCCATGCAAACACAAATGCAGATACAATGCATGTGGTACCAACACGTGACCAAGTCACCCAACACTGATCCATCATCAACCGGATACAGCAACCATCGATTCGTCCATAAACACCCGGACACGAATCCAGCCTAACCACTCATCATCACCCGGGTATCGATTAATGGCAATACAAGTCAAATTCCACACAATGGGAATTAACTTCACCAAAACAATGCATATGCACGCACATCACTAGCATGCAACATCAAATCAGTCTATGAAATACATCAATTTATCATAACTGAACCAAAACCAAAAACATGATATCTCAACGATCATGCACACCATCATTAGCAACATAAACATGCCTTTCATTCACACAATACTAATACATCCATCCATCACAGGTTCACTGCTACATACACACCCATGTGCGTTAGCCAATAGTCACTTATTCCGGGATTTGACTCATTTTCAAAATGATTTCAGGTTTTAGGAAATCTTTTCATTTTATAAAATAGAGCATTAAATTTAAGAAATAACGTCCAAAACGGCACTCAAAACGGACTTACAGTTTGAAAGTTATGAATTTTCAAAGTTTAATATACTTCAAAAAGTTACAGCAGAACCCGGTTCCTACATATGCAGGAACCGGTTCCTGCGAAGTTCAAAAATCACGCTTCTGGAAAAATGTATGGGAACCCGGTTCCTAGCTATACAAGAACCGGTTCCTACGTGCATTTTTGCCAGTTTTTATAAATTCACACAGTGGAACCCGGTTCCTCCCCATTGGGAACCGGTTCCCACGATCTGCAGAGTCAAATTCTGCACTTTTGACAGCATTTATTCATTCTAAACCAATTCCAAATACACCCATACGAATTGCAACATGAGAAACACCAAAACACATCCATTTTGCACCATTATAACATCAAACAACATTATTTCATCATTCCTTTTTATCATCTGACACCCTAATGGTTTTCAACCTACAATTCGACACAATAGGGACAATTCTACGGAACCCTAGAATTCCAAACCGGGATTCCCTAACATACTATGATCCATACTATTGAATATCTAAACCGATAATACAAATTAACTAATCGAAATCACCCCTTACCTTGTGGGTTCTTCGAATTCTGACGCTTCCGGTTTTCTCCTTCTTTTTCCTCTTCTCAAATGCACGTATGATGAATATTCCAAAATAACTCTCTTTCTCTTCTTTTTCCTTTTAATACTCCTTTTATTATTCCAATAAAATAATTAAATTAGTAATTAGTAAGAGTAGAGTATTTTACTCCTCACACCCTCTAATCCCTCTTCACACCACCAATACTTCTTTCCTTTAATTAATTAAATTAATTCCAATAATCCAAAAATACCAATAATTAAATTTCCAATTAAATTAATAATTAAAAATTCTAATTATTTAATAATCGGATTATTTGGGGTGTCACAACTCTCCCCAACTAAAAGAGTTTTCGTCCTCGAAAACATATCTTAGACGAACAGTTCGGGATACGAGTCCTTCATCTGACTCTCCAGCTCCCAAGTGACATTTCCATCTGCTGGTCCTCCCCAAGCCACTCTTACCAACGCGATCTCCTTGCCTCGCAACTGTTTCAACTTCCGATCCTCAATTCTCGCAGGTACCGCTTCCACAGTCAAATTCTCTCGTACCTGTATATCGTCTACCCGAATCTCATGAGACGGGTCAACAATGTACTTCCTTAGCTGAGATACATGAAGAACATCATGCAAATTTGCAAGTGACGGCGTCAAAGCAATCTGATAAGCAAATTTCCCAACTCTCTTGGTAATCTGAAACGGACCAATAAAATATGGAGTCAACTTCTTTGACTTTAAATCTCGACCAATACCAGTCATCAGAGTAACTCACATAAAAACATGTTCTCCTTCGCTAAACTCAAGATCTTTCCTCCTCTTATCGTGATAACTTTTCTGACGACTCTGAGAAGTCCTCATCTTCTCCTGAATCATCTTAATCTTTTCCGAAGTCTGTTGGACAATTTCTGGTCCAATCACAACACTCTCTCCAGATTCATACCAACACAACGGTGTCCGACACCTCCTACCATACAATGCCTCAAACAGAGCCATACCAATGCTCGAATGAAAACTATTGTTGTAGGTAAACTCAATCAATGGTAGATAACTATCCCAAGCTCCACCTTTCTCCAACACACAAGCTCTTAACAAATCTTCCAACGACTGAATCGTTCTCTCCGTCTGACCATCTGTCTGTGGATGATAAGCGGAACTCAAACGTAACTTAGTACCCAAAGCTTCTTGCAATCCCGTCCATAATTTAGATGTAAACCTCGGATCTCGATCCGACACAATACTAGAAGGAATACCGTGCAAACTCACAATCTTCTCAACATACAATTCTGCCAACCTTTCCATCGGATAATCCATTGTTATCGGAATAAAGTGAGCAGATTTCGTCAACTGATCAACAATTCCAACACAACTCTGAGATGTTCTACATGCTCTTCATCGCTCTTCGAATAAATTAGAATATCATCAATGAACACCACCACAAACTTATCAAGATACGGATGAAATATCCTGTTCATATACTCCATGAAAACACCAGGTGCATTAGTAACTCCAAACGGCATAACAGAATACTCATAATGTCCATACCTCGTTCTAAATGCAGTTTTCTGAATATCTTCCGACTTCACACGAATCTGATGATATCCAGATCTCGGATCAATCTTACTAAATACACAAGCTCCAACTAGTTGATCCATCAAATCATCGATCCTCGGTAAAGGATACCGATTCTTGATTGTAACTTTATTCAGCTGTCTATAATCAACACATAATCTCATTAAACCTTCTTTCTTCTTAACCAACAACACCAGAGCACCCCACGGCGAAACACTCGGACGAATAAACTTCTTCTCAAGTAACTCCTCCAACTGTTTCTTTAACTCCGCTAATTTAGATGCCGACATACGGTAAGGCGCCATCGACACCGAACTAGTTCCAAGAATCAAATCTATAGTAAATTCTACCTCCCTCTCAGGTGGAAATTCACTAACGTCTTCCGGAAACACCTCTGGAAATTCATTCACCACTGGCAATCCATCACTCTTTGCTTTTCCCTCCGCTTCTATTGCAGAATACAACATAAATACCACAACACCATCTTTCACAGCTAGGTTCATCTATTTAACCGACATAGTCACATCTTCGACACCAACCTCTTCAGGAAAAATAACCGTCTTCGTAAAACAGTTGATATGAACCTGGTTGAATTCCAACCAGTTCATTCCAAGGATGATATCAAGTTGTTCTAACGGTAGGAACACTAAATCCATACCGAAACCCCTACCAAAAATCACAATAGGACAATTCCTACAAACATACGAAGTAGTCACTGAACCCGACGCAGGAGTATCAATAACCATACTTCCATCCATATTAGAAATTTCCAAATTAAATCTTTTAGCACAATCCAAAGCAATAAAAGAATGCGTAGCTCCAGTATCAATAATCGCAAGAAAAGGTATGTCATTAATAAAACATGTACCTTTAATCAGCCGATCATCTGGCTTAGTCTCTGACCCAGACAATGCAAACACTTTACCACCAGCTTGCTCCTTCTTGGGTTTTGTACACTGAGGACAAGTATGACCTTCTTCACCACAGTTGTAACAAGTCACCACTCTTACTCTGCAATCATTGGCCACATGGCCGAGTTTCCCACACTTGAAACACTTCTTATCATTACTTTTGCAATCCACCATATGATGTCCTGTCTCACCACACTTGTAGCACTTAATGGAAGAACTAGAATCTCCTCCACCAAACTTCTTCCAACCACTGGGTCTCTGATTATATCTATCATAAGGCTTACCACGATCCATCTGTTGCTTACCCTTCCTATCAACATACCCTCGAGCATTCGACTTAGTGCTAGCAAGATCCTCTTCTAAAATCCTACTACAGTCAACCAGATCAGAAAATCTTTGGATACGCTGATACCGAATACCCTGCTTAATCTCATCACGAAGACCATTCTCAAACTTGATACATTTGGAAAATTCTCCATCTGCATCATTAGTATAATGAGCATAATACTTCGCTAACTCAGTAAACTTCGAAGCATACTCACTGACAGTCTTGTTACCCTGCTTGAGTTCCAGAAACTCAATCTCCTTCTTGCCTCTGATGTCCTCAGGAAAGTACCTCCTCAAAAAAGCCCTCCTGAACACAGCCCAAGTCAATGCAATACCATCTTCTTCCATTTCAGTTCTGGTAGCAACCCACCAGTCATCAGCTTCCTCTGCTAACATGTGAGTTCCATATCTCACCTTCAGCCCTTCAGCACAGTCAATTACTCTGAAGATCCTCTCGATCTCCTTCAACCACTTCTGAGCACCTTCGGGATCATGTGCACCCTTGAACAACGGAGGATTATTCCTCTGAAAATTCCCCAATTTTCGGTCAGCACCAATCACAGCTCCCTGCTGGTTCCCTCCGAGTACTCCAGCCAACATTCCCAATGCTTCAGCAATAGCATCGTCGTTTCTTCCGTTACCTCTTCCGACCATTGTTCTTGTAACATTACAAAACAACCTCATTAGCACACAAGTATCGACAGTGTCATCTTACACTAGTTGCATACAAAAGGGATAACGACACAAGACAAGACCGACTATGCTCTCATACCACTATTGTAACACCCCTTCTAAAATACCCCGAATAATATTAATTATATCAATGATTAAAGACATATTCCATCAGAGTTAACACAGAACAAGGGATGTCACAATTATGAAATAAATAAAACTTCCAATAAAAGAGTAGTCATGCTACACTGAGGGTCATTATTCAAATAATTCAATCAAATTAAGACCATGTCTTACACAGCGGAAAAATACCATAACCAAAACGGAATAAACCAAAACATAATTATTCCCAATGAAATTCAAAGAAACAATTGAATAATAACTAATTCCTCAACTAAACGTTCCTCAGTGTTACAACCTATCAGAGCACGACACTGACACGCAGACATAAAGTAACATAGCTCTAGAGCCATCCTCACCAACTCCTGAGCTGCTAACTTTAATCTGAAATTGTTAAAGTAAGGGTGAGATTTCTCATAATTAACATGCATTATAAGCTTCTCAATCAACATTATATCACAAGCATATTATTTCACCCATTTTAGCATAAATTCAGATTCAACACGCAGTTCCAATCATACAAGTCATTATGCACAAATCAATAATCAACCAAAGAATTGTAACACTGGAAGACATCCTAACATGTTACAATTCCATGCAAACACAAATGCAGACACAATGCATGTGGTACCAACACGTGACCAAGTCACCCAACACTGATCCATCATCAACCGGATACAACAACCATCGATTCGTCCATAAACACCCAGACACGAATCCAGACTAACCACCCATCATCACCTGGGTATCGGTTAACGGCAATACAAGTCAAATTCCACACAATGGGAATTAACTTCACCAAAACAATTCATATGCACGCACATCACTAGCATGCAACATCAAATCAGTCTATGAAATACATCAATTTATCATAACTGAACCAAAACCAAAAACATGATATCTCAACGATCATACACACCATCATTAGCAACATAAACATGCCTTTCATTCACACAATACTAATACATCCCTCCATCACAGGTTCACTGCTACATACACACCCATGTGCGTTAGCCAATAGTCACTTATTCCGGGATTTGACTCATTTTCAAAATGATTTCAGGTTTTAGGAAATCTTTTCATTTTATAAAATAGAGCATTAAATTTAAGAAATAATGTCCAAAACGGCACTCAAAACGGACTTACGGTTTGAAAGTTATGAATTTTCAAAGTTTAATATTCTTCAAAAAGTTACAGCAGAACCCGGTTCCTACATATGCAGGAACTGGTTCCTGCGAAGTTCAAAAATCACGCTTCTGGAAAAATGTATGGGAACCCGGTTCCTACCTATACAAGAACCGGTTCCTACGTGCATTTTTTCCAGTTTTTATAAATTCACACAGTGGAACCCGGTTCCTCCCCACTGGGAACCGGTTCCCACGATCTGCAGAGTTAAATTCTGCACTTTTGACAGCATTTATTCATTCTAAACCAATTCCAAACATACCCATACGAATTGCAACATGAGAAACACCAAAACACATCCATTTTGCACCATTATAACATCAAACAACATTATTTCATCATTCCTTTTTATCATCTGACACCCTAATGGTTTTCAACCTACAATTCGACGCAATAGGGACAATTCTACGGAACCCTAGAATTCCAAACTGGGATTCCCTAACATACTATGATCCATACTATTGAATATCTAAACCGATAATACGAATTAACTAATCGAAATCACCCCTTACCTTGTGGGTTCTTCGAATTCTGACGCTTCCGGTTTTCTCCTTCTTTTTCCTCTTCTCAAATGCACGTATGATGAATATTCCAAAATAACTCTCTTTCTCTTCTTTTTCCTTTTAATACTCCTTTTATTATTCCAATAAAATAATTAAATTAGTAATTAGTAAGAGTAGAGTATTTTACCACTCACACCCTCTAATCACTCTTCACACCACCAATACTTCTTTCCTTTAATTAATTAAATTAATTCTTATAATCCAAAAATACCAATAATTAAATTTCCAATTAAATTAATAATTAAAAATTCTAATTATTTAATAATCGGATTATTTGGGGTGTCACAACGAGTACCCCGATCCCCTATTTCATGGAATGTGGTACGCAGGAACTAAAGGTTCACAACCGCGGTGGGTGAAAAAATCATAAAAAAAATACTTCTTTCCTCATCCCCACAATTCATTTTTGTATACAACATTTATAGCCAAAATACACAAATTTTCAAAGAGGTTCCTGTAGAGCACCATAGATGTTTAGGGTGCTAATACCTTCCCTTTGCATAACCAACCCCTGAACATAGATTTTCTCCCCCTCTTTTTGGGTTATTTGCCCTTTTCCCATTCTTTTGGAAACAATAAAGCGCGGTGGCGATTTTTATTTTGATCTGTGCAAGTCAAGTCAATCTGATGGCTTAGTCTCAACATTTCTACCGCTACACCATCCATTGGAGTAGATAAGATTATTCACAACAAACTATTTTTGTCATACTGAAGAGAGTAACCATCCATTATAGCAAACAACATTGATTCTTGGGGACAACTTCCTCGGGGAGTTAACACACTACTCAAAAGAGACTGTTATTTCTATCCAAAAAGGGATCTGGGGACACACAAGCTTCTCAAGTAAAGAGACCACCACTTGTTGTCAGGAAATAATTCTGAGAGTATTGCAATAATGCTGTTAGGAAATAATTTCAGCTTCTCGGGGAACCAGAAACATATTCTTGTTGAGGAGACACAGTCTTCTCATGGGGATCTTCAAAAAATGCGAGTCATCACCCTTACGGAATAAATTCTTCAAATAAAGATAAAGTATTCAAATGTGCAAAATAAATGCACTCTCAATGTATGGTTTACTTCCTAAAGAGATCCAAACAAATATATTTGTTAGAGACAAGGTTCCATCCAGGAGTAAACTGGAGAGAGATAGTCAAACAAGACTCTTTCCAATGAGGAATAAGCTCAAACTGGGGATTCATCCTATCCATAGATGGACGAGAAAACCAAATAAAAACCTTCCCACGAGGGATAAACTTAGTGGGGAATCAAAAGGAATATACACCTTCTGCCTATAACTGAGATTCTATTGAAAAGAACACAAACATCGACGGGGGAGCAAGTACAACACTCGGGGATAATACAACCAAATTAAGTGGACTCAGGAGTAATGACAAAATGCGAATGCGCATGAATGATGTAAGTATGAATGAATGAATGAGTTCCATGTCTTTTTATGACCATACAAATATAAATAAGATAAACAGGTGATAACATCAGGGATGATAGATGATAGTATAACCGGGAAATTGGATAATCTCAACATCACTTGGGGGCAAAATATAGAGCCACCATTGGAGTAAGAACTTGTTGTAAGGTCACTACCTCTATGAGGGGAAAATGTCATTTCACTTGGGGAGAAGCCCGAATTTCATTTCTTTAACATTTCAAAAGGAAAAGGAAATAATCTCCTTGAAATATTAATTGGAGGAAACTTAATTATCTGGAAGTCTTTGAAAAGCACACTGCCTTCTTAGTTCCACATTTTAGAATATAACCGGGCTTAGGGGTAACCAGTAACATTCCCTTTTAAATTCACAAGTTATAAGAATACACTCTTTGTTTCTATACATATTTTAAAATTCATTTTTATTAACAAATTGTTTCAAAAACATCATCATCAAGAATAAAAGACATTTCGTAAAGCTGAAACAAGATAAGAGTAGAAAACAAATGGACAAATGCTCAAATTTATTTAATGGAATGGTAGTTCACAAATGGTGTAAATCCATGGATATTTAAAATTTTGAAAAATGGTAATTATAGGGGAAAAGTTATATTGAAATACCCAATCCTATTCTCCCTATCAACTTTGAGTTCCAACTGTGTTTAAACTTCGCTGTAGACAATTTGATGAAGAGCCTTCGTAGAATAAATAGCTTGAAGAAGATCAGATTTGGACCAATGTTGTTACTTGTCACAAAGATCCCTAAATATTTCCTAGATTTCCCTATCAGGTTTTCAATCTACCAGAATTTATTATTTTTCTGTTTATGTCTCTAATTTTTTCCTGGATCTCTCTTTCAGGTTTTCAATCCACCGAGACGCTCATTTATTCCTAAGCCTCTCTTTCAGGTTTTCAACTTAGCGAGTTGTTCTTTATTCCTTTTAGACAAAGTATTTCTTGACTGCATCATAATTAATAGGACACGGTAGATCCTCACCATCCATAGTCATAAGAGTCATTGCACCGTTGGAGAAGGTTATCTTAACCACATACGAACCTTTAAAATTAGGAGCCCACTTGCCCCTAGAATCAGGTTGAAAAGATAAAATCCTCTTAAGCACAAGGTTGCCTTCTCTGAACTCACGAGGTTGGACCTTTTTATCAAATGCATGTTTCATTCTCTTTTGATATAAAATACTATGACACAAGGCTACCATTCTTTTCTCTTCAATTAAATTCAGTTGGTCATATCTACTTTGACACCACTTAGCCTTAGATAACTCAGCTTCCATTAGGACTCTCATTGATGAGATCTCAAACTCTATGGGGAGTGCTTCTTCCATTCCATATACTAGAGAAAATGTAGTTTCCCATGTCGAAGTGAGAACGGATGTGCTATAACCATGAAGAGAAAAAGGAAACATCTCATGCCAATCCTTGTAAGTTATAACCATCTTCTGAATAATTTTCTTGATATTTTTGTTTGCAGCTTCAACAACATCATTCATCTTTTCTATATACGGAGAAGAGTCAAGATGTTCTATCTTTAAATACCTATAAAGTTCTTTCATCATTGTATTGTTAAGATTTAACCCATTGTCAGTGATAATCTTGCTTGGCACAGCATATTGGCAGATGCGCTGGTTCTTGATAAACCTGACAACTACTTAGAGAGTTACATTCGTGTATGAAGCTGCTTCGACCAACTTGGTGAAATAATCAATAGCCACCAGGATGAAACGATGTCCATTTGAGGTCTTGGGTTCAATCATATCGATCATATCAATACCCCACATAGAGAAAGGGCATGAAGAAGATAAAACAATGAGAAGAGTTAGAGGCACATGAATTTTATCTGTATAGATCTGGCACTTATGGAGCTTCCTTACATATTTACAACAGTCACACTCCATCGTCAGCCAATAGTAACCTGCCATCAATATTTTCTTAGCCATTGCATGCACATTGGCATGGGTACCGAAGGACCCTTCGTGAACTTCTTGCATTAGAAGACATGTTTCATGTTCATCCACACATCTTAACAGGACCATATCAAATTTTCTTTTGTACAATATATCACCATTTAGGAAGAAATTGCTAGATAGTTTCCTCATAGTATTCTTATCTTTACGGGATGCCCTAGGCGGGTATTCTTGAGTTTGAAGGAAATATTTAATGTCATGGAACTAAGGTTTTTTATCTGTAACTTCTTCTGCTGCGAACACATGAGTAGGTATCTCTAGACAGATGATTCTAATTGTGGGCATATTGTTGCGATGATTCACTTGATACATGGAAGACAAAGTAGCTAAAGCAGCAACCATTTGATTCTCTTCACGGGGAATATGGTACAACTCAACTTTGTTGAAGAAAGTCAGTAATCTCCTTGCATAATATTTGTAGGGGATTGTTGTACCCCAAAATTTGCCCTCCTATTTTCTTCAAAACATGTTCACAAAGGTTTCAAATACTTAAAGCTACTCAAGAGTTGAATGGTCAAACCTCCCCCTAAGCAAGGGTCCACAACTAGGGCTTTGTGCTTCTCAAGGAAGATTAGATTGAAAGGGTCTAAAGTTACTTTCATGTTTCATCATGGGTCCTAAATAATGCTTATGTCAAGCTTCAAGTCTTGCATCACATGTTTGCTCAGTCAATGGCTCAGAAGATTTAAAGTCAACTATATTAGGTAAAAAGTCAACTATGTTCTACATACAGTCAAACTTCAAGATTTTTTGTCAACATAAATATTTTGAGGTTATATTCATCATTTGATAAAGGGTTATTTATGGTTCCTCAAGGAAATCCCTCAAATCATCAAAGGTAAAAAATTGCCAAATTAGGGTTTTGATTGAAGATGACTGATCATTGACAATTGGCCTAGTGCATGACCTAATAGATTAAAGAATGATCTCAAGGGATGGAATACAACATCTTGGCCTAATTACATGGCTTAAAACATTTCCAAAGATACAAGTTATTGATAGTTGAAGAATTGAATCAATTGATAAAAAGTCAACAGTCATACAAAAGACAAACTTTGACTTTTTGTTCAACATTGGAATTCAAAAATCAAGAATCATCAAAACATTCAAAATTATCAAGTTTGATCATCAAGAATCAACAAAGTAAATAAAATCAAGAAAAAAGTCAACAAAAGTCAAAAGTTGGAAAATTTTCCAACACTTTGAAAAATTTCTAAGTGTTTTGTTCTTAACAAAGTCACTACTTTATGGCCATTTTTCACTAAGATCCAAATTGATTCAGCAAAAACTTTCAACATAAATGTTGTAGGGAAAGAAAAGTTCTACAACTTTGTTAATGAGATTTGATCTCCAAAAAGTGCTCAAATCAAGAGATATAAGCATGTGAAATTCTACCAACACTTGGAGAAATTTATCAAACAGTTTTGACATCAAAAAGTGACCAACTTCATGGGCATTTATCACCAAGATCTAAATTGATTCAACAAAAGTGTTCAACATGAAAGTTGTAGACAATTTTTCAAGCTTTCCAAATGTCAAGGAACACAAATATATCATTTTTGAGCTAGGAGATTCGAATAGAAGAAGTTGGCCATTTAAACTTGAATCATAAGTCATTTTTTGATGACCTTATGGTCAAAACTCCAACTAAAGATACAAGATCTCTCTTTTCAGGCTATGTTATCTCCAAATCTCTCCATAATTAAGTAATTACACAGGCCATAAGTGTATTACATAAGGGTTTTATGCTTTGTCCAATTCTTGATACCATTTATGGTTGAAATTGCAAAAAAGTAACATATCCACTTTGATAAAGCAAGATTTATGCTAACCACTCTATTCATTCAAGCTTGTGACTTGTTCCAAAGATTACAAACAATCTTGGTGATCAGAGGAAAACTTATAACATCTAGTAAAGCATGACAAAGTCACTTGAATCACTCTTTTTCTTATCATGAAACAACTTGCTTTTTTGTGCAATTTGAAAACAAAATGGCCAAACCAGCCTTCCATGTGAACTAAGCTCGACTTTTGCAAGCTATAGGCACCGAATGAAACCTCTATAAATACCTCTCCATACCCCAGAACTCAGGAAAACAAAATTTTCACCAAAACACCATTACAGAAAGTTCTTTAAGCATCAAACTTCCATTTCTCATTTTACTTGTGCGTTTTCCATTGTTATCATTTACAAAGTTTCTGAAATTCATTTAGAAGTTATCCAAACCATAAAATCCAAATTGACACCGTGCCATTCTCACCCTCTCACTAAAAAAAAATTGCTTGCATATTTAATTGGTTGGATCGTTTCAGCAAGTTTCAAAGCAAAGTAAGGATTGGAATAGTTTCAGTGAAGTCCCAACAAGCTCATAGTCACATTGCACCTGGAAGCCATAGAATAAGCTTTGGACTTTCTCCAAAAGGGTAAATTCTGACCTCTTTCAAAAACCATCATACATACATCATTAGTGTTTAATTTCTGAAGTAAAAATGTAGCATTTAATGTGTTAAGCGTGAGCCCTAATCTAATTTCCTTTAACATCTGGATTAAGTATTGCCCCTACCTTGACTTCTTTCCTATCTTCATCATTTCCCAGGGTGATCACTTCTATTGGCTCTTCATGAGGCTGAATGGATTTCTCTTCCTTCTCTAACAATCGAGAAATTTCCTCAAGTATTTCTTCTATATCTTCCTCTCCAGCTTCAAACACAAGGAACTCAAAGTTGGGAAAGGGCATGGGATCATGTTTTTCAATGGGTTCATGATTTAATCTGCACATATGATTTATATTTTATTTTAGAGTTAAGAAAAAGAGTGAAAAAAGTTTATGCAGGTTTTTTTTAAGTGATTTTTTATTTATCAGGGTTTTTAAGATTACCATTTTTTCAGAAAAACGAAAAGTAAAAAAACAATAGTATAGGACACTACATGACTTTTAATAATGATGATAAACTTGAAACAAAAGCCTGATACAAGATATTTTCCACATTAGGCATAGTGGATGGAGTTATGTTTTAATAAAGCCCCACAACTACTCTTTCGCCTTGGGTAGAGCGAAAGGTTTTTGAAAATAACAACAATAGTATTACTCAAAAATGTGAACGAAAGAGGGAACATCAACAAAGATACAGTTTTGGCTAATCCTTCCTTGTGTCACGAAGTTTGGAGAATCATCTTCAGGATCATCTTCAAGAATAGTGTTAGCCTCGGGTGCTGTTGGATAAATAAAGCATGCTTTACGGAATGTCTCCTGGATAGGACGAATGAAAATGTCTTTTTTATCAACTTTGGCAGCTGTAGGAGAAAAACCCAAACCTTCACCGAACTTGTTTTCAGGTAAGTTCAACACAACATCCCAACCAGTATTTATTCCACTCTGTACTACCCGTTGTGCATATTTGTATGAAGTAGTGGATGCCCCATTCTTCTTAGTACTCTCATCAACAATAAACAGTGCCTGAAACTGAGTTCTAAACTCTTCAGTAGCATCAATGTAGGAGAAAGATGAGATAAGACTTACTATAAAAGTTCATTCTCTTCCTATAACAACCAACATTCCATTGTTTACAAACTTCAGCTTTTTGTGGAGCGTTGAAGTGACAACTCCTGCCTCATGAATCCATGGCCATCCCAACAAAAAACTTTAAACAACATGGATATCCATTACTGGGAATGTTATCTGAAAAGAGTGGGGACCAATCTTCATTGGTAAGTCTACTTCACCAATCAGTGTATTCCTTGAACCATAAAATGCTTTTACAACAAGCCCACTGTTTTTTATGGGAGTTCCTTGATACGAGAGCCTAGACAATATAGACTTATGCATAAGATTTAGTGAAGAACTGATATCTATCAACACATTGGACATACCATCTAAAAGGTAGCTCATAGAGATATGTAACATGAAATTGTGATTCCTTCCTTCCTTGGGGAGGTCTTCGTCACTAAAGCTCAGGTTGTTACATGCATTGATATTTCCCACTATTCCACTGAATTGTTCGATTGTCACATCATGGTCAACAAATTCTTGGTCCAACACTTTCATTAACCATTCTCTGTGGGTGTTAGAATTAATCAACAGAGAGAGTACATAGATCTTGGAAGGTGTCTTCAATAATTGATCTATAACCTTGTATTCACTTTTCTTAATCAACTTCAGGACTTCGATAATATCATCATTCAAACTGGTTTTGCTGGACTGTCCATTCTCCATCCCTAGATTAGGGATCATGATAGGAGCTTGAACTGGGGTACTCCCAACTTTCTTTGGAGGTATAACGGAGAACCAACGACTGCTACAGGTTAAACCACTAACATAAACTATGTTAATAACAAAAGAAGGATAAGGAATGGGCACTTCTTTCCCATTTTCAAGCATAATAGGATTGTATTTGTACGACACGACTTTATTATAATCATAGGGAGTCGGTCCGGGAAGGTAAACAACTGAAGGAGAAATAGGAGCTCTTTGAGTGATATATGTTATTTCCAAAGGCTATGATATATTAAAATGAGGGACCATGACATTTACTTCTGCATCCACATCTCTTCCTTTGTAAACAATGATCTTCATATTAGTATCTTCCGCTGACATCATAAGTTTAATCGAATATCTTTCAACAATATTCACTCTGTCATCTCTGTTTCTGGTAGAGATGATAAGATCTCTATCCAACATGATTTGAATACCCCTTTGTACAATAGAGCAACCACGAGGGTTTCTGGAGCAGATTCTGCAATCGACATAGACATGTGGTCTCAAATGGCTAATTCTACTAAAAGTGGTATACATCTTTGTCAGATCTCCTCTCAACCAATGCACATAAATGATACGATAGCTTCCAGGACATCCATATACAATATTCATAACATGTTCTCCATGGTTTGGTAGCGTATTAGCTTGTGCATTCAGAGCGACGTCTCTAAATGATAAGTGACCACTTCTGACCAGTTTTTGGACTTCAATCTTCAATGGGAAACAATTTTCAGTACTATGACCAAGGGATCCTTGGTGAAAGGCACAGTGAGTATCAACATTATACCAATATGGAATGTATTTCGGGACAGTAGGTGGTGTTCTCATTTGAACTATATTCTTTTGCAATAATCTAGGTAACAACTCTTCATAAGTCATTAGGATTGGGTCAAAATGCGACACACTTCTTACTCTATTTTGTTGATTGTTGTATGTTGATTATTAATTGTTGTAAGCTTGTTGCTAAGGTTGTTGTGTGTTGTAAGCCTGTTATTAAGGCTGCTGATTTTGTTGAGGCAACTATGGCTAGTAAGTTGGTACCGTAGGTGCATAATTAATGACGGGAGCAATAGCTGCAACATGTTACCGTGGATTCCTTTTTCTTGGTCTTCCGGATGATTCTACACTAATATCTCGTTCTTTCTTCTTTTGGAAATTACTTCCAAATTTTTTGAACCACTTGATGAACCTAATTCTTTGGTCAACCATCCTACACGGACACCTTCCTCGAGTCGCATTCCCATAGTCACCATTTCAATTAAATCATCTGGCGCACTCGCAATCATTCTTTCATAGTAAAACTGTCCCAAGGTATTCAAAAAGATTTTTGTCATTTCTTTCTTTTCTAGGGAAGGAAGATCTGGGAGATAACCTTACACCATCTTTGTTCATATTCCTTGAAGATTTCCTTGTCTTTCGGGGTCATAACTCGGAGTTGGTCTCTGTTCGGAGCCACGTCGACATTATATTTATACTGGTGAACAAAGGCTTCACCAAGGTCTCTGAAAGTATGAATTTGTGTACTATCCAAACTCATGTACCACTGGAGAGAGGCACTAGACAAACTATCTTGAAAGTAGTGTATCAACAGTTGGTCATTATCATCTTGCATTGACATCTTTCTAGCATACATAGTTAAGTGAATCTCTGGGCAAGAATTCCCTTTATACTTTTCAAAGTCAGGTACTTTGAACTTTGCTGGTATTTTCACATTTGGCACCAGACACAAGTCATAAGCATTCTTTCCAAATAGGTCCTTACCATGGATGGCCTTGAGTTCTTTATGCATTTTTTAAAACTGGTTTTGGAAATCATCCATCCTTTCCTCAACACCCACACATTCAGACAATTCAACATGGTAAACCTCTTCACCAAATAGGACAGTATGTACCACTTGAGGAGGAATAAACATCATAGGATGAAGAACAACCATCCCCTAAGGGGGAGCAGACATTACATGTTGCATTGTGGGAACTTCAATAGCAGGTTGGTATTCCTCAGAAATAAAGTTGAGTGGCATGCCCCAAGGATATCCAGGTGGAATTTGATACTGCGAAACACTGACTGGAGCTACAAAAGAAGGATAAATAATAACCTCTGAGATTACTATGGTCTAGATTTGTGCTTGAGTTGAACGGGGATATGGGGGAGTTGGTGACTAATTTTGAACAGTCACCATGTTCTCCACCATAGTTGTCAATCTTTCCATTTTGGCCCAAAGGGTAGCCACCTCTTCACGAAGCTCGTAGTTCTCTTGTTCTAGTGTGATGTCTATCTCTTCAAAGAAAAGAATGAGTCCGGTTTGACTCTATTGGAGAAATGAGGCACGAGTAAGACTCTAGAATGTAAATACTAAATGATGAATGATATGAGACACAAAAAGTTTTTATTCGTTTCGAGGAACTCATTACAAACTTGTGAACAAAAATTCTGAAAAATATGCAGAAAAACCTCATTTCATTAATTATCAAAGGATTACATTTTGATCTTACCCGTTGATCAGAACATGCAAGGTGGCCGAATGATGACCTTCTGCTGGGCTGGAATGTCGAGGAGGAAAAAAGGGGGTTGTACCTGTAAGGCACTTCGACGATCAAGTAAGTGTAGGAGCAAAGAGATACAAGCAAAGTATTAGGGTCCTAGTGGTGAATAATGAATATTTGATACCTGACCCTCACATGTGTGAGGGTTTATATAATGCGCTTGGTGCGTGGCCATTGGTTCCTATTTTTGGGCCTAGATATGCAGATCAGTGAAAATGGGTAACTGCCAGGACTTGGTCATAACGAGCAGGTGTGCCCGTAACTAGCTGTTGGTCCCAAGGAGGAGGTAGGTTACAGGCCGCGGTCTGGTCGGTTCCTGGTTCTCTGGTCGAGTTCCTAGTCGGGCAAATTGGGAGGCGCTAATCGATTATTGAAGGCTAGTGCTAGTCTAAGAGGGAAAATGATTGACAGTGCCCGATGGAGGGCGTGGGAGATTCGGGCAGTGTCGTGTGCGCTTTACCGAAGGAGGAATCTAGACTGGACCTAGATAGGCTGTTGGGACAGTCTAGAACAATTTTTGTCCAAGTCGTTGCTTCTGGGTATAGGAGTGATGACTTTAACACCTGCTCGTAGGATGGGTGCTTTTTTCAAGGGACATAAGCGTTGCCCGTTTCTCCTTTCTCGTAGGGAGACGATGGGTTGTCCATTTTGAGCTTCGAATCTGAAGAAGTAGAATGTTTATAGAATGATCTCAATAAGTGGCGCAATGATGACCTAGGGGCTAGGGTGTAATGGTGGCGACCCTAGGGTTCCTAGGTGTGTGTCTCTTACGTGCGGAAGGTCCTAACTATAAATACAAGAGAAGTAGGGCATTATGTATTTTTCTTTCTTCTCTCATACTGCTCATTATTTCTCGTTGTCTGACCTCTATTATTTCTTGGAGATTTGCTGCTCGCTTCCTCCCTTTTCAACCTTCATTCTTCTCCACCTGGAAAGATTTCAATTCTTCGTTGTCGTTAGGCTTTTGTAGTTCAGGTATTCTTGATTTTAGCCTTAGAAATGCATGCTGCTAGGGTTAAGGTCTTGTCAGTTGGGATGTTTTTAGATGAATGTTGGTGGCAGACAGTGGTTTTGCATTTTCAGAGATGTAGGAGTTGCCGCGTGTTTTCTCCAGATATTCGTGACATACCGTGGGTGACCCTCGAGGACTTAGGTTGTTTTCGTTGACTGGGGCCTGTCTTGTTGAAGAGGCGCTCATTCACTTAGATGCCTTAGTGAGGGTTCTGGTCGGGGACATAGTCCTTATTTATCAGTGCCCTTTCACTTGATTAGTCGTGGACTGGTGGTTCTGGAAATGATGTCGAAGTCACCTCTATCCTCTGCTTTCCAGGTACTATGGTCGACAATACCGAGGATGATTTTTTAGATGGACGAATTGGATCCTCTCAAAGCTCTACGGATGATACCTGCAGTACGTTGAGGGTCTAGAAGATTTCTGGGGATGAATCGAATAGATCTGATCAGTAATTAATGAGAGAGGACGCGGAGATGGCGCCCGTCGATCAGGGTGGCTTGTTTCTGCCCGACGAAGATGAGGACCCGCAGTCTTGGGTCTCCCAAGATCCTTGGGATTGGTTTTCTTATTTCTTTGAACATCGTGATGAGGTTTTCACTAAGGTATACGCACACGATGACAGAGGTCGAGGGGACTGGTTGCTTTGGATCCCCGGGAAAGACAACTGGATCTTCTCCAAATATGACAGGAGGCAGATCCCCATGTATGGCGTTGTATTTCGGGAGATGGGCCTCCGACTCCCCTTTTCAGATTTCCAAGTGGTCGTCATTCGTCATCTTCGAATGGATCCTTCCTAGTTGCATCTTAACGGGGTTGGTTTCATGCGGGTGTTCGAGATTGTTTGCGTCTACTTGAAGATTGGGGCCACCATCTCTTTGTTCTTTTACTGTTTCCATCTCCAGAGGAGCAGGATTGATGGTAAGTGGGGACGGGTTTCCCTGAAGTAAAGCAACATGAAGTTGTTCAAAGCTTACATGGAGTCTGTCCTACATTTTAAGGACAAATATATTCTGGTGCAACCTCTCTCGAACAGAGTGATGCTGAACGTTTTCAGGATTGCACCGGTATATGATGAGAATGGGGCCCCCGTTTTAAACGAGTTGGGAGAGCGTGTGAACATGATGGTTTATAAGTTCCCTTTCTAGTGGACGAGGAAGCATTTTAATAACAAATTAGGTTCTTATGTCTAGAAAGAGGGGGAGCTTGGTGTCGAGGACCAGGAGAGCTTTGTTGTCTTGACCGATTTTGTGGCGCGGATCCCTCGGGTCCAACGAGCGGGCCGAGGAGGTAAACTGGTAAAGGAAAAGAACAACACGGCTGTATACGAGCCTCATTTGATAGTTGTTAAGGAGCTTCTCGAGATCGAGGATCCTGTCAAATATTTGGGTATTTATGTTTTGAATAGTTATATGTGGTCGATGCTTTTCGGGTCCTCGTTTGCTAACTCTGATTTTTTTGTTTGTTTTACAGATAGCATGAATCCTGCTTAAGAGTGTATAGCCAGGAATTTCACTGCTAAAGCAAAGAAAGACTTGAAGGACGATCAAACTAGTTCAGGGATCGCTCCCACATCAGGGTCGGCAATTCATCTTCTGGCCAATCTACAATTGCTCTCTCTCTCCCGCTCCAGTATCCTCGAAGGTAAAGAGGCCACGTGTCGAGGGAAGTATGGATCTGACCGAGGAGAAGGGTAAATGGAAGTACGACCTGCCCCCTACTAGCTGAGGAAGGCTTTCTTCGAGGGTGCAACTCTTCAACTTCCCCGGGCTGAGTCTCTTCACCTCGAGGGTTTGGATCACCCCGAAAAGAGGGCGATATTAGTGCAGGACACTGGTGGTCTAATGAGGATATTGGAGACGGTCGTTGCTTACACCGAGGGGAGTTCTTCACAAGAGGCTGAGATAAAGAAGCTATGGGTTAAGTTGGCCGCGACTAAGAAGGGGCCGAGTGATGAAGAGAAGGTTCTAAAGATGGTCGAGGAGGATTTGGAGAGGCTCTCTGAGGAGTGCAGAACCCTGTTGCTCAAAAAGAAGGCTTTGGAGGAAAAGGTAGTAGTCCTGAATGTCGAGGTTATGCTCGCCGAATAGGATCTAGAGGACACAAAGGATTTGAAACTCGAGCCGAGCTTGTCGCTCATTTTCAACTGGTGATGGATGACACACATGCTGCCTCCGAGGGTAGTTTCGAGAATACAATGAAGTAGATATGCATGCTAAATCCTGGGGTTGAGCTCAACACCTCTGGTATAAGGGTTAATTACAATGTGGCTGCTGGTATGATCCTGGTCCTAGACTACCTTGAAGAGCTTACTGCCCAACCTACTGGGGATCCTTCTCAATTATCGCCCGTTGCTGAGGAGAGAATAGAAGAGTGATGTTTTGATGATTTTTTTAGTATGTTCTGGCCTGCACGTCGTTATTTGGTAATCTTATTTTTGGACATGTGCCTGTTTACGTAATTTTTGAAAAGATGTGGTTCTCGTGACCATGATTTTACTCTAGATGTGGGGCCAAGGCTTCCCTTTTGTAAGAAGTTAATATAATGGCAACCTTAACGGTTGTTTGTTTCAACTTTAAATATTTGTGTTTGCATGTTTGTTGTGATGCTTGTCTGCTCGAGACATATTCTGTTTTTCTATGAGCTTGTAGTGGGGAACTGCTCATTTAGTTTGTGTGTTTGCCGGTGTGGGTTAACCAGACAAACGGCCAGGGCAAATATCGGGCATGGGCCGGAACTCAGGTTATGTTTCGAGGACCTGAGATCAGCGGCGTAAACTTCCTGTTGCGAGCCGGGTGTTCTACCGTCGTGGTACGAGGACGATGGAGCTCAATTGAGTTATCCATGTCGGGCTGATGTCTCACCTGTTAAGGAGCGGAGTCTCACCCCTTCAATATAATTAGGTTCTATGCTTATACCTAGGCATGCACGCGTGGTCGGGCTTGGATGAGTTTGTCTTGTCGATGAGATTCGTTGACTGTTCAGTGTTTTAAATGTAATATTGTTTTAGCTTTTCAGTGTTCCATGATCGAACAAGTTGTTCCCCTTTTAAATTTTCTAAGTAGTATGCCATGGTCCTCGTTTTTACATAGATGCGATAAGGGCCTTCCCAGTTTACTGCAAGCTTGGCTTCGCGAGATTCTTTGTGATTTCTCTTTAAGACAAGGCTACCGACCTAGAACTCTCGTCGTATGACTTTGGAGTCATAGCACATGGCTATCTTTTGTTTGAGAGAGGCCTATCGTAGGGCCGCTCCTGTTCTGATTTCTTCGACCAGATCTTTTTCCTCTCGAAGGGAAACTTCGTTTATCTCCTCGTCTGGGGGAGCTTTAGTTTGTTTAGAGGGTTCCTCGATCTTCACAGGAATGACAACTTCTGTTTCTTAAGCTAGTCAGAAAGAAGTCTCCCCGGTCGATGAATGTGTCTTTGTTCGGTTTCCCCAGAGTACGTGTGTAACTCCTCGACCCACCTTTTCTTGGTTTCGTCTAATCTTCGCTTGAGGCCCCTGAGTATCACCATGTTTTTGAATTCGTCCTGACCATTTGTCTGGGAATGCTTGACAGAGGAAAAATGTTGGGTGGTGCCCAACTTGGCAACGAATTCCTGAAAGGTGTGATCTGTGAACCAAGTCCAATTGTCGATGACTATTGCTTGTGGGATGCCTAATTGAGCAAGGATGTTTCTTTTGTAGAAGCGAAAGACGTTATGGGTGGTAATTTTGGCCAATGCTTCGGCTTCTATCCATTTGGTGAAGTAGTCGACGGCTACATAAAATATTTGTTTTGATTGGTCCCCACCATAAATGGACCGAGGAGATCCAATCCCCATCAGGCGAAAGGCTAAGAAGAGGAGAGGGACTTGAGCTCGTTTGTGGGAGCTAAATGCATGTCCCTGTGTCGCTGGCACTTGTCGCATTTTTTCGTGTATTCTTTTACGTCGTGCTGCATGGTGGGCCAATAATATCCTACTCGTAGAGCTCTCCTGGCGTGGGATATTCCGCCCAGATGCGGGCCACTAATCCCCTCATGGATTTCGAGCAAGATACGATCCGTGCCGCTTCGATCAATGCATTTGAGGAGGGGAATGGAAAATCCTCTCCTAGAAAGTTTACCCTCGACCAAAACATACGATCAAGCTCTCCGTCTGATAACGGCCGCTTCTATCGAGTCGGCGGACAACTTTCCTTTTGTGAGGTAGTCGTGTACGGGGGTCATCCAGCAGTCGTTGTCCCCTATTGTGAATACTTCCAAAGTAGAGGGGGGTTTATGGGTGCTTGGTCGAGGAAGGATTTCCTGTATCACCGACTTGTTCCCTCCTTTCCTCTTCGTGCTCTCCAGTTTGGATAGGATGTTTGCACGGGTGTTATGCTCGCGTGGAACATGCTGCACGTCCATGGATTTGAATTTCTTTTTCCTCTCCTGGACCAGGGCCCAATATTCAGGGAGTTTGTCGTTTTTCACCTAATATTCCCCTCGGACTTGAGATGCAACCAGCTGAGAGTCGATCAATATTTTCACTTCCTCGACTCCCAGATCTTCGGCCAGGCGTAAGCCTTCCAGAAATGCCTCATATTTAGCCTGGTTGTTTGAGGTTGGGGAAGATAATGAGAGGGAGACTTTGATTAAGGTTCCTTCTTCATTTTCTAATATGATGTCAGCGCCGCTTCCCGTCGAACTTGACGCGCTGTCGATGAAGATCGTCCAGCGACATGCTCCATCCAGGCGTGCAGATGAAGTCATTTCAGCCACGAATCAGCCAATGCATAAGCCTCTAGGGATTTCCTTCCCTCGTATTGGATATCAAATTTAGAGAGTTCTAAGGACCATTCCAGCATTATGCCTTCCATGTCAGGTCCTTTGAGCAGCTGCTTTATTGGTTGATTTGTTCGGACGATTATGGTATACGCCAAGAAGTAGTGCCTGAGTCTCCTCGCCATGTGAACAAGGGCTAGGGCCACCTTTTCAATTTGTTGATATCTCACTTCTGGGCCCTGCAGGGCCTTGCTCGTAAAATAGATTGGTCTTTGTCCTTCTGGGATTTCTCTGATCCGCGTCGTGCTTATTGCCTCAGAGGTGACAACCAGATAGAGATAGAGGATTCCATCCTTCTCTGGTCGAGAAAGGACGGGCGATTGTGATAATAGTTTTTTTAAGTGGGTGAGGGCTTGCTCGCATTTAGATGTCCACTCGAATGCAGCTTCCTTGTGGAGGAGCTTGAAGAGGGGAATCGCGTGCTGAGCGTATTTTACCATGAATCGAGAGAGAGAAGTGAGCATGTCGTTCAAAATTTGGATGGACTTTTTATAAGTGGGCATTGGAAATTTAGAAAATGCTCGGAATTTGTCGGGGTTTGCCTCAATGCCTCGTTCTGTTAGGTAGAACCAGAGGAACTTTCCCGCTCGCACGCCAAAGGTACATTTTTGGGTTAAATCGCATCTAGAAATTTCTGGCCTGCTCGAACACTTTCTTTAAGTGGAAGGCATGGTCAGCCTCTTCCATGGATTTGAAGATCAGGTCGTCCATATAGACTTCGAACATGTCGCCTATCTTGTTGGAGAAAACTCTATTGATCATGCGTTGATATGTAGTGCCCGCAATTTTCAGGCCGAAGGGCATTACGTTGTACTAACATTTTCTTGACTCGGTCATGAAAGCGGTATTTTTTTTGTCTTCTTTTGCCATTGGAATCTTGTTATAACCAGAATATGCATCCATAAACGATAGAAATTTAAAATTGGCTGAGTTGTTAACTAATTTGTCAATATTGGGGAGGGGATAAGCATCTTTCGAGAAAGCCGATTGAGATCAGTATAATCAATGCACAAGGTCCATTTCCATTAGATTTTTTCACAAGAACTACATTTGAGAGCCAAGTTATGTACTGGGCTTCAGAAATAAAATGTGCCTCTAGGAGGTCTTGTACAGCTAGTTCGACAACCTCCGTTTTTTCGGGGGACTATTTTCTGCTACATTGGGCAACCTCCTTAAGGGAAGGATCTATAGCAAGGTGATGGCATGCAATTTCTGGATCTAATTCGGGCATCTCGGCGACACTCCAAGCGAATAGGTCATCATTCTCCCTTCGGTAAGCCTTAAGTTACCTCTTTGCCAAGTCGGGGAGGTCAGCTCCGATCTTCACTCCTCAAATGGGGTCATTCCCAAGGGTGACGAGTTCGAAGTCTTCATCCAGGATAGGTCACGCGGGATCTGAGTGTACCTCGTTATCTGTATATGGGATTGAACCTTTGCCTTCGAACATGGTTCTTTCCCCTTCTTTCTCTGTTCTACACAATCCTCTTTGGAGAAGTGGCTGTCAAGGTCGATGGCATCAACCCTAGGTAGTGGCTTGGCTTCCTCGGAGTTGGAGGGTAGTGCGGCCCCGGTGGTCGTTCGAGGTTGAACATTGATGGATATGAGGCCTCTGGCTGAGGCTTCAAAACATCTTCTCGCTGCCTAGATGTCCCCATGGAGGGTGGTGACCAAACCCTCAACAATGTAGTACTTCATCTTGAGGTGTACGGTGGAGGGTACCAGGATTAGTTCAGAGAGAGTTGGTCTCCCGAAGATGCACTGGTAGAGATATGGGAAATCCACTACCATAAATTGGGTCTTGATGGCTCTGGCTGTCACTCCTCTCCTAAAAGTGACGATTAGCTCGACATATCCCCAGGGTTTCATACTGGTCCCGTTGAAGCCCTAGAGATCCGATCCTACATACAGGGTCAAATAGCTTTCATTCAGCTATAGGGTAGCGATGAACTGGGTGCACATGATGTCTACCAAGCTACCCTGATCGACCAGGATGTGCCACACGTCAAAATTCTCCATGCGAGCCCTTATGAGAAGTGGGATGGTCGAGTTGGGGGTCCCGCCCAGTAGTTCCTCTCTATAGAAAGCAAGGGGATGAGATCCTCCTCTGAACTTGTCCATTGTGGCATCTATATCGGAATTGGCTTTGATGAGTTGATCGAATCTTCTTTTTATGGACCCCACCATATGCTTGTTGAATCTCCCACCAGAGATAACCATAGAAGTGTGGAATGACTCCCAAGGACTATGAGAGGAGAAATACAATGGAACGCTCCCCATGCCCAAAAAGTAGAAATCTTTTGGCCACAAGATGCTCATGGCGACCGGTATAGTGCTGATGTCAGGGGACTCCTTCCCCTCTTTGATGTTTTTAGTTTCTGGAGCCTCTTCACGAGTTCCCTCTTTCTTCTTGTATTGCTTGAGGTTCCCGTCTCGAATTAATATCTCGATTGAATCCTTCAGATGGATATAATCCTCAATGTTGTGCATGTGGATTTTATGTAAATTGTAGTATTTTCTCTTGTCGGTTCCTAGTTTGGAAGGCGTCTGTCGAGGAAAGCTAACTCCAGCCTGTTTGAATTTGGAATTAGCGTATTCAGATAGAATACGCTCCCTCGAAGTAGTCAGAGGGGTGTAGTTGTGGAACCGACCAGCAGGCCCCTTGTAGTCTTTGGAGTCCTGGGATATGTCTTTCTGTTTCTTCTATCCATGACGGGAGTTCGAGGGCTCGTCACTTCTTGAGGACTTTGCACTTTCTCTGTGCGTCGACTCCCTGGCGCTATTGGCGGCTTCCTCCTCCTTGTATTGTACGTATGTTTGAGCCTTGAGTAGGAGGGAGTCGAGCGTGATCGGTGATTCGATGCCTACTGCTTTAGCAAAGTCGTTGTGGGGATAGAGCCTGTGCTTAAGAAGGTATTTCTTCATGTTGTCGCTCGTGGAGACATGTATTGCTTCCTTGTTGAAGTGATCGATGTATGCCCGCAGAGACTCATCTCTGCCTTGAATGATTTCTTTGAGTGAAGCCTCTAACTTCAGGTGTCGACAAGATGCGGTGAAGTTCCTAGAGAACATCCACCCCGGTTTCTTTTAGGAGGTAAAAGATTCGTCTATGAGACTCTTGTACCAAGACATTACTCCTTTCCCGAGGGTGGTCGGGAATAGTCTGCATTTGATGGTGCCCCTAACCCCTTGATAGTCAAGGATGGCGTCGATGTTCATGTTCATTGGGATCGGTCGTACCGTTTTATGTTCCCAGTGGAGGTGGCTTCTCTAGGTCAATTGGGAGCTGGGCCTCTGTAATCTCTCTCGATAGCGGCCAGAGGGGTTCTTCATCATCGCTTTCTGCAGGAGATGGAAAAGGAGAGTGATAATTACTTGCCCGTCGGGCGTCATGGTCTCGTCGGGGGGAAGGACTCCTCCATTATTGCCTTGGGTTGGGCGATGGTGATCGACCACAATCAACTTGGAGGTCGCCCTTCTTCTTCTTGGATGATGGAGAGTCATGGTATTTTGCGGGAGGTGTGTAGTTGCGTTTCTTGAAGTAAGAAACGCCACACCTCTCTTTTCTTGGTGGATGGCTACGTCTAGGTGGAGATACTTGGGGGAATCTCGTCGTCGGGGTCTCCGAGAAGGAGACTTTGACTGCTTTTTCTCCCAGGCCCTTATCTTTTTGTTTTATTGTAGGATAAGGGCGTTGGTCTGGTTGATGGAAGAGAGCAATTCTGCAATGGCCTAATTAGCATTGTGAGGAATGGGAACTGGTTGCAGAACCTCCGACAACTCCTCGGTGGGGATTTTAGGACGTTGCTCGTCTAAGAATTGATGATTGTCGTGCTAGGCATCGATGGAATCTGGGGACGCAGTCCGACTGTCGTGGAAGCCGAGGTTATCCTCGTAGTGAAGATGTTCCCGATTTCCTTCATTCTTATGCGTTGGGGAAAGAGCAACCTTTCTAGACGGGTGATGATCATCACAGTCAGATATGATTGTTGAATGAGGAGGATCTTTTGTTTTCAGACTTTGAGGAATAAAAAACGGGGTGGATATCTTCCCAAAGATGGTTCCACTAATCTTACCAGTTGATCAGAACTTGCAAGGTGGCTGGATGATGACCTTCTGCTGGGCTGGAATGTCGAGGACGAAAAAGGGGGGTTGTACCTGCAAGGCACTCCAACGATCAAGTAAGTTTGGGAGAAAAGAGATACAAGTAAAGTATTAGGGTTTTAGGGGTTGTTGTACCCCAAAATTTTCCCTCTCATTTATCAAGTAATCTCTCACAAGATCTCCTTTGGTTTAAGACTGCACTAAGGTTGATCAGCTCAAGACCCCTCCTCAAGCACCGATGACTGGAAATTAGTGTTTGAGATTGCACAAGGATAAATGGACTTTTAATGCCCCATTTGACTTTCATGGATCATTTTGGACTCTCAAGATTGCTCATGACAAGTTTCAAGTTTTGGATCACATTTTTGCTCAGTTAATTGATCAGTTGACCTAAAAATCAACTGTATTGGGGAAAAAAGTCAACTATGGTAAATTTACAGTCAAACTTCATAATTTTTATCCATATCAACATTATGAACCTATATAGGTAATTTGATCAAGTTTGGACCATAATTCCTCAAGAAATTTGATCAGATTATAAAAAGGGCAAAATGGTCAAAATTAGGGTTTTGACTGAGGAAGTGCAATTTCTAATATTTGACCTAGCAAATGGTTGATTGGTCTGAGACATGATCTCAAGGATTCAATTGCATCACTTTCACCTAATGGCATGACTCAAAACTTCCTTTAAGATCAATTGATTGATAATTGATTTTCAGTCAACTGATCAAAAGTCAACTATACACTGAAAAGTCAAACTTTGACTTTTTGGTCTAAATCAAGTGTCAAAGATCACAATTCATAAAAACATGTCAAAATATTAAACTTGTTAATCAAGAAATCAAAAAGTCAATATTTCATTTTGAAAAGTCAAAATTTCTAAACATAGAAATTTTTCTAAGTGTTGGAAACTTCAAATTTTTTCACATCTTTGAGCCAATTTTTCACCATGATGCAAGATGCTTCAAAGTAAACTTTCAACATGAAAGTTGTAGATATCAATGAGATCTAAAACATTGTATAACACAACTTCTCCTAGAAATTCATGGATTTCAAGTAATAATTTTGTGAATACATGTTCATGAAACTTGGAAACTTAGTGAAATTTTGCCCTAGTTTTGGCAGGATTTTGACCTAACTTCATGGCAATTTTTCACATAGTTCCAAGAGGAATTTTCAAAAATGACCAACTTATAGGTTTTAGAGGATGTTACAAGCTTTCCAAAATGTCAAAAAACTCATTGAGATCATTCTTGAGCTAAGAGAATCAAAGAGATGAAATTAGGGTTTCATTCTTGATTTACACGACAGAATTTTGGATGAACACTTGACCAATTCATAGCTAGGCTGTATAATATTTGCTTTACATGCCTCAAACTTGTTTTCACTCCATAATTAAATGTTTACACAGTTGTTAGAGCTTTGATCCAAGCATTTGAGCCATTATCCAAGTTGCATTTCCATTTATGGCACAAAGTTACCATTCCATTCTTTTAAAGAGGCTTTAATCACAAAGTCAATGGATAGAGATTTCCACCTCTTCCTTCTAATCACAAGAAATGTCAAAGGAAAAATAAACATGTCTAGAGCCTCCCATAAACTCAGGCCATGCTTGTACTATGCCTTGAAACCATGTTTTCACTTTTCTTCAAAATTAAGTAACATAGCTATAACTCTATATCTTGTGCTTCTGACCACCTCAAGTGCTCTAACCTTTTCCATATAATTATACAAGTTGTTTGCAAGCTAATACATGAATACACAAGCTCTCAAACTGACCCAAACTCAGAAATGCATCACAAACCACCATTGTTGCACATTCTGACCAAGAACTTCAAACTTCCATTTCCCTCGAGCATTTGTTTGCCTGTTAGTTTCAAAAGCTTCCTCACATCAAATAAAAACCATCCATGTCCTTGTTTCACAATTGAAACATCATCTTCATCAACTTCCAAGTTCAAAAATAGAGCATTGCAGTTTGACTTCTCCAGATCATTCAAGCCAAACATATTAGTTGTATTATCACTATCATTTAAATGCAAACAAGTTCATACGTGCAAAACAAACACATTAACAAATAAGGAATATCACATATGAAAAAGCAATAAAATGCTGAAAATCTGAGAAGATTCTCTCTGCTTGGACTTCCGGTGAAGGAACTATGTTCAATCTTTAAGGCCTCTATCAATCGTGTTTACACTTTGGTAAAAGATCATCTTAATAAATCGGGTCTCCATCTTGAAAAGATAGAATTCCAAACCTAGTCAGTTTCTATACTTCAATCATCAATGGATAACCGTGTTCGATATCATGGCCAGGTGCTCCTTGGTGGAAAGTATAGTAGGCATGAGCCTTGTACCATGATGGGAGATCCTTCGAAATAACTGGTGGAGATAGAGTCTGAACTAAACCCCTTTTCATCAAAGTTAGACACAACTCGGTGTAACTCATCGGAATGAGATCAAATGTGCTCTTCTTTGTAGTTTGTCCTTGATTATTCTGTTGATATGATCACCAACGATTTCTCTGAGGAGGATGATAAACAGGAATTGTAGGATCTGTAAGAACTGGATTAACCATAGGGATCACTGGTGCCACATGTTGGTACTGATAGTAATTATATCTTCTTCTGGTTTTCTTCCTCTGCCTCACAGGTGGAATATCACTGAAAGCCTTCATCTCACTCTTCGGGAGATCATTATCATAAACCTTGACGTCGCTAATAGAACCACCATCCTTAGGCAAATATTCTCCTCCGGCACCCTTTTTCGTGAGCACTACCCTTGTCATCTTTTCCTCCTTCATATGAGGATTGATTTGAGCGATAACCAAAGCTTCAACTAGAGTAGTCAGGTGCTCCATACCAACCTTCAAAGTAATCACCTCCTTGCGGAGTTCAAAGATCTTTTGCTTAATGGTTTCCAACTTCCCTTAGCACAAGTGCGGTACTGATGAAACAACTTGACTATTAGAGACCAAGAGAAAAGGATAAGACACATGGAAGACTCTTGACACCAAGATAAAATTAAACATGATGTATGATATACAAATGTTGGTTTTTATCTGACTTTCAAGGATATCAAGATATTAAATTGTAAACATCAAGACATGAAGATGTATAGTAAATCCTAAATTTAGATCAAAGTATTTAACAAGTTATCATAAAACATAATCATCTATTTTGGTGGACTAGGGTTTTTACCCTATCAATACCCAAGATCCATTGAGTTTGATGAAACTTATGATGTTTACAAAGAAGGACCTCTAAATTTCTTGAAAATCAAGTGAAAATAGTTTCATGGTTATGCAATAACCATAAACAAAGTCACAATAATATGGTTCAAAGGTTCAACGTCACGAGCATGGAGCCAAAGGTAAGAACCACCAACAAGGTATGTACTATGGGTTCATTTGTACCTGTAAAACAAGGTTCTAAAATAACTTTGGAGTCATGATTCTTCTTTCGCATATTACTGAATAACACAACTACTTGTGAGTATCAACAATATTCTCAAGAAAAACTCATCCAAGTGTTGTATCGCGTAACGGCTAGTTCAACACTACTTTTGAATTTCCACCGCACTACATCCTAAAGTCCAAGATGGGTAAAGGGGTTCTACGGAATCTCAGCTTCTCGGGATCCCAAGTTAAAAGTAATAATGCTCAAGGAACTGACTTATTTTAGCATTATCACCCCCAAAGAGGCCTCCACTGAGTGAGGTTATCATATGCTACTTATGTCAGGATTACTCCAGTCATGTAACTTTTGATTATACCATCATCCTAATTCTTGAGTGTTACTTAAATCCGGGTGTAGGACTTGTCCTTTGCAAAAACCATTAAGCACCCCCCAAAGAACCACAAAATGTCACATATAAACAAACAATAATAATAATAACAAACAAATAAAATAAAATAGGTTTAACCCTCTTGAGGATACTACTCCCCAGTGAATTCTCCATTTCTATCATAGTGAAAAATCGAGGGGACAAAGCTATTGAGGAACTTGACTCACAAAGACTTAAATATGTCATCTTCAAACTTTATTGTTTCCAAGGAAAAGGGAAAAGATCGAAACCCTATTGTTTAACATGTAATGCAATGAGTAAGGACTAAATGCAAAGCATAAGGAAGAGATCCAATATACAGGGGTTGGTTAAACAAAGGGAAGGTAATAGAACCCTATGTATATATAGTACTCTATAGGAACCACATATAATATATGTTTTTGGTTTCTAATTGTTTGTTTGTGAAATGAGTATGGACATGGGAAAATAAATATATTTTATTTATATTTTTGTTTGGAAATACATAGTCTTATACCTACGTACCAATTAAGGATCAAAACCTCGTAGTTTATGGTAAAAATAACAAAATGGTTTGTTGTGGTTGATTTTAGGAGAAAAAGATGTTTAATCATCTTTAAGAGGGAGAAAGCTCAACTAATACCACCACAAGCATGCGAATATGAATCTTGCATCATCATGAATGAAGGGCTACTAAATTGGATATCAATATCAACAAGTCGCCAACTAACGTCTTCATATGGAAAGAATCATACTTACTTCAATAATTACTATGGGGATAGGAGAACAATGTCTCAACTATAAAGTGGATTTTATATATAATCTCTTTGAGAAAATTTTTAATTGAAAAGCCAAGTGGAAAAAGATTTGGATGAGATTAAGTCACTTTTAGTCTTTTGAAATTGTTTTGATATATTTAAGTATATTGAAGTATCCGATGAAAAATAAAGTTTGAAAATGCAATGACACAAAGTCAAGGTTTTTATATGAAATATGTTTAAGTTTGAAAATGATTTTTTAGGGTTTAAGTGGTTGTTTAGAGAATAAGACACATAGGATGGATATTCACAAGGGTTTTGTACAAAGGGGAATGCACATGCTTATGACTTATAAAGTCAACAATATCATCTCTTTCCTTGGATTTTTGGGGGACAAGTATAACAAAATATTAAATGACTAACATGGGAGCAAATATAATCACAAGTGGTGAGAACAAAGTTATAAAGGCAACAACGATTTACTTTTTTAAAGGCCTAAATAAGTTCACAAAAGTTTAAAAGAAAATACCAAGGTTTAATAAAACTAAACAAAATCCTTTTTTGGTTTTTTTAATACTAAAAAAAATAAAAATCAAGACATGATTAAATAAAATAATAAAACATTTTTGGTGTAGTTTTTGAATATTAATTGACATGGTAAAATCAAGAAAAGAAAAATAAAATGAATGGGTAAGATAAACTAAAGAAGAAAATAAAATAAACAAGAAAACAAAAATGGTCTCAGGAAATCGATTTCCCCTTCTGCGCAGACCAAAAACAGAGGCACAAGAAAAACAAAATCTAGGTGTGGAAATCGATTATCCCAGAATGGGAAATCGATTTCCTACCTGCTGCAAGCAAAAAACTAGAAACTTTAGGATACAAAAAACATGGTGGAAATCGATTACCCCAAAATGGGAAATCGATTTCCTGTATGAAAAATAGTTTTTCTGGTTTTTTTTAAATCAAATCAACTTCAATCTCAAGCTTCAAAACATGGTGATTTTCTCATTTAAACCAAATGCGTATTTTCACAGGGGGACTTCATATCTAACCAATCATATGAACATAAAGTGTATCAAGAATGAGTGGAAATGATAGCTTAAACTATGAGTTCAAAGTTAAGAAAAATTTATCGAACGAAATGAGTCTGTTTCTCCTTTAAATATGATTACAATAGAAAAGGGATGATCTTTTTAGCTTCCTTGTAGCACAATGAATCTATTTATGTACTTACTTTGCTTTGAAGCATGCTCAAACTTTTTAACCAACTTAATATGAAAACTCAGAAAGTGAGAAATGGAGGTATGAATTGGGTGGTTATATAAGCCAAATTAAGGTTGTAGTAGCTTCTATATGATGTATGGAAGGTGTTTGGATGGTTTTCTTGTAAAGAACTTGCAAGAATTGTGAGTTTAGTGTTTATGGTATGAAAATTTGCAACAATGGGGTTTTTGAGCAAATTTGGTGTTTAAGAGATATTGAGGGAGTTTGAGAGTTGTGAATTGGTGTGTTATGCAGTGAGGGAGGGCCTTTATTTATAGGGAAAGCTAAGAGGTAATGCAACTGATCAGTTGTTAAGTTCAAGAGTTATGGTTTGGGTGAAGTTCAAATACAAAGTTATAACAAGTTTCTATAGTTCCAATGAATACTACAAGGAGTTAGCGTTTAATAGATTTTTATCTTTGACTCATGAGTTTGAAAGTAATTCTCATTAACAATATGAATTCATAAGGTTCAACAATAATAACAAGATAGAATCGATAATCATGAAACAAGTTTATATTAAAAGTATAATCAGTAAATATACATACGATTATAGTAGATTCTTCCTGATAAGTGGTTTTTAAATAGTTATTTACCATTGATTTTAATTATATTTTCTTTTTAGTGTCGAGTGTTTTTATTTCATTTTACTACTTTATGCTTTGGTTGTGTGTTTTACTGTTTTCAAATTCAAAGTAGTAAATTCAGACAAAACAGTGGAAAACTTGAAGTTTCAGAAGAAATGCAAAAATCACATTTTAGGAGGCCTGACACGGGTGGCCGTGTCACCTAACATGGCCCGTGTTAGGAGGAGCACTCGGAAGACGTTGAAGATGAATCGAAGATAGGGGTGAAACACGGGCGGCCGTGTCACCTGACACAAGTTGTATTGCCATTCTTGGGACTTAAACAAGAGGCTAACACAAGCGGTCTGTTGCCTGACACGAGTCGTGTTGGCCTATGACGCTGATTTCTTGACTTTTTCTATTTTTCCTATATGTTAAGCTGTGGGGGAATTTTGGGTACTTATCACCGACCTAAGTGAGTTTTTTCTGTTTAAATGAGTTTACACGATGAATTAGGGGACTCTTTTCCAGCGAAGACTAGTTTACACAGTTGAAGATTGGAGAGATCAAGGTTCTTGGAGAACGGAAGATTCTCATGAGCAGAAGTAATTGAAAATCGTAGTTATCCAAATACTTGTAATATCTAGTTTTTATTTTGTAGTTATTTTGAACAATATGAGTAGCTAAACCCCCTAATGCTAGGGGGTGTCCCTATTTTGAAAATGTAATGATTTTGAATTCTTGATTTTGATACAATAGTTTCTTTTCAATTTAAATGTTCAACATTCTTATGCTTTTCCTATCGGACAAATATGGATTGATTCACGGTTAACAATTAGGGCTGGACCGCCAATGTCAAGGTTTTTGAATGATTGAACTATATTAGATATCACCTAGGACTAGGGATACCCTATAGTTACCGGTAAAATCTTGATAAAATAAATTCTTGGTTTCATCATAATTCTCTAAGGACCTAGGTATTAGGATGAAGGACCAAAGGTTTTCCCACTAAGGACTTAGGTTAAACAAACTAAAGATCGGATAGTTGAAGGTTATGAAATTGTTGAAGAAATCAAGAGTCAAGGTTATTACAGAGGAAAATCACACACTTACCCCTACCATGCTCCTCATATTAGTTAAAATCCAATTTAGATTTCTGCTTATTGTTAAGTGACCGTTTTAAAACCAAAACCCAAAATTAAGTTTTTGTTTAATTGAACAATAAATTGAACTCGATACTGATACATAGTCCTTGAGATCGATACTTTGGGATTTCCCATTATTACTACATTGGCAAATTAGTACACATGCTAATTTACCGGTCAAGTATTTGGCACCATTATAAGGGATTTCCGAATTATAGAGTTTAATTGTAGTTCAATTAGAATTTTGTTGCCTTGCAACGCGGCCGGAACCTATCATCTGGATGTTAATGAAACATCAATTAAGTCGCCACTGAACGTCTTTTATCCCACCAAGAGGGAAAGGTAAACATCGAGAAAACCTGAAGAGGGAGAAATCACGGTCTTTCGACCGAGAGATCGGGTAAGGGAGTCTGTTACGCGAGGGGAAGGTATTAGCACCCCACACGCCTGTAGTACTCTACGGTATCCACTCTTGTTGTCTAATCTAATGGGTGTGGTCAAATCCTATGTTTATGGCTTAAAACTGAAAAGGGAATGCATGCTAAAGAAAAAACGAAAACAATGTAGGGAAAATAAAAGATGTGCTCGATCGGGCCCTACCCCAATGCCTACGTATCCCTTTTAAGGAATCAGAGCATCCGTAGTTCGGCTTATGTGTTTTGGTTGGTTTGTGTTTTTTAGTTAAGACAAACAAAAATAATCAAGATGGCAAAACATCGAATGAAACAACAAACAAATGAGATGGTCAAACATCGACTAAATAATAACATAGTAACATGTCACAGATGGAGAAACACCAAATGATAAAAAATGGATGACAAAACATCACACCTAGCAATGATATTGAGAATCAAAGCAGGATAACAAACAGATGCGATGGCGAAACATCGGCTTCAAACAAATGTGCAATGGAGAAACATCGGCTAAGAGATAACAAGGTATCATGGCAAAGATGGCAAAATATCAATAAAACAGATCACAAAAAATCACACCTAACAATGATATTGAGAATTAAAGTAGGATAACAAACATGTGCAATGGCGAAACATCGGCTTCAAACAAATGCGCGATGGTGAAACACCGGCTAAAAGATAGCACAGTATCATGTCAGAGATGGCAAAACATCAATATATCGGATGGCAAAACAACACACCTAACAATGATATTGATAATCTAAGTAGGATAACAAAACATGTGTGATGGCGAAACATCGGCTTCAAACAAATGTGCGATGGCAAAATATCGGCTAAAAGATAGCATGGTATCATGGTAAACAAAACATCACACCTAACAATGATATTGAGAATCAAAGTAGGATAACAAACATGTGTGATGGCGAAACATCGACTTCAAACAAATATGCGATGGTGAAACATCGCCTAAAAGGTAGTAAGGTATCATGGTAAAGATGGTGAAACATCAATAAATCGGATGACTAAACATCACACCTAACAATGATATTGAGAATCAAAGTAGGATAGAAAACATGTGCGATGGCGAAACATCGGCTTCAAACAAATGTGCGATGGCGAAACATCGGCTAGACAGGTTTAAAAACAAAGCCAAGAGGCGTACAGACAAATAGGATTGGTTTGTATCTTTTACCTTGAAGAAGGGTTTGATTTTATTAGAAAGGTGTTATGATTTTCCAAGAAAACAATTTTTTGTTTTAAGATGCAGAATGCATAGAAAGGGAAAAACAACTAAGGGAAAGTAGCCTAGTACTATCCCTAGTGTTATCATACAATGGTTGACCCTAAGGTTGAGGATAAAGGAAAACCCTACCTTAATTAACATGTTAAAGGAAGCTTAACAAAACTATCCTATAGGGAACATGAAATGAGAGCGAAGTCGTGATCTTAATTTCTAAATTGAGTGACTCATCAATCAACAATTAAAGAAGAAAAAAAACAATAAACATCCTATAGGGAACATGCAATGAGAGCGAAGTCGTGATCTTAATTTCTAAATTGAGTGACTCATCGATCAATAATTAAAGGGGAAAGCAATAAACATACTATAGGGAACATGCAATGAGAGCGAATTCGTGATCTCAATTTCTAAATTGAGTGACTCATCGATCAAAAGCAAACACAACACATGCATCAGACAAAAACCAGAGGGCCTCCCGACATATATCAGCAACAGAGGTCCCATCATGCAATCCGAGAACTATGCAAAATGAAAATGGAAGAAAGGAAATAGTGAAATATCAAATGGATAACTATCCGTAGCAACTAGGCAAGAATAAAAGAAACCCAGAGAACGTCAAGCAAGCTGGCATCAGCAGGAAAAGCAAGTCAGAAATTACGCCATCAGGATGTAAGTAATGAGATAATCAGATATGAACAGATCCCATGGGCAATGTATAACATTCACAATCACATGTATATATCCTGCATAGACTATCAAACATGCCAAACAAAATAGAAGTGCCAATATAATAAGTTGTGTTCCACAAATAAAGTGAAACACAGTAGCCTCAAGCCAAAAATGGAAACTTTCTCAAAGTACCTTGCACATTCAACAACCAAGTTAGTATTCCATAAAGTGAATGATGACTCACATAAGGGATGGATGTAACATGATGAAGTGAGAACAATATGATAACAATTATCAAACATTAGACATGATAGATAAGAGGGAACAAGCATATGCACAATTTGGTCAAAAGAATCAGAGGAATGTTGCTCCTTTCTATCACCATATTGAATTGACAATTGAATATCAATCAAGGATCATGGGAGCTCGAGAAGAATACAATCAAAGACCATGAAGGTCAGTAGCAAACACATTTCAATCATACTCAATTAATTCAACCACAGCTCGCAAGCACAATAGAAGATGAATCTCACACAATGCATCAAAAGGTTCAAACATTCAAACATGGGGCGATAAGTGAAATGGCTTGAGTTTATTTTGATTAAACATATCCAACATGATCATTAGGTGCCCAATAATAGGCCTCACTCAAGTTCATTGGCCAACAAACAAATTTCAATAAGATATGCAACATTAATTGGGTACCTTCACTTCAAAAATACATCAAAAATAGAAATAAGGATCCATAATTCAAACCAAAAATATCTTAGTATCTTTGAAGTGTGTAGAAGTCAGAAAAAAAGTATTGGATTCATGAATGGTTGAGTAGGGGATTAAATGAGGCCCAAAGTTCAAAACTAGTTGGCCAAACTACCAAACTAGACAAGTTTTCAAAATAATTTGTGGAAAAATGTCAAACCAAGTCAAATAATTCAAGAAAAATGGTTTTCAGATCCTCAACACATTCATGAACCCTAATCAAGACTTGAACTCTATTGGAAATCTAGGGCATAATGGTTTTGAAAAATAAACTTGCACAATAAGCAACAAAACCCTAATTTTTTTTTACTTTTGATCTCAAATATTGATTAGCCAATATCAAAATCCAAAAAAATCAGAACCAATATATATTAAACATGACTAAACTCAAAATGTCAGAACTATTTTTCCATATTTTTTGAATTTAAGAAAAGTCAAAAATTAAATTAAATTCAAACAATTAATCATTTAATCCACTAATCACATCTCAAAATAAAATTAAAAAAAAAGTCAGAAAAAAAGTCCAACCAAAATTATATTCAAATATTAGAACTAAAAACACACATATCTGATTTTTTTTGGAATTTTTGAATTAAAGGAAATATTAAAATAAAAATTATAAAAACAATTAACAATTAAACCATTATTTAAGGGAAAAAATGCAAACCCTAGCCAAAAGTCACAAAAAGATCAAAATAAAAATATATTCAGATTCTGCGATTAAAAACAAGCTTGCTTGATTTTTTTGAGAATTTTTGAATTAAAGGATGTATTAAAACCAAAATTATGAAACCAATATTTCAAATAAACTCTTGAAATTAAATTTCTAATCAAAAATAGAAAAAATGCTAAACAAATTTCAGAATCAATTTCTAAATCATTTTATGAGTCCAAAATATTTTTTGTAGAATTTTTAGATCAAAGGGACTATTAAAATAAAAATAATCTTTAAACAAACAAATAATTAAACTCACTAAATTTTAAACCAATCAAAACATTTTGAAAAATTCCAAAAAAATATGAAAAAAAACTAGAAATTATTATTGGCCTATGGTAATTGTTTCAGGATTTTTGAAAATGTTTTGATCACAAAATAAAATCAAACATAATACTAAATAAAACAAATAATTCAAATAAGACAATTATTCAAATGGACCAATCAGAATGCGCCACCACATCATCTTCAACCTCCGGACCAACTTAAAATTCGCGAAAGACTTGTTCTAGGGCTCATTTTCAGATTCATCATACATACTCATTTCTCCACCAAAATCAATGAAATCAAGTGCACATTAAAGTTAACATGGCAAGGAATTAAACACAATTCGAATCACATCAAATAGACAGCCATGGATCTAGAAATATCAACATGAAATTGTCAAAAACTCACTCAAAATTCAGAGTTGCAGATATTTCAAACACGCATTATACACCAAAATGAGAACTCAAATTGCTTCAGAATCATTGATATAACATCCACAAACAGATAGTCATGCTTAATTTCAACAATAAACTGCTACATTTCAAGAATCGAAGTTAAATGATCCTACCTCAATTCAAAATCTGAAAGCTCAATTCTCTTGCTCCAGATGCGATTCAAAGCTTGCTTTATCTTCCTTAGCACTTGAGGATGAAGAAGCAAGAAGAAAAACTCCAAATGCACCACTGAAACTTGAGATTCGGAAAAAAATGCAGCTATGGAAATTCTGAGTTCAGATATGGAATTTGGACATTATGAGCTCTACCCCTCGCCTTCAGTGCTTGCTTCTCATTATATATGACATGTAGAATAGGTTTTTCAAGAGAAATAGGCTTCAAAATGAGTGCATTGCCCACCTGGAAATTTTGCTATGTTGAAAAGTGAGATCCTGAACAGGCCAATGCCTCGTGCGTTTTTCTCCATTTCAGTTTCCTTTAAGGCTTTTCTTACTCAGATTTTGATCCACCAAATCTTGGCCCTTGATTCCTTATGATGAGCTCATGCTATTGTTTTTGCAAATTTGGCAAGTTTGTGATTTTTTTCAATCCAACAAGTGCAAAACCAAATGTGGCACGAAATGGTGAGTGTGATGGGCCTCAACATGCCACAAATTGCTCATGCGCTTGAATAGAAACAAAAGGAATGGCTAAAACTTGAGTTTGCAAGAAATGGCCATTTTGCATATTTGTCAAGTTTCAATAAAATGCCTCAAAATTCCAAAATCCATAACTTGCTCATAATTTTGAATTTTGACACAAATGAGTATAATTTGGAAAGGTATTGAAAAGATATACAATCACTTAGTTTTGAGTTTTTTCAATTGACTCCATTAAGTTTCTCAAAATTGAGCTTGAAATTCACTAGTTTTGGAAAATGACCTATAATTTTGTGACTTCCAAAGACCATAATTCTTGATTCCTTACCAATTTGGACATGAGACCAAAAGGAGATTAAAGATCATCCTCTTATATTTCCAAGCATGTTTCATTTGCATTTTTTGTTCAAAGGTGATTAAAATGTGAATTTTTGAAATTAAGTCCTTATTTTCCAAAATTAGAAACTTTTAGGGTTTCTTCAAGAACAAGTTTCAACCCAAACCTAAATCTATTTGATACAATTATCAAAATGGACTTGAAATATGAAAAGTACATCCTTGAATTGATGGTTGGCCAAAAGTTCACTTGGTCAACTTTGACTTTGACTGATTTTGACCAAAATGACCATTTTTCCCCTCTGAATCAATTGATCCACTTCCCTCCAAAATTGATGATCAAAACTCAAAACATATGATCTTTCAAACATATAGAGGCCATGTACAAAGTTTCACTTCAAAATTCTCAAGAAAACTTGATGAAATCCCAAACCCTAGTTTTGGTTAACACCTCAGGAGACTGATGAATCTTCTTCAGAACTTCAAATCCTCTAGATATCTTGGCCAATTTCTTGTACATAGGCTTTTCAAATGCCAATGAGATGTTGTAGCTTCCAAATCAAGACTTGCAAATTGATTAATAGCCTTGATCAAGAAAAACCCTAATTTTACTGGTGAATCAAAGGAGTGATTCCTTCTTATAATCAAACACAAACATCAATCCTCTGATGATCCAAAGAGATGGATGGAATACCTTGAGATATGCAATAACTTTTGAGCTTGAAAGATCCAGAGGTTTAGATGATAAGGTTCTACTTGAGAAACTTGTCAATGCAATCAACCTTCAAAGCTTGAGGAGGACTTGATAACCAAAGTATTTTGATCCCATCACAATGTATGAATGCAATGCAATATGATATTCATGATGAAACATAAGCTAAAATCAAGAGGTTAAATTTTGGGGTGCAACAACTGCCCCTATTCAAATATCTTCAACATGATAAGTGAGAAAGGTGACAACTTTCGAGCGTTCAGAGTTGAAGATGATTGAATACAAAAGAACCCGAAAATTTACACTCTTGAAGAAAAAAGAAAAAAAGAATCAGGAAACCCCCCAAGACATGCGCCAGAATGAAACTTGTAACACAGGTTGAAGCATAATGAAAACAAAAAGAAGAGTAGACGCAACTAAACTTCCGGACAAAATTTTCCAGGGCAAAACTGGGCTTCAAAAAACGGTGAGATAAAACTCAAACCACAGAGTATAGGAGAAACTAAGCTCTGGAAAAGAAAGCGTACACGGGTGAGGAGGCGAAACTCTGAGCTCGACCCAAAGCAAAAATGGCTAGAGCGCGTGATTCTAGAGACACTTGCTAATCTCAACTAATATAGACAGTATGAATGAACTGAAAGAATCTCAGAAATGAGGAACAAAAGCGAGACGAAACTCGACTCAATAACCATTTAGACGAAACTAAACTAGATGAGTACCAGGACGAAACTGGATTTCACGCACGGGTAACAAGGCGAAACTTGACCCATAGCAAAGTGATGAGAGTGCATGTTTCTCAGAGCACCTGTTGGTCTCAGATCGATGGATAAACAGTGACGAAAACTGATAAAAGAATCCAAGGAACAAAGAGACTCATTTCAAACCAGGGACACAGTATGAACACTGCACTCGGTAAACGAACACCGTCAAAGGGTCCAAGGTATGAAAGCAAAAAAAACGAGACGAAACTCGACTCAATAACTAGTTAGGCGAAACTAAACTAGATGAGTACCAGGGAGAAACTGGATTTCATGCACAGGGTGAGGAGACAAAACTCAATCTCAACCCAAAGCAAGGAGATTAAGGCGTACACCTAAAAACCTGCTGAAAGCGAATATCAGGGCAAAACTGGTATTCGAAAGGTGCATCAATAGACATTGGAATGAACCGGAGAGGGTAGTGAAGACTAAACTCGAGAAGACCGCGCCAGGGAGAAACTGAACTACAGTCAAGAGTAGGCACTCAAACAAACAAATGGTTGTCGTTAAAAGGATATTGGTATGGGGAGGAAACCGAGATAATGAGGACGAAGACCTCGTTGGGGATTTAATCTGAAGTTTTAGCAAATTCACTGGGGACAACAGAAACAATAATGGCTCATGTTCCAATGCATGTTTGAATTCTTTTTTATATAGCGCAATGTTCCATATAATGGAAATGCTACGCGTTTTGGTAGATGCAATGTAATGATGTATGTTTAAAAATCTTCACTGGGGAATGGCCAATTGAGAAGACAAAACCAAGAAGTCATAATTTGACATGACTTGCAAAAATAAATTGCAAAATCTAAAGGAGAGGAGAAAATACAGGGAACCGCTAGAGAGGGAACCTCGAAGAGACGAAGCTTTGCGGGGAATAACAACCGAGCAACCAGTAGAAATGGGCCATAAACATTAAGAGAAGCTACAAAAAGAAATTGAAAACTCCTAGAGAAGATCATATCGACACTGTAGCTTCTGGAGAGGGACGTTATCCGAAGATTAGACATTGAGAGAGACGATCAGGGAAAGACTGTAATCTCTAGAAAAGACAGCGCGCGGCCATGTTGAGGATGAAACCAAGACAACAAACCCGACGTGAGGGATGAAACCCTTTGCTGGGGAAACAAAGCTCTGCTGAGGAAACGGGACTCCATCGGGGATACAAAACTTTGTTGAAACTTCTCGTTGGATAGATATTTTTTTGGAATGCAACCATTAGACGAATCATGCAGATAGTCACACAGTATCGACCTTACTGGGGATGAGGAAAGATCTTAACATAAGGATGCCCCAATCAAATCGACTGGGAAATAAGAGGTTATGGCGAGGGATCCCTATTGGTAACTCTATTAGAGAGCTGAAACTTCTTCAGAATGCGAGTTCCTACTTAAACGACTACACTGGGGATGTGCGACATATCCAAACTTGAAGTCTTAGAATGAAGCTTTTGAAAGAAGATTCCGGGGGCAATAAAACTTCGCTGCAGAAATGAAACTTCACTGGGAATACGAAACTTCCCTGGGGATAAGTAGAGTCCTAATCATACATGGGCCCTGTCTAAATATTCCCTTCTTGACAATCATTAAGCTCTTTACAGGTGTTCAACGTGTAAACTTTTTTGATGTCAAACAAATGTTTTGCATGCAGGAAGATGTTTATTTTGGGAATGACAGACCTGATGCGATGATTATTTAAGCCTTGAAGTTGAAAACCTTAACAAAGTGTGACATCTCTATTGTGAATGAATCACTGGCTAGAGTGCAAAAATTTCAAAACTTTTCTTTCCCCCTTTAAAAAGAAAACAAGTCAAGATGCGGGTGATAAGATACCAACATGCATATGCAAAACATATTTGGGAATTTAGGAAATGTCATCCTGTTGTAGTATGCTTTCGAGTTAAACCCTTATTTCAGTTAGGACTTTTAGAGGTTGTAATGTGTCCTGGTTCGAGGTTTTTTAGAAAAAAAAATTTCAAGGCTCAAGCTATTTGGTGCCCACCCCCTTCGTGATATTCTCATGTCCTAAGTTCATTTGACTTATCTCAAGCATTCATCTTTCAAAAGGATTTTAACGGTTGAATGATCACGACAAATTCTCCAGTATGATTGTTACTTAACTCCTGCTGCTTTTGTTTTATTGTTCCTCTTCTTTTGATGAAAATTTTATTGAATAATCCCTTTTTTCTGGCCTTTTAGGCTCTCTTTTCCCTAACTTTTGCTTGGACAAAATCTTTTGAATTTCAATTTTGGGAGTCCAGCGGGACGCCCTAACTTTTGCCTAAGCGACTTGTTTTCAAGTTTCGACTTAGCGGGGCTTTTTGTTTCTTTATTATTCATACTTTCCACTTAGAACAAGTCAACATGACTTTAGGTCTTTGAACTTTTTCTTTCTCTCTCTCTCTTTTGCTTTGAAGAAAATGAATGCCTCATTCTTTGGTCGGTGAGGGATAGCCATTATTGTATCGATTCGATCTCGACCTTAGGACTTTGTGAGGAAATGAACATCGTGGTTTAGAAATTTTTCCTGATCTCATGATGCGAAAGATAAAATGTGGTGATGCTCAGATGGGACATTCCTTCTGAAATTTTAATGCTTGGGCAAATTAACTGAACATCTACTCTGCCCCTGGTTAAAAAAAGGGTTTTTTTCGAACGGAAAAGAAACTCCTACTTCGAAGGCACAGAGGGGTTAACGAGGGTCTAACTCCCTTATATCTCCGGTGTTTGGGGATTGAAACAATTCCTGTACATCGTCAACAGGGTTCTACTCAAAAGCATACCACTCAGTCATCGTTTTCAGCTAAACTCCTTCCTCCAAACTCTTGGCTAAGCAAAAGAATTGGCACAGTTGGTATCAAAATGCCCGAAAAATCGATTTAAAGAGTGGTACTAGATGGATTAAGTAAAATGAAACAAAATTTTTTTCAAGGCAAAAATATTCAACGCATCAAGACGGACATTCGGCTATAAACAAAATCCTCTATGCAGACAATGCTAAAACAATCAATCAAGATAACACATGAAAGTGCGGCAAAGAAAATGTAATAAAAGCCATTATGGGGAAGAGATAATTCCAACTAGGTTTGCTGATTTCGCCGACCTGTCGTAATCTTGACATTACCCTGACCCATGACCTTCACCAACAGCACGGAGCTGTAAAACAAAATGGCAAGGCATCTGCCAATAGAGTGAAAGAGAAATCGATCAAACATAGAACCCAAAATTCCCCTTACACAATAGTAGTTATGTTTGTTATCCGCATTTCAAGCCATCAACCAATCATGGCTTAGATTACCATTTCCGTGTAAGGTCCACGAAGTTTATATGCACATGCTCATCAGAAATATTGGACGTTTTTGCAAACAAAATAGTAAAAAGGGAGAAAAGAAACATATACGTATACTTGAAAGAAGATATTCTATTGATTTTGAGAAATCAGCCTGTGAAAAAGGCATTTACATTTGGAAGCACGTAATTACAAATGGAAATGTGAATGTGAATATCCATCAAGTCCCGACTCTACTATGACTCTTATGACTCTCACACTTTCATCTTCTTGCTTTCAGATAGACCATTCTTGGATTAGCCTCGAGCTTATGCTAGGTGACGGAATGAAGGAAAGAAACAGAGGATCTCAGGCTGAGTGTAGTCATTTGCTTTAAGTCCCTAACTTTTTCCTGAATCGCCCTTTCGGGTTTTCGATTCACCAGGACACCCTTTTTTTTGCCTAAACCGCCCTTTCGGGTTTTCAGTTTAGCGGGGTTTTTTTTTATGCAAAGTATTTTTTAACTACGTCAGCATTCACAGGGAGAGGGAAGTACTCTCCATCCATAGTCGTGAGAATCATCTCTCCTCCAGAGAAAACTTTTGTGACCACGAAAGGACCTTCATAAGTCGGAACCCACTTGCCCTTGGGATCTCCCTGGGGGAGAATTATCCTTTTTAGCACAAGGTCACCTGGCTTGTAACACTGAGGCCGCACCCTCTTATCAAAATCTTTCCTTATCCTTTGTTGATATACCTGACCGTGACATACAACCGTCAACCTCTTCTCGTCAATAAGTTCCAACTAATCCAGTTGATTCTGTACCCATTCACTTTCATCCAGCTCAACATCTCTCATGATCCTAAGAGAAGGAATCTTGACTTCTACCGGTAATACTGCTTCCATGCCGTAAACCAACGAAAATGGGTACATTAACAATGGCAATTGGTCATATATGCATCAAAACAAGCGATTAATCATTCACACATATTCTAAATACTCATACAAACATGAATGCATACTCAAAATTGATTTATAACGTGTGTATGATCAAAATAGAATTTAAAATATCATGAACAAACTGTGATGAGGTAAATGATGGTTCTGGATGCTTTGACACGTGAGAATGATGTGGTTAGCTGTAGTCCCCAGGAATGGATTGCAAACGTCCAGTTTCTTTGAATCCTTCTGCAAATATCAAACCAATTGCCACTTTTTTGTCAAAAATCTAGAACTTCTTGTGTGTATTCTATGCGACCAACCCTTGTCCTTTTGGTCTGGGAATGTTACACACACACACATATATATATATATATATATATATATATATATATATATATATATATATATATATATATATATATATATATATATATATATATATATATATATATATATATATATATATATATATATATATATATATATATATATATATATATATATATATATATATATATATATATATATATATATATATATATATATATATATATATATATATATATATATATATATATATATGAGAATGTATTAGGTTAACAAAACTAGATGCAATCTTGAAGATTTGTGAGAAAAAGAATTGATTTTGCAATTTGTATTTTAAGTTTCCAAAATTGTCCAAAACATGCTTTTTTCATTCCAATCAGTCCTTGCACGAAATCTTCACTTGCTCATCAGATCTTAGACTCATTATATGGCCCTAAAACAAATCTTTGGATTTTATTTCATTATTTCAATATTTTATTTGATTTATTTTGATTTAAATGAATAAAAAATCAAAATAAATAATAAAAATAATGAAATAATGTATGATTGAGCTCAGGGGTCGTGGGCCATATTGAAAACATGGGCCCATTTGGAAAAAAAATCAAGTTTGGTCAATATTGGCTTCATGCATATTTCCAAAAATTGGTCAACTTTAGCAATGCACATCTTTCTCATTTTTAACCCTATGAGGGTGTTCTTTGACTTTTTAGATAGCTTAGCATGTCCTCTAAACAACCCTTTTGGTTTCACCTTAATTGGCTCTGGCTCTTCCATGTTCATGTAAGGAGCTTTGACTCATAAGGTGTTTTGTTGACTTTTTGAAAGGACCTATAATGTCTGAGCTTGTATCTTTTGATTGAGGCATTTCTTGGACTTGAGAGCTAAAGAGAAGTTGTAGGGAATTGGATTCTCTTCAAAATGAGCCTTGGAGGAAAAATTTCTGATAAAGTATGAGAAAGTTATGCCTTGTCAAAGTTTGGTTGACTTTTCCTATAGAAACCCTAATTTGCCATTTTTTACTTTTGATGAGTTAGGAGCATTTCTTGAGGAATCATGATCAACCCTTGATCAAATGATGGATAATACTTAGAAATATTAACGTTGACCAAAAATCTTGAAGTTTGATTGTATTTGGGCCATAGTTGAATTTTGACCTAGTACAAATGATTTCCAGGCATTTGAGCAGTTGACTGAGCAAACTTATTTCTCAAGGCATGAAATTTGGCATGGATGATCTTGAGGACATATTAAGACAATGGAGAACATTCGGGATCCTTTAGACTCATACATCTTCCTTGAAATTGAAACCCTAGTTTGAGGTTAACTGCCTTGGGAGGAGAATTTGTCAGGTCAATTCTTGGTCATCCTTGAGCAATTGAAGACCTCTAGAGACATGTCTTGAGTGAAAATGGGAGGGAAAATTTTGGTGTACAATAGCTGCCCCTGTTGAATCTTCTTAAACCTGAGGATGTAGATTAGTTGGTCTGCCTTTTGTGATCTGAAGGTGGAAGATGATTGAACACTAGAGTGCCCAAAAATTTGCAATCGTTTGAAATGATACTTGACTGTGTAGGTAATATCGGGAATGGGCTTACAGATTCCATTTAGAGAAGGTGACGGGAGATTGCCGAAGATGGGCTTAAAGATTCCATCCAGAGCAATGTTGATTTCATAAGATATTCCTTTGTGGGAATTCCTATGTCTGTTATTGTGGTGTACTCTACTGAGGAATGTTGGTCTCCGCATGGGAAATAGAGTTTAGGAGCTTCAGTTGTCCATTACTCTAATGGGGGGTCATCTCTTGATTGAAGAGGCGGAAGTGAACTGATATCTGGTCAGGATCCAGGCTTCACAGTGACTCGTTGAGAATAATAAGGATGACTGCTATCTGGTCGTATTCGCAGGAACTTAATGGGGGAATGAGATTAAGCTATTATCTGGTCATGCTCCAGGCTTTGCAGTTTCTTTAACTGGAATGGCAATCAGAAGAATCTTAGGATCGATTCAACTAAACCAGACAAAAGTCTTGGGGTCAATCTTCATCTAGAATAAGAATCTAGGAGATCCTTATGGTGATTTATCTGAACCAGGGAAGGTCTTTAATCAACTTTGACTGGAACGACAATCAGAAGAATCTTAGGTTTGATTCAACTGAACCGGACAAAAGTCTTGGGTCAATGTTCAACTAGAATAAGAATTAGGGAGATCTTAGTGGCGATCTGACTGAACTAAAGAAGGTCATTAATCAACTTTGATTGGAACGACAATCAAAAGAATCTTAGGATCAATTCAACTGAACCAGACAAAAGTATTGGGTCAATCTTCAACTGGAATAAGAATCAAGGATATCTTAGTGGCGATCTAACTGGACCAGAGAAGGTCTTTAATCAACATTGACTGGAACGACAATCAGAAGAATCTTAGGATTAACTCAACTGAACCAGACAAAAGTATTGGGTCAATCTTCAACTGTAATAAGAATCAGGGAGATCTTTGTGGCGATCTGACTGAACCAAATAAGGTCTTTAATGAACTTTGACTGGAACGACAATCAGAAGAATCTTAGGACCGATTCACATGATCCATACAAAAGTCTTGGGTCAATCTTCAATTGGAATAAGAATCAGGGAGATCTTAGTGGCGATCTGACTGAACCAGAGAAGGTCTTCAATCAACTTTGACTGGAACGGTAATAAGAAGAATATTAGGATTGATTCAACTGAACCAGACAAAAATCTTGGGTCAATCTTCAACTAGAATAAGAATCAGGGAGATCTTAGTGGCGATCTGACTGAACCAAATAAGGTCTTCTGAGAACGTCATTCTGAGGAAGATGATGAAATATCCTTTCATCAGGCGTAGCTTTTGAGAAAACTACCAGGTCACATAAGTGGCCGACGGTGTTTATTGATTTGATATTTTCCCTAGAAAAGGAAAAGAGTTAGTCATATGCAATGTCATGGTGTATGAAAGGCATTGTGGTGATATTCTCAAAATAAATGAGATTATGTTGTATGTTATACGTATGTGCATGCCATTATGTATGAATATGGAATGCTATTGTGATGTTTCTTAGTTTGGGAAAGTAAATCCCGAACTACTGCTGAAGAGTATAAGGAGGCTGAATCCGTGTTTCTGCTGGGGATGATGAATGGATATAATTTTCTGGGGATTTCCTGCTCCTGTTTGACGATGTTCTGTCGGGGATTGATTCTGCTTGAGAATAACTCTATGGAGGGAGATGCTTTATTGGAAGATTTTGCCGTTGTAGAGAAATAACCTCTGTTGGGGAATGAACTTCCATAGTTGGAGAAATAAAATCTACCCGGGAGGAGATTTTATAAATGTTTGAAATTATAAAACTCGTATGGGGAATACAGGTTGCAGCTGGAGAAGGAACTTTGTTGAAAGAGATAATTCCTGCTTGGGGAAGAAGAGTTCTAAACTTTGGTTGTTTCTACTCTGTGGCGAACATAGACGTCACGGGGTCATATGTAATGGTGACTTTGTCTCAAAACTGTCTCTGCCCCTGTACCTGCTGAAAGGAGTAACTTTGTCGGGACTAAAATGGTTTTTTAGACTTTGCCCCATTCCTTAAAGTCATGAGCAACTGTCTTTCTATTTCTTATACAAATATTTGTGAATAGCAATCATATTAAAATGCATATGTCAAGAATAAATCATTGGACGTTTTTGCAAAACAAAACAGGAAAAAGAAAAACAAACAGTTTTGTACTTCCAAAGAAATGATTTATATTGATTTCTGATAACTATACAAAATAGTGAAAACTATACAAAATAGTGCACAAAGAGAAGAAAACAGCTATGTGTAATAATCCCATTGAGTTTCAATTCTTCTATTTCCCTTATGTCTTCGAGTCTCTCATCACTTTGCTACTTGTCCGAAGCTGACTGGATTGATCGGTACCGTTTGAGCTTGATAGTTGATACTGAAGTCTGGTCACAAGGTGATCCAATGAGACATAATGATACGCTTTAAATCCATAACTTTTTCCTGGACCACCCTTTTGGGTTTTTAGTCTACCGGGATACCCTTTTTTGCCCAAGCCGCCTTTTCAAGTTTTCGACATGCCGGGTGTACAGATTTTTTTGTATGCATCCCTAATTTTTGCTTGACCCCTTTTGGTTCGCCAGGATTCCCTTATTTTTTCCTAGGCCAGTCAACCTAGAGGGTCTTTATTTATGCGTAGTATCTTTTCACTATGTCTGCATTAACAGGGTGAGGAAGTTCGTCACCATCCATGGTGGTCAGAATCATGGCTCCACCGAAAAACATGCTTTTAATAAAAAATGGCCCTTTGTATGTGGGAGTCCATTTTCCCCTGGGATCTCCTTGCGGCAGTATGACGCGCTTGATCACTAGATCACCGAATTGATATACTTGACGTCTGACCTTTTTGTTGAAAGCCTTGATCATCCGTTTTTGATACATTTGACCATGACAGACAGAAGTAAATCTTTTCTCATCAATCAGATTCAGTTGATCAAGTCAAGTCTGGATCCAATCGTCTTAATTCAAACCCGCATCCTTCATGATTCTCAAAGAAGGGATCTGGACCTCAATAGGCAGGACAACCTCCATACCATATACCAGAGAGTAGGGTGTTTCCCCTTGACGACGTTCGTGATGAGGTGCGGTGACCATGAAGAGCAAATGGTAACTTTTGTACCCCAAAATTTTCCCTCTCATTTATCAAATATTTTCTCACAAGATCTCCTTTGGTTCAAGACTACACAAGGATTGATCAGCTCAAGACACCTTCTTAAGCACTGATGACTGAAATTAGGGTTTGAGATTGCACAAGGATAATTGAACTTTAAATGCCTCATATGAATTTCATGGACCATTGTGGAACCCCAAGATTACTCATGTCAAGTTTCAAGCCTTGGATCACATTTTTGCTCAATCAATTGAGTAGTTGACCTAAAAATCAACTGTATTAGGGAAAAAGTCAATTGTGGCCAATTTACAGTCAAACTTCATAATTTTTGACCTATAGCAACATTATAAACTCATATGTATCATTTGATCAAGTTTGGACCATAATTCCTCAAGAAATTTGATCAAATCTCCAAAAGGGCAAAATGGTCAAAATTAGGGTTTTGATTGGGAAAGGGAAATTTCTTATTTTTGACCTAGAAAATGGTTAATTGGTTTGAGGAATGATCTCAAGATCTCAAGATCTCAATTGCATCATTTTTACCTAATGGCATGACTCAAAATATTGCTCAAGATCAATTGGATTGATAGTTGAATTTTAGTTAGCTGATTAAAAGTCATATGCATACTGAAAAGTCAAACTTTGACTTTTAGGTCAAAATCAAGTGTCAAAGATCACAATTCATCAAAACATGTAAAAATATGAAACTTGTTCATCGAGAAATCAAAAAGTCAAGATTTCATTTTGAAAAGTCAAAGTTTTCAAACTTAGAAATTTTTCTAAGTGTTGAAAACTTCATGTTTTTTCACAACTTTGAGCCAATTTTTCACCATGATGCAAGATGATTCAAAAGAAACTTTCAACATGAAAGTTATAGATCTCCATGAGATCTACAACATTGCTTTACACAACTTCTCCTAGAAATGCTTATATCTCAAGTTATTAATCCATGAAGTCATGGTCATGAAACTAAACACTTATTGAAATTTTGAACATTTTAGGTCAGCATTTTGACCTAACTTCTGACCCAAGTTTCACATAGTTCCATTTGGATTTGGCAAAAGTGATTCAAATAGGGGTTGTAGAGAACATTAGAAGCTTTCCAAAATGTCTAAGAACTCTTTGAGATTACTTGTGAGCAAGGAGAATCGAAATTCAGAAGTTGGGGTTTCAAGTTGTTTTACAAGGCAAATTTTGTGATGAACAAAATTCAAATCTCAAACCTATGCTGCACAATATTGCCTTGCAGGCCTCTAAACCTCAAGATATCTCCATAATCAGAAGATTACACTTACTTTTGAGCTATTATCCACTCTATTCAAGCTTTATCCAAGTGAATTTTCCATTAATGGCACAAAGTCACCATTGCCATTTACATAAAGCAAGCTTTACACAAAGTCAACTTGCATTAAGCTTTGCACTTGTTTCTTTTACACAAGTTTCCTCTACAAAGTCAGATAAGCTTGTTTAAAGTTGGTAACCACCCTACATGCTTGTACTTGCTTCCTTGAAACCATATTTTTTAACTTTTCTTCAAAATCAAGCAATTGAACCATAACTCTATAACTCAGAAATCCTTTGTGCAAAACCTATCCAACCTTTTTCTTATAGATACACAAGTCATATGCAAGAAAAAACACGCATGCTCAAGCCCTGAAACCTCCTAAAACACAGAACCACCAAAAACATCTCAAAACTTGCCATTTTTGAGTTTTGAATCCAATCTCCAAATTTGCTCGTGCGTTTCTTGGCCTTTTACCTTCAAAAGCTTCTAAATAACATATACAAACAATTCCAACACCTGCAACATGACTGTAACACCTCCATCATCATCCACCATTTTCAAAAATAGCACCTTGCACCTTGACTTATCCAGAACTCCTCAACCACTTTCTGCTCAAGCTAAGCATCACATTAGCTTCCTGGGAACTTGAGGAAGCTAACCCAACCACTGGAACTCATCAAAAGCTGCTCAAACTCAAAACACGATACTCTCTTGCAAGGTGAGTTTTCTAACTTTTGAACTCTTCATACAAGCTTCATTAATGGTTTATTTGTGAATAAGAAATGTAGGTATCATTGTCTTGAAGCTAACCATATCCTTAGATTTCATTATTGTTGCTTGAGAAGTTAGAATTTTGAAATTGAACCTTTGAAAATAATTAGGTCAGGATTTGGTACTTTTAAAAATTCTCATTCATCTTTGAATTATAGTTTATGATATTTATATGGTTGGATTCATATGAAAAAATGGAACAACTTTCATATTTGCATTTTCCATTTTTGTTGAGAAATGGTGAAGTTACATGTGGTCTGGCTGGAGGTTGAAGATGAAGTGTGTTCAGGACTTGTTTTACATTATATATTTATCATTTTAGTTATATTAACAGATGTACAGCCACCCCAGTGGTAAGGCAGCACGCTGGTAACCAAGAGGTCATGGGTTCGAACCTCAGCGCGCTGCCTTTTGCATTATTCCACATTTTTTTGACATCTCTTTGTTTTTGCAGCGCCTGGGCCTCCAAATTATTGGGTCTTATTTTTTTTGCTATGTTCTGACCCCCTTCCTTGCTGTTTACACTCCTGGCCCATTTATTTTTCTTTTGTTATTTTATTTTCTTTTTTTACTTTATTTTCATTTTACCTTTTCTTTATTATTAATATTATTATTATTATTATTATTATTTTCATTAATATAAAAAAATCCAAAAATATTTATATTTATATTATTTATATTTATTTAGCTTATTTTCTTCATAAAAACTAAAAGAACAAAAAAACATTTTTCATTTAATAAATTAATTTCTTTTCAATAAATATTTAGATTAGGGTTTGAGTATAATATTATTTCCTTGTAAATAAAATTAATTTAGGTCTTAGGTTTATTTTAATTAATTAATTCTCATTTTTATTTTCATTAAGATAAAAACTTTCATAGGAAAAACCCTAAAAATATTTTTAACTTAATCTGAATTTTTTTATTTTTTGTTAATTATTTTTATTTTAGTTAACTAGGTCAAAAAACCTTTTTTCATGAAAACCAAACAAAAATCACATTTCTTTTTACATTTACATTCTTGCATTTTTACTTATTCAATTTTGTACATTTATTCAAATTCAATATGGTTGTAATAATTATTTAGATTTAATTTCTTGCAATTCCCCATTAGTAATTTGTGCACCCCCTCCCCTAAATGATGTAATAGCGTAGTAATTTTAATTTCCTCAATTTATCGCTTTATATACAAATGCTAGTAATTAGGTTTTTGTATGGAAAGATTAAAACCAACAAATAGCAAACCCTAATCAAGAAAAAATCAAGCATGTAAAATCAATACACTTGCACACATACACCCCGAGGGTAAATCCACTTGGTTGCCTTACAAAAATGGCCATATTATGCATGTGAGGCATCTTAGCAAGAACAAATAAAATACAAGATCATAGTCCCTCGATGACGCTATCCATGTTGCCTTTCAAAATGATCTTAGTCCCTTAAAGAAAATGCTAAGACACCTTGCAACATTTCTAATCATGGTTATACGATGACCCACGCCCGTCCCTTTTACATCCAAGGATAGGGTTACTTACCAAATCAATGGTAAGATAACAATGTCAAAGGAAGGAGGAAATGAATATGAAAGACTTTTGAGTAGGTAGAATGTTCCTAGTTACTTGCTCAATTTCAAAACAAAAACATCCTTGCTATTTTCAAAACAAGCACCAACATTTTCAAAAACATCTTTCAAACTTGAAAACATTTTCAAAAGATAAAACACTTTGTATACATTCTTACGAACGAGAATCATTACAAAGTTTGCCTAAACAATGGCATCTTTACAAAATACTATCAAAAAACACATAAAACACATTTTCAAACAAAATCAAGTGATCTAGCAAGTAACTAAGAGCCCATGGAAAACCATGGATAAAAAGGGTGCTAATACCTTACCTTTTTATAATATACCCCCCGAACTCAAGAAAACATCTCAAAGGTCTTTCCTATTCTTTTCAGCCTTTCCTTTTGGATAAAATAAAAGTCGGTGGCGACTCTTGCTAAACCGCAACATTTGCGATCAAACACAAAACAACCAAGTCAGTTCTCCCACCGCGTTACATAACTGGCGACTCTGTTGGGGAATCTTTTAAAAGTGGGGTTACCTTAGGGTTAGATCATATTTATTTGCTTTCATTGTTTGACTTGTATGCTTTTATTATGGTTCTTTGTTTGGGTTTGAATCCTCTACCCGAATTTGGGATACCTTATAGGTAAATAGCAATACATTGTGGAAACTGTGCGGGGTATACCGACATGGTCTAAGCAATAGCTACATTAGTGTGACATATTTGTGGGTACCGGTATACTTGAGTAGTCAAGGAGAATACGGGGCCACTGAGTGATGTCATGAAGCACTAATTAACTTCTAGAACCTTTACTTGACCAACTTGGCCATTAGGACGTAGTGAGATGACCGAATTTCGTGCATTCCAAAGTTGGTAGATACTCGATACTACACTCATTGAGGTTTGGTTTTTTGGGATATTTCGGTCGCCATTAAAGAGGCTTGCAATGAGACAATGTCCGAGGAAACAAACCAATGATATTGAGCTCCCTTAGAACCCGATTACTATTGCTAGGACAGGTTTGAGCCAACTAAACTTCAAGAGGGTACTTACCTATGAGACTCTATGCAAGCCTAAACCTAAGGACTTGTTTTTTTTTCTTGTATATATTTACTTGTACATAACATCATAAACATCATAACACCATACTCATATTCACTAACCATTTCAAGGATCTTAGGATTTATCTTTGTTCTGTTTTGTAGGACATGGATTCTATTCGCAGGAAAACCATTCAAGTCAATCTTGTAAGGATCCCTCCTCAACTTAAAGAGTTAGTATCAAGGATTCCTGAAAATTCTCCATTTACCGAAAGATATGGTCACCTCCTAAACTTGGTTACCTCCAACACTGATGAGGACATGATAAAGGTGCTCTTCCAGTTCTTTGATCCTCTACACCATTGCTTCACATTTCCCGATTATCAACTTGTGCCAACTTTGGAAGAATTATCCCAACTCTTGAGGATTCCCATTCTCAATCAACTACCCTTCAACGTTACGGAAAGAGATCCAAAGCCAGAAGAGATTGCTCAAGCCCTACACTTGCAATCATATGATATCATAACTAATTGGGAAACAAGGAGTGGTGTCAAAGGTTTCTTAGCAAAGTTCTTGTTTGAGAAAGCCCAAAACTGTTGGAACTCTTTGGATTTGCAAGATTTTAAGGAAATTGTGGCTCTCCTCATCTATGGGATGGTTTTGTTCCCAAATCCTGACCAACTCATAAATGTGAATGCCGTCAAAATCTTCATGTCTCGTAACCCGGTGCCTACTTTGTTAGGGGACATCCTACATTCTTTTCACACTCGCACTATGAGGAAAATATGTATCCTTATGTGTTGTAGTCCTATTTTGGCAAGATGATTTATTTCGCATCATTCCCAATCTGTATTGAAGAACGAGCAAGGTTCAAGGTGATCACATAGGTTGATGACACTCAAACATTCAGATATTCATTGGTGTTCCCGATCTATAAAGAATGTTACTATCGTCGACCGTTATGGAGAATTCCTTAATGTCCCTTTACTTGAAATTAGAGGAGGTATCACCTACAACCCTTGTTTGGTCTTAAGACAGTTAGGTTACACCCGAAGGGATGGCCCACATGAGATGCTTATTCAAAGTTTGGTATTTGACTATGAGAATGACGATCAAGGTCACTGCCAGAGGTTTATTCGAGCTTGGAGGATGTTGAACAAGGTAGATAGCAAGACATTGGGGAACAAGAATTCCATCCCTCTTGAGCCTTACCTCAAATAGGTATGAGCTCGTGCTCAAAGTCTTATAATGCCTTACCCCTCCATTCTCCCGGTTATCATAGAGCCTGTCATGGAAGGAGATGTTCCATACACTATCCTTCATCCTGACATGCCTACCTCTCTCAAAGACTTGCAAAGGGATTGGATACAGCTTAAAGAGGAGCGAGATACTTTTGAGGCCCAATTCTACGCCAACGAGAAGAAGGTTTTAGAACTCACCAAGCAGCTTCATGAGGAGCGGAGTCTGAACGCCTACATCGCACCAAAGAAGATGCGTATAACTTTTTTATCTTAGAGTTTTTGTATTTCTTTGTAAGCCCAAAAGAGGCATGATGTACTCAAACTTTGATTTATTAATATAATGTGTGTTCCTTTTTGGTCTAAAGCAAATTTAAATCTCTAATTTCATTGAAATCATTGCATATGCATCTCCATTCATCATAACATAAGCAAGTTTATTACAAAAAGTATCCTCATCTTTCTACTATTTATTTCAGTAAGATGGATCTCGAGCAGACAATAAAAGACCTCAAAGCGCAGAATGCTCAGTTTCAACAAATGTTCTTGACTCTAGCCAAAGGACAAGAGGATTTGAAAACTTTGCTGATTGAAGAAAAGAAGAAGAAAGAAAAGAAAACAACCGGAGTTCTGAATCTAGGAATAAGGTTCCAAGGACAAGCCAGACGAACCCTAGACTTTTCCACGTCATCTGGTGAAAAGGATAATCAAGAAGGGAAAGGCAAGGAGGTGACTGCCCAACCAGAATCTGAAGAGGAAGAAGAAGAGGATTATTATGAAGAGCAATATCCCCCGGCTGACGACAAATACAAACTTCTGGAAGAGCGCCTAAGTGCAATGGAGATTCAGAAAGTGCCCGGGCTGGACTTTGAAGAGCTGGATTTGGTGTCTAGGATTGTTATTCCACCAAAGTTCAAAGCACCAATATTTTCTAAGTACGATGGGGTTTTGTGTCCCAAGATGCATCTCCGATCTTATGTGAGGAAGATACAGCCTCATACGGCTGACAAAGATTTATGGGTCCACTTCTTTCAGGATAGTCTATCCGGGACTCAACTAGATTGGTTCTATCAACTGGAAAGGGCCAATATTCATAATTGGGAAGACCTTGCCGCTGATTTTTATAAACAATATTAGTACAACACAGACCTTGCTCCCACCCGTACTTAACTCCAGAGTATGGCTATGGTTTCAAGCGAAGGATTCAAAGACTACGCTTAGAAATGGAGGGACCTAGCAGGAAGAGTCTAACCTCCCCTTTCTGAAAGGGAACTAGTGGATATGTTTCTAGGGACCTTGTCTGGTCCATTTTTCAATCATCTAATTGGAAGCTCCTCAACAGGCTTCACTGAATTAATCTTGATCGGGGAAAGAGTGGAAGCTAGAATTAAGAGTGGGAAGATCCAAAAAGATGCATCCTCCGTTGCTGTCAGAAAACCATTTATTAGGAAGAAAGAGGTTGGTGTTGTATACCCTCAAATAAATCAAGATAGAGTTGAACGCCGTCTAATGGTGGGGGCTGTCATGATCCTTAATCCGGCCCCCACTCAACAAAGGAGCAATCGGCCTCGAACAGAAAGACCGGTAAGACAATTTACCCGAATTAATATGACACTATCTCAAGTCCTGCCACATTTGTTGAGATCTAATCTAGTAACTTTGAAGGAATCCCCGAAGAATCCCAACACCGCATCTCCTCATTACCATCCTAATGCTCGCTGTGCTTACCATTCATAAAGCCCAGGTCATGATACCAATAATTGTTGGGCTTTGAAAAATAAGGTGCAAGACCTTCTTGAAGCAAAAGAAATTGAGTTTGATGCTCCTGAGATCCCAAATGTTATCACCGCTGCTATGCCCAAGCATGGACGTGATGTTAACGATGTTGAAGATGATATGTTTGTTACTACTGTTGATGAACTTGTTACTCCTCTCCTGACTTTCAAGAGGAACCTGTTGAAAGCCGGTTTATTTCCGGGCTGTGACGAAAGATGCCACCTATGTTTATCCCTACCAACTAGTTGTCATTTAATGAAAGCAGGTGTCTAACGCCTAGTGGATGACAAAGAGATTCTGTTTGGAAAGACTCCCGTTCCAACCATTTCTTACAATGATGTTTCAATAGTAACCATTTCCGCCAATCCTTCCAAGGTCTCCACCAAAAGACCCGTTAGGATTACATCAGTTCCTAAGGTGACTCCACTAATAATTACTGTGCCAGGGCCGATCCCGTACTCCTCAGATAAAACTGTCCCATGGAACTATGGGGGCGACGTCTACTATGACGGCGTCAAGCAGGATTGGCTGGCAGTTGAAGACTCAATTCTTGAGAAGGCTGACCCCGACATCGGCAACATTACGGGAACCAACAAGATATCCTGAAGTGGCAGAGTATTCTCTCCCGAGATTGCTCCTCCAAAAACTGTTACCGGTCCTGTGATCATCCCTGCTTCTGTTCCCATTGACACTACTACTACAATCCCTATGGTTACCCCTACTTACACTCCTACCACCGAGTCGACCGATACTCGGGGCAAAGGCATTCTAGTTGAGCCTGTCCGGGTGAAGGCACAATCAGTATCTATCCCTGAAGCCTCCCAAAAGAAGATGGAAGAAACTCTGAAAATTATAAAGAGAAGAGAATACAACGTAGTCGAACAACTAGGGCAAACTCCATCAAATATTTCCATGTTGACTTTATTGTTGTGCTCTGAGGCTCATGCGTAGGCCTTGGTGAAATTTCTTAAAACTGCCCACGTACCACAAGAGACCTCTACTGATCAGTTCCAAGACTGTGTGGCCAGTTTGACCGCTGACAATGGTTTAGGCTTTTCTGATGCTGACTTGACACCTAGAGGGAGGAAACATAATGAGGCATTGCATGTCTCTGTCGACTTCAGGGGCATAACTTTGGCCCATGTCTTGGATAATACCGGTTCGTCTTTGAATGTGCTACCTAATAAAGCTCTTGATAGACTCGACTGTGAAGGTTTGACCTTAAAACCCAACAACATAGTGGTAAGGGCCTTCGACGGTTCAAAGAGAATGGTGCATGGGGAGGTGGACATCCCCATAAAAGTTGGAAATCAAACATTTGATTCAACTTTTTACGTGATGGACATTCGCCCTTCCTATTCCTGTTTATTGGGCCGACCATGGATTCACAACGCTGGTGCCGTCACTTCTTACATTACATCAAATGCTGAAATACCCAACCAAGGGGAATATCATTATTTTCCATGGAGAAGAGGAATATATGGCCAGTCACTTGAACTCCTTCAGATACGTGGAATTGGATGGTTAATTCATTGAAACTCCATTTCAACACTTCGAGGAAGTCCCACAAACAGTGGCAGCTACCGAGACTGTTTCCCAAGTCCCTAGGATTACAAGACCTCTGCTAAGGATGTTTTCACTGAAAGATGCCAAGGCTATAATCGAAGAAGGTGGATGTACTATTTGGGGCCAACTCCCAGATATCCCTTACAAATATGACAAATTTGGTTTGGGTTTCACTTCAGGAGCCCAGAAAGCTGTTTGTCGTGCTCGTGCTGGGGGACTACCTTTGAAGATCAGCAACCACAAAGTCAACACAGTGGGGGATGATGATGACAATTGTGACCTAGAAGATTGTATTTTCCCAACCATCAATGGAGGACTCAGCAACTGGGAAGATAAAGATTTTGTCCCAATTACTTTTATCCAACAGTAATTGTCTTTAATTTTCTACCGAACTTGTAATAATTAAACAATTCGGACTTTTTAAACCTTGTGTCTTACCCGAGGCACAACGGTCCATTTGTAAGGGTTGTTACCTCATTTTCATATGTCATCAATGAATCATGGACATTTTTGCATACAAACTTTGTGCTCTTTGTCTTTCTTTTTCTACATTTTTATTTCTTTCAAAGATATCTATACTCTTACACACACTCACATTCAAAATGCAGATATACGTCCACTCGGGATCCCATGGGTAACGATTCTTCTATGGCCTTTTGTGACTCTGAAAATATAATCTACCAAGCCGAAGACGAAGGTGAGGAAGATTGTGAAGTGCTAGGGGAACTAGCCAGGTTACTACAACAAGAAGAAAGGACCATACAGCCCCACGAAGAATCAATGGACACAATTAACCTAGGTACCGAAGAGGACAAGAAAGAAGTCAAGGTGGGTGCCAATCTGGAACCCAGTGTCAAGAAGCATCTAACTTAGTTGCTACATGATTATGTTGAGGTCTTTTCCTGGTTGTACGAAGACATGGCAGGACTTGACGCTGATATCATGGTCCATCGTCTACCGACAAAAGAAGACTGCCCCCGGTAAAATAGAAAGTCCGTCGCATGCGGCCAGACATGTCAGAGAGTATCACGGTCGAAGTCATGAAATAATTCAACGTTGGATGCTTAGTCGTTACCTCCTATCCACAATGGGTCGCCAATGTTTTTCCAGTGCCTAAAAAGGACGACAAAGTTCAAATGTGTGTGGATTACCGAGATTTGAATAGGGCAAGCCCTAAGGATGATTTCCCACTCCCCCATATCGATATTATGGTCAACAATACCGCACAACATAAAGTGTTCTCATTTATGGATGGTTTCTCAGGCTACAATCAAATCAAAATGGCGCCTGAGGACATGGAGAAAATGACCTTCGTCATACAGTGGGGAACATTTTCTTAGAAGGTTATGCCATTCGGGTTGAAGAACGCTGGGGCAAATTATGAGCGTGCCATGGTAGCTCTATTTCACGACATGATACATTACGAAATAGAGGTCTATGTGGACGACATGATAGCCAGATCTCAAACTGAAGAGGAACATCTTGACCATTTGAAAAAACTATTTGAGAGACTAAAGAAATACAAGCTGAGGTTGAACCCGAATAAATGCACATTTGGGGTGAGGTCCGGTAAACTCCTATCCTTGTCAGCAGTAAAGGTATCGAAGTGGATCCTTCCAAGGTGAAAGCAATACAAGAAATGCCTGCTCCTCGTACTGAGAAGGAAGTCAGAGGATTCTTAGGACGGCTAAACTACATTTCCAGATTCATTTCTCACTTGACCGCTACTTGTGAACCAATCTTCAAATTACTGAAGAAAGATCAAGTAGTCAAATGGAATGATGAGTGCCAAGCTGCCTTCGACAAGATCAAAGATTACCTACAAGAGCCTCTTGTTTTGATGCTTCCAGTCTAGGGAATACCCTTAATCATGTATCTAACCGTCTTGGAAAATTCAATGGGGTGTGTGCTGGGGCAGCATGACGAGTCTAGGCGAAAAGAGCATGCTATTTACTACCCGAGCAAAAAGTTTCCGACTGTGAAACAAGATATTCACTGCTCGAGAAAATTTGTTGCACTCTAGCATGGGTTTCTCGCAGGCTAAGACAATATATGTTTACCCATACTACCTTATTGATATCCAAGAAGGATCTAATAAAATACATATTCGAGAAGCCTTCCCTCTCTGGGAGAATAGCGAGATGGCCGATGATCCTGACTGAATACGACATTCAGTAGACTACCCAAAAAACAATAAAGGGGAGTGTGTTAGCTGACCACCTTGCTCATCAAGCTGTGGATGACTACCAGTCCAAAAAATTCGAATTCCCAGATGAATACATCATGATGGTAAACAACTATGAAGAACTCACACCATATGACGGACCTGAACAAGGATCCCGATGGACCCTGGTTTTTGATGGGGCGTCCAACGCACTCGGCAATGGCATAGGTGCTGTAATTATTTCCCTTGAAGGAGGTCATACTGTTGTACCCCAATTTCCCCCCCTAAGATCCCTTCATCATACCATGTTGATTCACTCACAACAAGATCACATTAAGATTCTTGGTTCCCCTCCCTACTTTGAGTTTTGCTCCTTTTGAGGAATTACCAAGCACCTTGACTTATGTTCCTTTTGTGATCATGAATATTGTTTTGTTTTCTTCATTTAACTAATAAAATACAATATTGGCTTGTCTTGCTTGTTATCCATGTAGGTAAAGGCAATGAAATTTAACAAGTTACTCCATGGGTTCATGAGTTTATTTCCATGCCCTAGTCAATATAGCTTGAGAAGTTTAAACCTCACTATTGGATTGGTTTTGGGAGAATTGGCATGGCAAGGTTTCTTTGGTTCATCACATTTCAAGGTTATTAGATTTGACTCAGAGGTACAAGGGTTTGATTGGATAAGTTGTCATGTTTGGACAAGGCCTTGTTCCTATTGGTCACAAGAGTATATTTCTCTCAAAATTCAAGATATGCAAGTGGTTTTGGTGTCTATGAGTCTTCATCATCATCCTCAACAACTTCTATTCACAAAACAAGAATACTGGTACAAGAAGTTTGTTCAAACTTGTCAAAGTTCCTCAAGGAATTCTCTTGATCTAGAAGCTAGGGTTTTAAACTTCAAAGGATCATATCTTTCTCACATTTTGGTATTTTTGAGTGATTCCAAAGACATCCTTCTCTTAAAAGGGTTATTAACAAATCACTTAAAAAATTACAAGGAGTTTTCATGTGGAAGAAACTTGGTGAAGAAGAAAGATTACTAGTCATCCAGATGAATCCACAATTTTACATAAGTAACTTCAAATGATCATAACTTGGTCAATTTTCATCACCTTGAGTCCATTAATATTCCATAATGATCTTGAAGATGTGAACTTTATGCCTTCTTTTATGCCTTCTTAAATATGCAAAATATTATAGGTCATTTCATGATTTTTGGCCAACTTCAACAAGTCATAACTTGCTCAATTTTTGGAGATTTTGAGTGGTTCAAGTTTCAAAATGTCATTCAAGAGATCTACTTCATTCCATCTTTTTTGGTCAAGAGCAAATTCCAGGTGGAAGGCCATGTTTGGATGCAAAAGATTATAGGTCATTTTTGAAGAAGAATTTGAAACATTTCTAAGTATGGAAAGTCAACCCTTTTTCTTCAACTTTGACTCAATGCAACTTTCAGCTCAAGCATCCATTTAACTCTATTCTTTTTCAATTTCAAAGGTTGTAACCTCATCTTTCCAAAGCATCAAGAATAATGCCTTGAGACCCCTTGAGCTGAGAATGTCATAGTTTCAAAAATGGTAACTTGGAATTGAAGTTTCCTTGCAAGTCAGAATTTGAATTTCATGTTACAACCTCTAAACCTTAAATTAACACGCGTTTTGGGTCTAAACATGATTATCCAACTTTCCCAAGTGGATCAGTGCATCAAAACGCAAGAATTGGATGAGTTTTGATGAAGTTGGATCACACTTCACTCGTGCATCAGGTTTGCATGAATTCCCTCCAAAACGCATCATTCACTCTTCCTTTTGATCCCATTCTCTTCTCCTATAAATACATGAACTATCCCATTCAATTTCCCAAGCTTGGATAGCCAGAATCACCCTGCCAAACTTGCTCCATAACTCAATTTTCTATAAGTCAAAATCCATTCTCGAGCCTTTTTCAATATAATTTTCCCATCAATTCACCTTCCTTAATCTTCCCTGAAGCTAACCACATAATTACATTCAAGAATCGTGCCCTATATTGCTCCATAAAAGTCCAGTTTCAGAGCTCTGCAACTCAACTTCAATAGGTAGATTCCTTCATCAATTCTTCAAAACTCTGATATCATTGTGCTGCTCTCATTGCCTTGGTTCTAGTCACAACACTTACCTTTTACTGGAAACACGTTTTGACCATGAAATTTAAAATCCCCTTTCAAAACTTTCCTTCCAAATTGCTTGAGCTACAGTTTATATAAATTTGGCGCGAGGGTGTGGTTGTCTTCGACTTGAAGAGACGAAGCGAATGCCATAGGCTTGAGCTTCTGATTTTACAGTTTGAGAGACCTGCAATTCGTGATGGCTGGAGATTGAAGATGACCAACGTGTCATCTTCCAACCAATGAAGGCGCGCCATCTGTTTTTTCCAAATTTGATTTAATTAATGATTATGTACATTATTCACTAATGACCATAATATGCACAGCGCGCCAGAACCCTTGGATTTGATTACTAACATGTTTTGACTCTCATCCAATGGTCCACATATTTTACTTTTTTTTTTATTTTTTTTTTATTTTTATATTTTAATTGTTTTAAATTTAAAAAAAATCATAAAAAAATTATTTTTAGTCCAAAAAATTAGAAACAATTTTGAAAAATATTTTTGATTAATCTCTTTCTGATTTTTATTTTTTCACAATTTAATTTTATGTTTTGGTATTTTTTATAAATTTCACATTTATTTGATTTGCTTTAAATGTTTAAAAATATTTTTATATATTTTAAAATTCTGAAAAAATTATGGAATGATCCAATGATATTCTGACAAATATTGGTGACCTTTTTTTTATTTTTGTTTCTGACTTTACTATTTTTTTTACCATTTTTTGTTTATTTTACGCATTTATTTTAATTTTAAAAATATTTTATGACTTAAAAAAATTACCAAAAAATTTGTAAAATTATTTGAGCATTTTTCTGATTTTTCTATGGTCTTACTTTGTGTTTCTTGATCAATTTGAACATAGTTGATATTTTTATCATTATTTTCTATTTTTAAAACATTTTTAAAATCCTTTTTTGTGTATGTTAAATGTAATATTATTTTGTGATTATTTTCTGGCTGATCTTGGGTTATATTTTGGATCATGAACTTTATTAACATCATTGGATCCATGGTGTTGAGTTTAACTCCACAAAATTGGATGAATGATTTTAATAATAGTTTGATTAAAATTTAATTCAAATGTGGTTTGTATTTTTCCCCCATCCTTCTTCATCTCATCCTCTTCTTATTGCACTAGATGTTGTTGAAGCATGATCTTTATATCATGTCTAAAAAAAAATGGTGCATAGATTGCTATTAACCGGCCTCAAAATAGGTGCGACTTCTATATAAGTCCACTTACGATTGCTTAACATAGCGCTAAATTTTGTCCCGATTCGAATAAATGATCATTCGTGGCCCAAACTTATGATTGCAAGCCCAAGTATGTTAATTTAATCTCTTTGATCCAATAACCTTGAGATTCATTGTGTGGAGGCTTTGGTTCTACCAATCCTCTAATGGATCTACAACACCTTTGGTCAACGCGGATCACTTAAACATCGTTGATCATTAAATGGTACCTATGAGAACTCCAAATGGATGATATGCTTGACAAAAATTAAATGCAACTTGTTGTGTGGAGGATTTGGTTCTACAAATCCTCTAATGAGTTCAAAATGCAAGTTTCAAGATGGTCATCCAACTAACCACTAATTATTAACTTGTTTTACCTTATGCTTTTATTCTTTTTTATGCTTTATGTACTATTTACTTTAAGCATTTACATTTCATGCCATTTTCATCTTTGCTCATTTGAGCATTTATTTTGTTGCCATTTTTAATTTGCTAACTTGAGCTTTTCTTTTCCCGTCTTAAGATACTTAATAATCAACATAAACCCTAAAAGTATTTAATGGTACTTGGACTATTTGGTTACTATCCTTGGCATTATGGAGCATGGGACTTTTTCTTGGACTTAGGATTAGAAACCTTGGCCTATCTTTGAGACCTTGTGATCTTATCTGATTATTTTGTCTGGAGTTCTTGAGGTTTACCTCAAGACATTGGGTTGCTTGTTTGTTTTTGTGATTACATTCTCTGTTTGTAATATGGAATTCACCCGTATACATCCGTTATCCTGCCCAATTCTTTAGAATACTTAATACACTTGAAGTTTGGTTCTCTCAAGAGGTCTAGTATCTTGGCTTGCTTGGTTTCAATCCAAAGAATGAGAATTCTATCTTGGCTCATAATGTCAAGTATTGGCTTTTTGTTGGTTAGATGGTTCTTATCCCTAGCTTTTACCTTATGCTTTAGGATAGTCTCTTCTTCTCCTCCCATCTTCTTTAATTTCAAAATCTTCTCCCCCTTTTGAAAACTCTTCTTATTTTGAAACTTGAACCATTTTCATAATAAACTTGGACTTATGTCCATGCATTTTCAAAACATTTTCATAAATAAACTCCAATCAACTGAATAATACCTTGACATCTTTTTTTTGTGAGAAGACTAAAAGTCAATCAATCTCATTTCAAACAATTTTTCCACTTTGGCTTTGTACCTTTAAAACTTTTCTTAAACTATTAAACTCTTGTCGATCCTTGTAGTGATGCAAACAACTATACTTCTATAATATGTAGTGAAGAGAGATATTTTCCAATTGGGTGTTGAGTGAGGCATTGTTGATTTTGAAATCCAAGACATATCCTTCACTTTAAGATGATGCAAATTCTCCTTTCTCATGATTGTGGGTGGTAGGTATGTTTTCCACACGGACAATGACGATGATGTTTTATCTTAGAAAATTAACCAACACATTTATTTTTTAAATTTTTAAAAGAGGAACTACGTGTACCCTGATCCCCTATTACACGAAAGGTGGTACGTAGGCACTAAAGGTTCACAACCGCGACGGGTGCAAAAATTATAAAAAAATATATTTCTTTTCTCACCTCCATCATACATTTATATATAACAGTTTTTATAGCCAAAATATACAGATTTTACAAAGAGGCTCTTGCAGAGTACTGTTGATGTTTAGGGTGCTAATACCTTCCCTTTGCATAACCAACCCCCTTACATTGAATCTTTCCCCCTCATTTTGGGTTATTCACTCTTTTCCCATTCCTTTGGAAACAATAAAGAGCGGTGGCGATTTTTATTTTGATTTGTATAAAGTCTAGTCAATCCAATAACTTAGTCTTTGAATATTTCTACCGCTACAGAAAAATGGCGACTTCACTGGGGAAATATTGACCTCTTGTTGGTCCATCCCTAAGTGGGTTAAGCCTATCTTTGTTTATATCTGTATATGTGTTATTGTTGTTTATGTGTTATATGTTATATGTATGTTTGTCAGGATTTTCCTGGTTTTCAGGGTGCTTGGTGATTACTCATAAGTCCTATACCCGGACTTGGGAAAACTTTAAGATAGGACGGGCAGTATAGTCATGTTAACTTTGAGGGAGTAATCCAAAAAAAGGAGGCATAAGATCCCCCACTCAGTGGAGGCCCCATTGATTGTAGTGTCGTTTACCGAGTAATCGGGAAGACTTACTGCTTTCGACCTGGGAGCCTGCTGAAACTGAGGATCATAGAATACCAAACCCATCTTGGCCTTTTAGGTGTAGTGCGGAAGCTATGACGGAGTAATCCGAAAATAGTTGTCATGCGATACTACGCGCTGACGAGTTTTTCTTGAGAATATTACTAATTACCGAGTTAATCAGGAAGTTGGTAATATCCAAAGGAAGGATGTAAACTCTGGGAACCTCTAGAACCTTGTTCCGCAGTTGATAAATTTAGACCGACACCTTATGGGTAGTACCTTGACCTCATGCTCGTGACTTTGAACCTATGAACCCTATATGTGTGATCTTGTGTGTGATTGTTGCATCGTGCATCCATGCACTCATAAGCATCTTTTGAAGAAACCATATTTCAAGGGATTTAAAGGTTGACTATTTGTGAATATCTCAGGTAATTTCTAACTATGGATTCTGGAAAGAGAAAGACCGAGAAGTACCGTTTTAAGGATCCCAAGATAGATGAGTTGATCAGTCTAATTCCCGATATCGAGTGTTCTGTAGACTTTTGGAAGAAGTATGGGTCCATTATTCCTCTCATGAAGCTGAAGATGAAGGAGGGTATTCTCTCAACCTTGGTCCAGTTCTATGATCCGATGTATCATTGCTTTACTTTTCCCGACTATCAGTTGATGCCTACACCGGAGGAGTATTCTTATCTGTTTGATTTACCTGTTACCGATTGTGTTCCTTTTACTGGTTTAGAGGGTGAGCCAAAACCACATGAGATTGTTGCTTTGATTCACCTGGGGAAGTCTGAGGTGGAAGCCCATATGACTACTAAAGGGGGATTAGAGGATTACCAGCTCAGTTTTTATTGGATAAGGCTCGTTACTTTGCCAAAATGAAGAGCACAATTTTTTTGAGGCCATCTTTTCTCTACTTGCTTATGGGTTGTTCTTATTTCCTAATGTGGACAAGTTTGTCGACATTAACGCTATCAGGATCTTCATGATTCGGAACCCAGTTCCTACATTATTGGGTGATGCTTATTACTCTATACATCTTCGGAATTCTTATCATGGGGGGATGATCATCTGTTGCACGCCTCTGTTGTACCAGTGGTTTATCTCTCATATGCCTCAGTCTGATGCTTTTTGGGATGTCAAGAAGGAACCCTGTTGGGCTCCTAAGATCATGGCACTTACTCACTCGGATATTAATTGGTATCATCGAGCTTACCAGGATATAGAGATTATTGACAGTTGTGGTAGTTTCCCCAATGTACCTCTTCTTGGTACAAAGGGAGGAATTAACTATAACCCTGTTCTTGCACGGCGACAGCTTGGTTATCCGATGAGGGATAGACCAAATAGTATTCATTTGAGTAGTTTCTTTATGAAGGAAGGGGAAGACCATAGGGAAGCTAGGGAGCAGATTGTGAAGGTCTGGCGTCACATTCATAAGAAGGGTAGGAAGGATTTAGGACCTAGGGGTGTTGTTTCTTTGGAGCCATGTCTTCAGTGGGTCCGATCGAGAGCCATTCAGTTAAAGATGTCGTATACCCAGGAGACACCCATGCCTGATCTATTTGTGAAGACCACTCCTCCCTTATTAGATGATCTGGAGGAGCTGCAGCTTGCTTTGATTAGGATGCAACATGAAAGGGATGCTTGGAAGAACAAGTTCCAAACTTTAGAGAGTTCCTACAGTGCAGACCTAAAGGAGAAAGACGACTTGATTGAGATCCTTGAGAGTCGAGCGGTAGAGTCTATAGAGAGGCAAGGGGATTTATTTTCTCCTAAGCCTCAATCAGGTGCTGATCACTCACTTCCTGATTCAGATGATTGGAAGAAGGTTGCTATCAGACATGTAGAAGAAAACCATAAGTTGAAGGCTCAGATTTCCAGGCTCACGGGGAAGTGCCAACGTACAGATTGATCTCCATCAGTTCTTTTTCTCGGGATTTTATATTTTATTTTCATCTTGTACTTGGGATCATTGAAACTTGTAATCCATTTTGGATTTATTATAATAAAACTTTCAGTATTTCAAAAGATTTATTTTGATGTTTGCAATATGTCTATAAACCTTAAATCCCTTGAAATATTAAATAACAAAGTAAAGATAATCATGTGCATTGCATATCATGCATCATATTGCACATATTTATTGCATTTGTTATGCATACCTAGGTGTCTTACCAAGCTTCTTTACTTCGTTCAGAAAGCTGACTCATCACTACAACACTCGGGCTATTTTCAAAAAGAAGATGGACAATTTAGAACAAGAGAATCGCGAGCTGCGCGAAGAAGTTTCTGCTTTGAAGGTCGGCCTAGCCAATTTAACTACTCTGATGGAAGCTCTGGTGGCTGCTCAGAATCATCCACTGAGTGTTCAACCTCAACCAACAAGGGAAACTACTGAAGCTCCAACTTTTCATGTATCTACTACTCCGGCTGTTGTTCAGAACCGTATGCCTCAAGGTTATCCATGGGGAATGCCAGATAATTTTGCACCTGAAGGTTTCAATCTGGTCCTCAAGATACTCAAGTGGTTCAGACTATTGTTACTCCAGCACTTCTGTGGCGCATGCTGCTCTTGTTGCGCCTCCTTCGGTGAATATGGTTTCGTTTGTTAATAGTGATGCGTTTCGTCCTTTCCCTCCTTCGAGTGAAGACTTGGGTCTTTATGACAGAATGGATGATTTTCAAGAGCAGTTTGACAAGATGCAGAGAGAGATGAAGGCCCTCAGGGGAAAACAGCTATTTGGGCAGAATGTGAATGAGGTATGCTTGGTCCCAAATGTTAAGATACTTGCTAAGTTCAAGGTCCCGGAATTTGAGAAGTACAAGGGCAACACTTGCCCTCGTGCTCACCTAGTGATGTACGTGAGGAGAATGTCTACCCATACTGATGATCAGCGTCTACTAATTCAATTTTTTCAAGATAGTTTGATTGGTGCTGCATTGAAGTGGTATATGAGTTTGGATAGCGCCAATGTCCATACTTTTAATGATTTGGGAGAAGCATTCATCAAACAATACAAGTACAACATGGACATGGCACCTGACCGTGATCAACTTAGGGCCATGGTTCAGAAAGACAGGGAATCGTTCAAAGAATATGCGCAGAGATGGCGTGAGGTAGTTTCCCAGGTGATTCCTCCCATGGAAGAGAAGGAGATGACTAAGATTTTATTGAAGACCCTGGGTGCTTTCTACTACGAGAGGATGGTAGCAAGTGCGCCAAGTGACTTTACTGAGATGGTAGGAATGGGTATCTGCTTGGAAGAGGCTGTAAGAGAAGGTCGTTTGACGAAGAGTGAAGGATCTGGAGGTGTAAAGAAGCCATCGTATGGATTTACCAAGAAGAAAGAGGGAGATACAAATGCTGTTATACAAGAGAGGAGGGTAAATGCTCCTAGAAAGAATTATCAGTGTCATCAGCAAGTCTCCTCAGTTACTCCTGTTATGAATGCTGCTCCAACTACCGTTTCTTATCAGAGACTGTCCCAGCAGGAGAATCAAGGGTCTAATCAGAGAAGGGAGAATTATGACCCTATTCCCATGAGCTATACAGAGCTACTACTATCATTGATTTAGAAAAAGTTGGTCCAGACACGACCACCTCCCGCCATACCGTCACCATTGCCTTGGTATTACAAGGCAGACCAAACATGTGCTTTTCATCAGGGAGCACCAGGGAATAATGTTGAGAATTGTTATCTGTTGAAGAATGAGGTACAAAAATTGGTAAAGTCGTGTGTTCTATCTTTCAAGGACATGGGACCTAATGTGAAAGATAATCCTCTATCCAAGCATGGGGGAGTAAATGCTGTAAATATGGTGGTCGGTTGTCTAGGCGATTTCCGGATTTTTGACATTAATCTGGTTAGAGGAGGTTTCGTTAAAATGCATACAGACCTCTCTGAATTTAGCTACTATACGCATAACCATGTGGTTGTGCTACTTGCAGTACAAATATACAGTGTTGCGATAAGATAAAGGTTGATTAACATGAGATGATGGATGAGGGCCTAATCCATATAATCAGACATAGGGAAGAGTATGCAGAGGAAGTGAATATGGTTTCTGGTTGTCCTGGTGAGTTTAAAATTTTTGATGTGGAGTATGTGAATGAGGATCTCGTGCAGTTGCATGCTACCTTCTGCCATACGTCTGGTCAGGTGGGACACCAATATGGATCTTGCCTAGTTTGTTGTCGAGATCCCCGAGGATATTCAATCTTGAATAGGGGTGTTCAGTTACTGTTATACAATGGAACTATCAAGATCATAGGTCAGAGGGATGATTATCAAGAGGTTGATATGGTTGAGGTTTTTTTTAAAGGAAGAAGAGTCAGAGGAGGAGTATTCCTCTGCGGATGAGTATTTCTCTCCAGACGAAGATTTGGTTTCCAGAAATGACTTATTGATGACTGGTTATGTTGAAGAAGGGGTAAACATCATTGTTCCTTGTTTTGGTGCACCCGCCTATTTTGAAGTTGAGTATCATAGCAAGCCAGTTGTTACCCCATTGATAATTAGTTTTCCAGGTCCTATCCCCTACAAATCAGATAAGGTTGTGCCTTACAAATACAACGCTACAATCTTAGAAGATGGAGTGGAAGTTCCCATCCAGACAATTCCTGATATTGGAAATATAGCGGAAAACAGCAGGGTGACCCGTAGCGGTCGTGTGTTTGCGCCGGTGGTTCAGAGAGACGTTGTTGCTGGAAAGAAAGTTGTTGAGAATGATGAACCTAAGAAGACTACAGGAGAGACTAGCGGAGCTACGCTAGAGAAATAAGTGGATGATATTTTGAAAATAATTAAGATGAGCGACTACAGAATTGTAGATCAGCTACTGCAGACTCCTTCAAAGATATCTATCTTAGCTTTATTAATGAACTCCTCTGCTAATAGAGAATCCTTGATGAGGGTACTGGACCAAGATTTTGTGGAAAGTGACATGCTAATAGATCAATTCAGCAGCATAATTGGAAACATTACGACATGTAATAACAGGAGTTTCTGCGATGATGAATTACCAGATGAAGGGAGGAATCACAACCTGGCCCTTCACATATCTATGAACTGCAAGAATGATTTGTTATCCAATGTGCTAATTGATAATGGATCCGCGTTGAATGTTATACCGAGGAGTACTCTCATGAAGTTGAAATATCAAGGAACACATATGCGCCCGCGTGGCATCATTGTGAAGGCGTTTGATGGATCGAGGAAATCTGTCATAGGTGAAGTGGACTTACCTATCCATATAGGACCACATTTGTTCCAGATAATCTTCCAGGTCATGGACATTATTCCCGCATATAGTTGTTTGCTAGGACGGCCATGGATACATGAAGCAGGGGCTGTCACTTCAACTTTACACCAGAAGCTGAAGTTTGTGCGTGAAGGGAAGGTGGTGATCATAAATAGGGAGCAGGCATTGTTAATATCTCATTTGTCCTCCTTCAATATTGTATAAGCGAATGAAGCTGCTGTTGGAACCCAATTCCAAGCCCTATCCATTGACAACATAAGAGGAAGTGAGAATTCCATGGTCTCGCTAAAGTACGTGCAGCAGGTTGGGCACAATGGTCCTAGTGCAGTTTAGGGACGAATTGTGGATCCACCCGTGAACAAGAACAAAACTGGCTTGGGTTTCTCTTCGAATAATGGAAAAGGCGAAAGTTTGAAGTCAAAGTCTACCATAAGAAGCTATCATGATGTTTTCTGCAGCAGACATTACCTCCATCCAACTGATTCTGGAATTAATGCTGTTAAGGAGGATGAAGCAGAGCAGGAAGTGCCGAATTATGTGACGCATGGAGTCAGGGTTCAGAACTGGGTCACCATTGATGTTCCCTCTTGCATACATGTTTCAAAGAAATTTGATTTGTTAATCTTTATTTTGAAAAGCTTTCACTCTGCCGAAGGTGGAAGTATTAATGTTGTAGGGCTTATCTGTTTGCTTTGATTGTTAAGATCATTAATAAAAGATGTCTTTGCTTCCCGAATTATGTCTTTATTTTTCTGCTTTTTCATGGAAAATGGTAATAAAAAAAACCACTTTCAAAATAAATAATAACTGAAATTCAATCTGCATGATCAATTGTTATATGTGTCAGTTTCTAAATGCAATCACAAATCATATGTGCAGATTAATTAAAAAACCCGTTGAATACAATGACCCTGCACCCTTTCCCAACATTGAATGTCCTGTGTATGGGGCCGAAGAAGAAGACTATGATGAGATTCCAGAAGAGGTCTCACGGTTGCTTGAGCACGAGGAAAATACCAATCAGCCATATAAAGAGCCATTGGAAGTAATCAATTTGGATTTAGAAGAAGATCCGAAGGAAGTCAAGATTGGAGCATCGTTGCATCCCGATGTGAAGAGAAAGTTGATTGAATTGTTGAAGGAGTATGTGGACATTTTTGCTTGGTCTTACCAAGATATGCCTGATCTAGATACATATATTGTCGAGTACCATTTGTCGTTGAAGCCAGAGTGTCCGCCAATTAAACAAAAGTTGGGAAGAACTCACCCAGATATGGCAGTAAAGATCAAAGAGGAGGTTCTAAAGCAGATTAATGTTGGTTTTCTTGTGATGTGAGTGTATCCTTAATGGATTGCCAATATTGTCCCAGTACAAAAAAAAGATAGAAAAGTCTGCATGTGCGTAGATTACAGAGATCTAAATAAGGCTAGTCCAAAAGATGACTTTCCATTGCCACATATCGACATGTTAGTGGATAGCACAACAAAATTCAAAGTATTCTCGTTCATGGACGGATTTTACGGGTATAATCAAATAAGAATGGCTCTAGAGGACATGGAAAAAACAACGTTTATCACACCTTGGGGAACATTCTGTTACAGAGTGATGCCCTTCGGGTTGAAGAACGCTGGTGCAACGTACCAGAGGGCTATGACAACCATATTCCATGATCTGATGCACAAGGAAATTTAAGTATATGTTGATGATATGATTTCCAAATCCCAGACTGAAGAAGGGCATATAGAAGATTTATTGAAGTTGTTTCAGCATTTGAGGAAGTATCATCTCCGCTTGAATCCAAATAAATGCACCTTCGGTGTTCGATCAGGAAAATTGTTGGGTTTTATTGTTAGCCATAAAGGAATTGAAGTTGACCCTGATAAAGTCAAAGAAATTCAAGAAATGCCAGCGCCAAGAACTGAAAATCAAGTAAGAGGTTTCCTCGGGCGTTTGAATTATATTTCCAGGTTCATTTCCGACATGACTGCAACATGTGAACCGATCTTTAAGTTGTTAAAGAAAGATCAAGGTTGTGTATGGACGGATGACTGCCAAAGGGCATTTGAGAGTATTAAAGAATATCTGCTTGAACCTCCTATCTTGCTCCCTCCCGTAGAAGGAAGATTGTTGATTATGTATCTGATAGTGTTAGATAAATCCATGGGTTGTATTCTGGGACAACAGGATGAAATAGGGAAGGAGTTTTCCATTTATTATCTCAGAAAAAAATTCACTGATTGTGAGTCGCGGTATTCCATGCTGGAAAAAACTTGTTGTGCTTTAGCCTGGGCGAAAAAGCGTTTGTGGAAATATATGTTGAATCACACCACTTGGTTGATCTCCAAAATGGATCCAATCAAGTACATTTTTGAAAAACCTGCTCTTACTGGGAGAATTGCCCACTGGCAGATGTTGTTATCTAAATATGATATCGAATACAACATCAAAAGGCTATTAAAAGTAGTGTATTGGCAGATTATCTCGCTCACTAACCAGTGGATGATCACCAGTCTGCAGAATATGAATTCCCCGACGAGGATGTGATGTTCCTGAAAGTGAAAGATTGTGATGAACCATTACCTGAGGAAGGTCCTGACCCTGAATCTCATTGGAGTATGATATTTGATGGAGGTGTGAATTCTTATGGTAAAGGAATTGGTGTTGTGATTGCCACTCCTCATGGATCTCACATTCCTTTTACTACAAGGTTAACATTTGATTGCACTAATAATATGGAAGAATATGAGGCTTGCATCATGGGTCTCGAAGAATCTATTGATCTTAGAATCAAAATTCTCGATGTGTATGGTGATTCAGCTTTGGTGATAAATCAGATTAAAGGAGAATGGGACACTCGTCACCCTGGCTTGATCCCTTACAAAGATTATGCTAGAAGATTATTACCCTTCTTCAATAAAGTTGAATTCCATCACATCCCTAGAGATGAAAACCAAATGGCGGATGCTTTGGTAACTCTGGCTTCTATGTATCAAGTGAATACTTGGAATGATATACCTCGAATTGCGGTTTGACGGCTGGATAGGCCCGCTCATGTGTTTAAAACAGAGGAGGTAGCAGATGAAAAACCTTGGTATTATGATATCAAGCATTTTCTTCAGACTCGGGAATACCCGATTGGTGCATCGAAGAAAGATAGAAAAACACTGAGAAGATTGGCTGGCAGTTTCTTCCTCAGTGAAAATGTGTTGTACAAGAGAAATTATGACATGGTCTTGCTCAGATGCGTGGATAGACACGAAGCAGACATGTTGATGCATGAGATTCATGAAGGTTCATTTGGCACTCATGCCAATGGACATTCAATGGCTAAAAATATGCTAAGGGCAGGTTATTGTTGGATGACAATGGAATCTGACTGTTACAAATTTGCAAAGAAGTGCCATAAATGCCAGATTTACGCAGACAAGGTCCATGTGCCTCTGACACTCCTCAATGTGATTTCCTCCCCGTGGCCTTTCTCTATGTGGGGTATTGACATGATTGGGATGATAAAACCCAAAGCTTTGAATGGACACTGTTTTATCTTGGTAGCAATTGATTACTTCACCAAGTGGGTGGAGGTTTCTTCATATGCCAATGTTACTAAGCAGGTGGTTGTATGCTTCATTAAGAATAATCTTATATGTCGGTATGGTGTGCCGAGCAGAATTATCACTGACAATGGCTAAAATTTGAACAACAAGATGATGACAGGACTTTGTGAAGAATTTAATATTGTCCATCATAATTCATCTCCGTACAGGCCTAAGATGAATGGGGCTGTTGAAGCTGCTAATAAGAATATCAAGAGAATTGTCTAGAAAATGGTTGTTACTTATAAGGATTGGCATGAAATGCTCTCTTTTGCTCTACATGGATATCGAACATCTGTCTGCACTTCAACAGGAGCAACCTCGTTGTCCCTAGTGTATGGATTGGAAGCAGTACTCCCAGTCGAGGTAGAGATTCCCTCGTTGCGTGTGATAATGGAGACCAAGTTAACGGATGCTGAATGGGTCCAGAACAGGTTTCACCAATTGAATTTGATTAAGGAGAAGAGAATGACAGCCTTGTGTCATGGCCAGTTATATCAAAAAAGAATGAAGAAAGCTTTTGATAAAAAAGGTCAAACCTCGTGAATTCAGAGAAGGCGACCTCATGCTCAGGAAGATCATGTCTTTCAACGCTGATTCTAGGGGCAAGTGGACTCCCAATTTTGAAGGCCCATATGTTGTCAAGAAAGCCTTCTCTGGTGGTGCATTAATTCTTTAAACTATGGATGGCGAGGAGTTCCCACGTCCCATGAATGTTGACGCAGTCAAGAAATACTTCGGCTAAAGAAATAAAAGAACAACTCGTTAAGCTGAAAACCAGAAAGGGCGGCTTAGGTAAAAAGGAACATCTAGGTAGGCCGAAAACCCGAAAGGGCAGTCTAGGAAAAAATTAGAGACCTAAACAGAATAAATTTCCCGCTAAGTTGAAAACCCGCAAGCGCAGCTTAGGCAAAAGTTAGGGATTTTCTTGGCAAGTAACTACGTCAGACAAGACTTGATCATTGAAGCAACAATCTTCTCGGATTCTCACCATACTTCAACAAAAGTTGCTGCTCAGGATTTCAAATGTTGTTAGGGGGGATAGTGGTCATTGTATCTCAATGTATCTTTTCCATTATGTATTACCATTTTCCAAACTTTGTAATCACCTATGGAGTCTCTCCATTTGCAGACTACCATTCTATTAATGAAATTCGAGCTTTTACCCAATTCTTTGTGTTTCTTATTTTATTTAGCTTGCAAATACTCCATTTATTACTGATAATAACTTTCAAAGCAAAGAGATTAAATAACAAAATTGATTTTTCAAAAAAAAAGATTTTTACAATTTACTTTTACTTTGAGATTTGTGATGAAACAATGACAACAAAAATGGTGATACTAGGAATGGAAAAAATCTGATTGTTTTGAGAAGTTTTGTTCCCCTCGGGAAGGTCTACTCGGGTTGTTTTCGCCGTATTGGGTTTATGGTTCGGGTATCCTCGGTCATGTTTGGATTCATTTCTCCTTTTCGAGTTTTCATGATGTGAAGTTTCAATCTGCATTTTTCTCCAGTGAAGTAGGCTTGAAATCCCCAACGAAGTTTGGATGTTTCAGTGTCAGTATGCTTTATTTGAGACTGGTCTTGCGATCTCCCGTAGGCATGTTACTTTTGGAAAAAACAATTGTTTCCCTGATGAAGCTTGAAGAAGGATGTTCTACCCCGGTATTTCTTTGATTTGTCTACCTCCGGATTATGTTTCTCCTCAGTAAAGTTAAAAGCAGGCAGTAGGTTTGGTCTCTGCAGCCGGCCTTTACCTTTCGTGGAATGATCATCTTGGTTGAAGCTTAGCCGGGTGTTGTTAGTGCCCGAGACAGTTTTTCCTGGTTGTTCCCCATGTTGTGTATCTGTTTTGTCAACATGCACATGATGACATTCATACATTCATACATGAATCATGCATAGCTAAAATTTACAAGTCATTATTCATTGACATCTGTTAATATTTTTTGTTTACATATTAACCTGTTTTATAGATTTACGTCAGCCTCTCTTCAATAGAGCGTTGGTTTTAAGCAGAAAACGTGTATTCTTTCAATTTCCCTACTGAGTTGTCCCTCATAGAAGATTTTTGCTTTCCGGTACAGTTCCTTATTTGGACGGGTTTGGTTTTTCCCTCTTGAGTTTATTTCTCAAAGGATGAATTCAAGTTGACTATTTCATTCCAGTTTATTTCTGGTTTGGATCTGTGGTTCCCTGGCAATGCTATTCACTTTGGAATCCTGAAAAACTCTAAGCTTTGGTTGGTGCATTTATTTTGCACAAGAAGACTTTATCCCCTTAGCAAGAACATCTTGGCATTTCCCCAGGAAGTCATACCTCTTGCCCCAAAAAGTCATTTCCTTTTACAATCCTCCGTGACCACAAATAGCAAGTTCTCTTTATTTGATACAGCTTATGTATTATCCTTTCCAGGCGGAATTGACTTGGTTAAAGAATAAGTTGAGACCCGTTCTAGGCGAAACACCAGAATCTTGGGTAAACTTATTATTTGTTTGCTATCTTCAGTGAACGTTGATAGTTCATCATCAGTGAACGGCGGTGATATGATATTTTCTATTTCTATCTCCAGTAAAAGTTGGTAGACCATCGACAGTGAACGTCGATGTTTGTTGTCTTTTTTCTATCTTCAGTAAACGTTAATAGTTCATCGTCAGTGAACGGTGGTGATATGATATTTTCTCTTTCTATCTTCAATGAAAGTTGGTAGACCATCGACAGTGAACGTTGGTGTTTGTTATCTTTTTTTCTATCTCCAGTGAACGTTGATAGTTCATCGTCAGTGAACGGCGGTGATATGATATTTTCACTTTCTATCTCCAGTGAAAGTTGGTAGGCAATCGGCAGTGAACATCGATGTTTGTTGTCTTTTTTCTATCTTCAGTAAACATTTATAGTTCATCGTCAGTGAACGACGGTGATATGATATTTTATTTTTCTACCATCAGTGAAAGTTGGTAGGACATCGGCAGTGAACGTTGATGTTTGTTATCTTTCTCTCTGCCTTCAGTAAATGTTGGTAGCTTTGCCTTCAATAGAAGTTGGTGTGTCCTTTGACCATCCTACCATCCTCTCTGATTCAGTTCTCTGGGTCCACCAGTGATATATTTTCCTGGTGGGGGGGGGGGGGGGGGTGCTCCGTTGTTTCTTTATTATTGTTACATCCCCAGTGTTATTTTTCCATCTCTTTGGACCTGTTCATATGCATTCATGATCATAAGCATTTGCATGGTATCTTAGGGCCAAAGATAGGGTTTGTTTTATATTTAAGTATTTTCAATCGCGTTGACACGAAGATTTTTAATCTTCGTATCTCCGAATATAATAAACTTAAATAAGGGCAGCTGTTGTACCCCAATTTTTTCCACTAAGATCCCTTTATCATACCATGTTGATTCACTCACAACAAGATCACACTAGGATTCTTGGTTACCATCCCTACTTTGAGTTTTGCTCCTTTTGAGGGATTACCAAGCACCTTGACTTATGTTCCTTTTTTGATCATGAATATTGTTTTGTTTTCTTCATTTAACTAATAAAATACAATATTGGCTTGTCTTGCTTGTTATCCGTGTAGGTAAGGGCAATGAAATTTAAAAAGTTACTCCATGGGTTCATGAGTTTATTTCCATGCTCTAGTCAATATAGGTTGAGAAGTTTAAACCTCACTATTGGATTGGTTATGGGAGAATTGGAATGGAAAGGTTTCTTTGCTTCATCACATTTCAAGGTTATTAGATTTGACTCAGAAGTACAAGGGTTTGATTGGAGAAGTTGTCATGTTTGGACAAGGCCTTGTTCCTATTGGTCACAAGAGTATATTTCTCTCAAAATTCAAGATATGGAAGTGGTTTGGTGAATACGAGTCTTCATCATCATCATCAATAACTTCTATTCACAAAACAAGAATATTGGTACAAGAAGTTTGTTCAAACTTGTCAAAGTTCCTCAAGGCATTCTCTTGATCTAGAAGCTAGGGTTTTGAACTTCAAAGGAACATATCTTGCTCACCTTTTGGTATTTTTGAGTGATTCCAAAGACATCCTTCTCTTTAAAGGGTTATCAACAAATAACTTCAAAAATTACAAAGATTTTTCATGTGGAAGAAACTTGGTGAAGAAGAAAGATTACAAGTCATCCAGATGAATCCACAATTTTACATAAGTAACTTCAAATGATCATAACTTGGTCACTTTTCATCACCTTGAGTCCATTATTTTTCCATAATGATCTTGAATATGTGAACTTTATGCCTTCTTTTATGTGAAAAGTGGGAAAATGGATGGAAGTTTCCTTAAATATGCAAAATATTGTAGGTCATTTCTTGATTTTTGGCAAACTTCAACAAGTCATAACTTTCTCAATTTTTGGATATTTTGAGTGGTTCAAGTTTCAAAATGTCAATTAAGATATCTAATTCATTCCATCTTTTTTGGTCAAGAGCAAATTCCAAGTGGAAGGCCATGTTTGGATGCCAAAGATTATAGGTCATTTTTTAAGAAGAATTTGAAATATTTCTAAGTATGGAAAGTCAACCCTTTTTCTTCAACTTTGACTCAATGCAACTTTCAGCTCAAGCATCCATTTAACTCCATTCATTTTCCATTGCAAAGCTTGTAACCTCATCTTTCCAAAGCATCAAGAATCGTGCCTTGAGACCCCTTGAGCTAAGAATGCCATAGTTTCAAAAATGGTAACTTGGAATTGAAGTTTCTTTGCAAGTCAGAATATGAATTTCACGTTACAACCTTTAAAACTCAAATTAACACGCGTTTTGGGTCTAAACATGATTAGACAACTTTCCCAAGTGGATTAGTGCATCAAAACACAAGAATTGGATGAGTTTTGATGAAGTTTTCATCACACTTCACTCGTGTATCAGGTTTGCACGAATTCCATCCAAAATGCACCATTCACTCTTCCTTTTGATCCCATTCGCTTCTCCTATAAATACATGAACTACCCATTCAATTTCCCAAGCTTGGATAGCCAGAATCACCCTGCCAAACTTGCTCCATAACTCAATTTTCTGTAACTTCAAAATCCATTCTCGAACCTTTTTCAATCTAATTTTTCCATGAATTCACCTTCCTTGATCTTCCCTGAAGCTAACCACACAATTACATTCAATTATCGTGCCATATATTGCTCCATAGAAGTCCAGTTTCAGAGCTCTGCAACTCAACTTCAATAGGTAGATTCCTTCATCAATTCTTCAAAACTTTGATATCATTGTATTTCTCTCATTGCCTTGGTTCTAGTTGCAACACTTACCTTTTACAGGAAACATGTTTTGACCATGAAATTTCAAATCCCCTTTCAAAACTTTCCTTCCAAATTGCTTGAGCTACAGTTTATATAAATTTGGCGCGAGGGTGTGGTTGTCTTCGTCTTGAAGAGACGAAGCGAATGACATAGGTCTGAGCTTCTGATTTTACTGTTTGAGAAACCTACAATTTGTGATGGCTGGAGGTTGAAGATGACCAACGTGTCATCTTCCAACCAATGAAGGCGCTCCATCTGTTTTTTTTCAAATTTGATTTAATTAATGATTATGTACATTATTCACTAATGACCATGATATGCACAGCGCGCCAGATCCCTTGGATTTGATTACTAACGTGTTTTGACTCTCATCCAATGGTCCACATATTTTACTTTTATTTTCTTTTTCTGATTTTTATATTTTAATTGTTTTAAATTTCAAAAAATCATAAAAAATTCATTTTTAGTCCAAAAAATCTGAAAAAATTATGAAAAATATTTTTGATGATTCTCTTTCTGATTTTTATTTTTTCACAATTTAATTTTATGTTTTGTTATTTTTTATAAATTTTACACTTATTTGATTTGTTTTAAATGTTTAAAAATATTTTTATAGATTTTAAAATTCTGAAAAATTATGGAATGATCCAATGATATTGTGACAAATATTGGTGACCTTGTTTTATTTTTGTTTCTGACTTCACTATTTTTTACCATTTTTTGTTTATTTTACCCATTTATTTTAATTTTAAAAATAGTTTTTGACTTAAAAAAAAATTACCAAAAAATTTTATAAAATTATTTGAGCCTTTTTTTGATTTTTCTATGGTCTTACTTTTTATTTCTTGATTAATTTGAACATAGTTGATATTTTTCTCATACTTTTCTATTTTTAAAACATTTTTGAAAATCCTTTTTTGTGTATGTTAAATGTGATATTATTTTGTGATTATTTTTTGGCTGATCTTGGGTTAGATTTTGGATCATGAAATTTATTAACATCATTGGATCCATGGTGTTGAGTTTAACTCCACAAAAATGGATGAATGATTTTAATAATAGTTTGATTAAAATTTAATTCAAATTTGGTTTGTATTTTTTCCCCATCCTTCTTCATCTCATCCCCTTCTTATTGCACTAGATGTTGTTGGAGCATGATCTCTATATCATGTCTCAAAAGAAATGGTGCATAGATTGCTATTGGCCGGCCTTAAAATAGGTGCGACTTCTATATAAGTCCACTTACGATTGCTTAACATAGCGCTAAATTTTGTCCCGATTCGAATAAATGATCATTCGTGGCCCAAACTTATGATTGCAAGCCCAAGTATGTTAATTTGATCTCTTTGATCCAATAACCTTGAGATTCATTGTGTGGAGCCTTTGGTTCTACCAATCCTCTAATGGATCTACAACACCTTTTCTCCATCAAAGACTGGAGGTTTGCCACAGATCTTGTCCTTGTCCTTGTCCTCATGATAGTCATTGCTGATGTTTTGGCCTGGTCACACCATAGTGTTTTTCTGAAGCTTGGATCTTGTACTGACACGGTTAAGTGTATGAACTCAGAACCAGGCGCTCTGATGCCAATTGAAGAAGTGAAAAACATAAGAAGGGGGGGTTGAATTGAAAACTTAAAATCAAATGTGCAAAGACACAATATTTTTATCCTGGTTTGTTTGATCTCAAACTACTCCAGTCCACTCAGCAAGAAAGCTTCTATAGCTTAACTTTTGATGCTGCTTTGGTCAGAACTTCTGCATACACAGTAACACAATTTTAGAGTGCATATTTGTTCTTTGTGTTTGTTATCATCAAAACTCTAATTAAGGGTTGTAGAATCAAACTATGTTCTAACACTCTTTGTACGAGATGATATTTGGGCGCTTCGTATCCCACTCTCCTTTGATCTGACTTATTACCAAGGCTGAATCCCCAAATACACTCAAGAGCTTGATCCTGGGGTCAATAGCAGCTTTGAGACCCATGATGCATGATTCATAGTCCTCCATATTGTTGGTATAGTTGAAACATAATCTGGCGGTGAAAAGAGTATGACAACCTTCAGGAGATATAATTACATCGCCAATGCCATTGCCGAGTGCGTTTGAGGCTTCTTCAAAAACCATAATCCATCGGGATCCTTCTTCAGGTCCTTCATCAAGTCCAGTTTCTTCATAGTTAGTCACTAGCATAATATTCTCGCCCGGGAACTCAAAATTCATCGCAAACACCAATGAACATCCGAATGTGTAAGGGACATCAGCCTACAAGGCCATCTCATACCCTGCTCATTCTTCAAGACAAACCGGGGTAGGTGATAAATAAACCACCTAGCTAGTAGAGGAGTGCAACACAGAAGGGCCCCCCTCCTCTTTAGAGTGCGAGTATGCAGAGAGTGCAGAATATCCCTGAGCAAAGTAGGCCTCGGATTATGCGACAGAAAAACCTTAACCGCATTCACATATATGAGTTGGTCCGTGTTAGGGAATAGTACCATCCCATAGATAAGAAGGGCCATCAATTCTTCAAAATATTGTAAATCCAGATTATCCCAAAAATAGTGAGCTTTCTCAAATAGGAACTTAGCTAGAAATCCTTGGACACCTCCTCTGGTTTCCCAATTTGCCACTACATCAGACCGTTGTAAAGACAGAGCTTGAGAAATCTCTGTGGGCTTTGGGTATCTTTTTGTACCGTTGAAAGGTAGCTGATTAAGGATAGGTACCCCCAATAACTGAGAAAACTCCTCCATAGCAGGCACTAGTTGGTAATCAGGAAAAGTGAAGCAATGGTGCAACGGGTCAAAGAACTGAAAGAGCACCTTTAACATTTCTTCATCAGGGGTTGAAGTGACCAAGTTGAGAAGTCGGCCATGTTTTCAGTGAAGGGAGAGCTTTCAGGAATCCTTGATTCTAAGTCCTTGAGTTTAGGAGGTACTTTCACAAGGTTGATTTAGATAGTGTTCCTGTGAGTGAATGTGATGTCCTACAAAATAAGGCAAAGATAAGCTATGGAAAATCCTTGAAATTGTTAGTATGATATGCCATGTCATGATGTCATGACTATGCTAAGAAATCACATATATAGCAAGCACAAGAAAATCACACAAAGAACCTTAGGTTTAAGGCTAACATGGGTTTTAAGGTAATACCCTCTTGAAGTTAGATTGGTTCAACTTGTCCTTTAAATAGTAACCGGGTTCTAAGGGATCTTAATATCACTGACCTTTCCCACAAGCTTCATTTGATAGGTGACTGACTCGCAACCAAACAAAACTCAGGAGTTAAGTCGCAATGAGTGTAGCATCGAGTATCTGCCGACATTGGGAATACACCAAAGACATCCATCTCACTATGTCCTAATGGCCAAGTTGTTCAATTAAAGGTTCTAAGGTCAGTTGACGCTTTATGACACCACACAGTGGCCCCGTATTCTCCTTGATTAACTCAAGGGCTACCAGTACCAACCAAAGTGCCGCATCAACATAGCCATCGCTTCAACTGTGTCGGTATACCCCCACACAGTTTCCATAATCTATTGCTACTTACCTAAAAGGTTTCCCCAGATCCGGGTGTAGGATCTATAATACCCAAACAGATACCCTTAAAGTAAAGCAATCAAATAGTCAAAGAAGCAAGTTTAAAATGATCTAGACCCTAAGGTAAACCCCAATTTTTATTTTTCCCCAGCAGAGTCGCCAGTTCTGTGATACGGTGGCAGAACCGGCTGTTAATACTGGTTTTGCATTTTTTGTTCACAAATATTGCGGTAAGGAATAGTCGCTATCGACTTTTCTTTTATCCAATAAAGGAGAGGGTGAAAAGAACAGAAAAATACCTTTTTCGAGATTTTCTGAGTAAGGGGGTAGATTATGGAAAGTGAAGGTGTTAGCACCCTTTCCATCTGTGGTTTTCCACGAGCTCTTAGGTACTTTCTCATTTTTTAAAACTATTTGGGTTTGCGTGTTTTGAAAGGTTTTTGTTTGCTTTATGTTAACTCTTGTATCAGTCCTCGAGAGTGTGATAAAGCGTTTTGAAAACATTGTTGGAAAAATGTTTGAAAGTGTGGTGTAAAAATGAATTATTTTGAGCAAGTCCTTAATAGCTATCTACCTCTTCGAAAAAAGTTTGTTCTTTTCCTCCTATCCTTTAGACAGTGTTATCCTACCATTAGTGAGTAGGTAGCCCTAGTCGTCGGATGTTGAGGGACTATCGAAAGGGGCGTACGGTCACTAAAGGCAACTGGGGAAAAACTCTTAGTAACTTCCCTAAAGCCCTAAGATCACTTTCTAACTGAGGCAGCAGTCGAGAGGGTCATCGAGGGGCTAGTGATCTCTTTAGACTTAAGGACAACCACTAAGAATTCTCACGTTTCGAGAATTGTCACCGTTATTTTCTGAGGCAACCAAGTGAGGTATACCCTAAGGGTGTAAGTGTGTGACATTATGCTTTTTTTTTCCAGATATTTATCTTGCCCATTTAGGGTTATCTATGTTCAATTAATCGTTATCTTTCCATGCAATCCTATTAACCATTCATCTAAACAGTTTATCATGCGGGAAAATAAATTGCGGAAAAATAAAGTTCCTAACTATTACAGGGCCTTGGGGGAAGTTACATAATTAGATACAGGAATATAAATCTAATTTAATTATTACAGATTAGGAACAATTACAGAATTAGAAAATAATACGGCAAAAATAACAAACATACGAAGAATAACGAAGCGTCTAAACCCTAAAACGCGCATAGGTTAAAAGAAAAGTTTTTTTTTGTTTTTTATTTGAAAAAAAAATTTAAATGATAAAGAAAATAATTAATTAATTGGAGAAATTATTAATAAAAAAGAAAAATTAATTCTGAAAAAACTAATATTTTTGATATTTTTGAAGAAAAAGATTTTGCAATTAAACCTAGGTTCTAATTGATTTTATTTTAAAGAAACAAATCAAAATAATTACATTAAATTAATTTACAAAATTAGTCTTAATAAAAAACCCTAAATCCTATTTTTTGTGATTTTTCTGATTTTTATGATTAAATAGAAAAAATGATTTTTGAAATAATTAAAAATAACAAAGAAATAAAATAAAAAATAATAAAAAGGAAAAAAAGAATGGGCCTGAAGTGTGTTAGCAATCTGGGGGGTGCATGTTGGATTTGCAAGGCCCAAGTTGATAAGCCCAATAACCCCTTGCGCTGGATCTGGTGGGAGGCTTGCTGGGATGTCCACCATGGTCTCCAGTCACTTGGAGCATTGAATTTGGAGGATGATTGATCTGATGGTAATGATGATAGGGCATATGGTATGCGCATTGGGGCTAGGAGTATTGGATCTGAAAGAAGAATGTTAGAAAAATAATATGAAGGAGGCAGGGGTCGAACCCTTGACCTCCCACACATGCACGCCTTAATGCCCTTCATTCATGCCATCTGAGCCACTTATCTATTTGCTTATACAAACAACAACAAAAATATTATAATCCAAAATCAACGATTAAAATTATATTTAAAACAAACACGCGCGACATTCAAATGGCCCAACCAGGTCATGCCACACCATTGTCTTCTTCAGTTGTTGTTGTTTTAGCCCAGGAGCTTTTACCTACGGACAAAACCATCACTAAAGGACCTGCACATTTCCAAAATCTTAACCAAGCAACATAAATTTATTGTAAAGGCATGGATCAATTGGGTTTGACCCCCGTGAGCATGATGGTACTCTTCTTTTGGCCTAATTTTACCTGTATTAGAAAACCCTAAAACAAACCTCAAAACCCTAACAATGGCAATTTGTCATATATGCATCAAAACAAGCAATTAATCATTCACACACATTCTAAATACTCATACAAACATGGATGCATACTCAAAATTCATTTATAATGTGTGTATGATCAAAATCGAATTCAAAATATCATGAACAAACTATGATGAGGTAAATGATGGTTCTAGATGCTTTGACGCGTAAGAATGATGTGGTTAGCTTCAGAAAGTCCCCAAGAATGGATTGCAAACGTCCAATTTCTTTGAATCCTTCTGCAAATGTCAAGTCGATTGCCACTTTTTTGTCAAAAATATGGAACTTCTTGTGTGTATTCTATGCGGCCAACCCTTGTCCTTTTGGTTTGGGAATGTTACACATATAAATGAGAACGTATTAGGTTAACAAAACTGGATGCAATCTTGAAGATTTGTGAGAAAAAGATTTGATTTACAATTTGTATTTTAAGTTTCCAAAATTGGCCAAAACATGCTCTTTTCATTCCAATCAGTGCTTTCACGAAATCTTCACTTGCTCATCAGATCTTAGACTCATTATATGGCCCTAAAACAAATGTTTGGATTTTATTTCATTATTTCAATATTTTATTTGATTTATTTTCATTTAAATGAATAAAAAATCAAAATAAATAATAAAAATAATGAAATAATGTATGAGTGAGCTCAAGGGTCGTGGTCCATGTTAAGAACAAGTTTCAAGCATGAAAACATGGGCCCATTTGGAAAAAAATCAAGTTTGGTCAATATTGGCTTCATGCATATTTCCAAAAATTGGTCAACTTTAGCAATGCATTTCTCTCTCATTTTTAACCCTATGAGGATGTTCTTGGACTTTTTAGAGAGCTTAGGATGTCCTCTAAACAACCCTTTTGGTTTCACCTCAATTGGCTCTGGCTATTCCATGTTCATGTAAGGAGCTTTGACCCAAAATGTGTTTTTGTTGACTTTTTGAAAGGACCTATAATGTCTGAGCTTGTATCTTTTGATTGAGGCATTTTTTGGACTTGAGGGCTGAAGATAAGTTGTATGGAATTGGATTCTCTTCAAAATGATCCTTGGATGAAAAATTTCTGATAAAGTATGCGAAAGTTATGCCTGGTCAAAGTTTGGTTGACTTTTCCTATAGAAACCCTAATTTCCCATTTTCGACTTTTGATGAGTTAGGAGCATTTCTTGAGGAATCATGATCAACCCTTGATCAAATGATGGATAATACTTCAAAATATTGATGTTGACCAAAAATCTTGAAGTTTGGTTGTATTTGGGCTATAGTTGACTTTTGACCTAGTACAATTGATTTCCAGACATTTGAGTAGTTGACTGAGCAAACTTATTGCTCAAGGCATGAAATTTGGCATGGATGATCTTGAGGACATATTAAGACAATGTAGAACATTTGTGATCCTTTAGACTCATACATCTTGCTTGAAATTGAAACCCTAGTTTAAGGTTTATTGCCTTGGGAGGAGAATTTGTCTGGTTAACTCTTGGTCATCCTTGAGCAATTGAGGACCTCTAGAGGCATGTCTTGAGTGAAAATGGGAGGGGAAATTTTGGGGCACAACAGGAAGATTTTGAGTTCAGGGGGTAAATTATGTAAAAGGAAGGTATTAGCACCCTTTACATCTGTACTTATCTATGGGCTCTTAATTTCATAACTCACTTTCTTTTCATGTGTGAATTGTTTGAAAATATTTTGAAATGCCAATGTAAGGTGGACTTTGTAATAGTTCATGTATCAGTCCTCAAGAATGTATACAAAGTGTTTCGTAAAATATTTATTATTTTGAAAGTGTGATATGAGAAAATGTTTTGTTTGTGAGCAAACATTCAAGAGCCATATCCACTAGGTTTTTGTCTTTCCTATTCTTTCCTTTTCCTTTGGAGATAGTATTATCCATACCATTAGTTGGTAGGTAATCTTATCTATTCGATGTGAAGGGACATGCGTAGGGTCATCATACAGTCATCGAAGGAAAAATGGAAGGGTACTTTAGCAATTCAAAGGGACTATCATCATACTATTCGTAGGGTCACCGAGGGACTAGATCATCTTTTTGTAGGTAAATTGAGGGACTATGATCTTTTTTATCATAGAACTATGATGATTGCATTGAGGGTCTATTGCTAAAGAATTCTTACTTTCGAGGGACATGACCAATATTCGTAAGGCAACAAGAGAGGTTACCCTAGAGGTGTAAGTGTGAAGAGTGTTTATTTTCAGTTATTTTATCTTGAGATTAGGGTTGTCTATATTTGATTTTAATTCTTGCCATGAAAATCCTAATTACTAAAAAATAAAAATATAATGTGTGGGACATAAAGTGCAGAAAATTAAACCTAAGCTATTACATATTGTGAGCAGTTACATAATAGAAAAAAATGCGAAAAGATAAATCTAAGCTATTACATCGATAATTGCAACCTATACAATTGTCTAAGAAAATAACTGGAAAAAGATGAATGAAAGTGTTAGAAAATATATTTTGGTGTTTTTTATAGAAAATAATTTAAGTGTTAAAAGTAATTAAAAAACTAATTTCTAATTCATTTCAATTATTAAAACCTAAAGTCTAATTAGTTAAATAAAATTAATTGGTTAAGAAATAAACTTAAACTAATTATACTTTGAAAAGGTTTTTGGTTAATTGGTTAATTAGAAAATAAGCAATTCAATGGGAAGTAAAAAATAAGAGTTAGAAAAACTGGAAAAAAATAAGATGCATGAGGTAGGGATCGAAACCACCCCTTTGGCTCAAAGGTGACAACTTCATCCATTAGGCCATATGCTCGTTTATTATTGAGAATGAATATTAACCAAAATATAATGAACCTGTGTTAACCTATGAAATAAAGAAAATATTTTGATAAAAGGGGGGATCAAACCCACACCCTCTCATTCAACATGCGTCTCTCTTACTTGGCCATAGTTGTTTCGCGTCAATTCAATAACATGTAATATATATAAAACAAGTCAAGTTATAAAAATAAGAAATAAAAAAGAATTGAAAATGCGTGCGAGTGGTGGGATCAGTTGTTTTGAATGGACCAATCAGAGAGAGAGGGAAGGAGCCACACAGGCCCTTGACTTAGGCCAACGCCACCACCAACAGTGGCGCCACCTTCTTCTCTGTGAGGCCAAATGCCAAACCTGTAAAATCAAAGAAAAATGAAAAAGAAAAGCGTCTCCATCCACTAATTGAGACCCTACGGATTCAATGATGGTGTTAGTTTTGACTGAGAAGGCTCGTAGCTAGGGTTTCGAAACTTTGAGAGTTTTGAGGCCTAACAGTGGTGAATCATGATACCTACATTCAAACTCAGAAATAATGGTTCAAAACAATTCCAATCATCAATATGAGCATGAATATATGAATATAATTCATTTATATTGCATGAATAATATTTTAAAATCACAAAATATGAACAAACTGGAGATGTTTGGTTGGAGAGTTATGGGATGTTGTAGGGTTGAGTAATGATTGTGAATGACTCCTAGGGGTCTCAGAAAGGTGATGGGATGCTCAAAGTTGATTGAAACTTACTGGATAAAGAGCTTACTCGTACCTTAGTTTCTTTTCAAATTTTGAAGAATTAGGGTTGACTCCACAAGCTGCTATTCGTCCTCCTTTTGGTCTGAATGAAATGAGTATATATAGAAGAGAAGATTAGGTCAAATGGTGGGCTTGGACATCTCATAAAATCATATCTTTCATTTTGTTTAATAATAAGTTAAAATCTTCCAAAACCAAGAAGATTTGATTCACAAATAAGTCTACACGATTTGTAGCATGACCTTGGGCCTCCAAAAGATTCAGATCACAAGCCTTTAATGCCTTTTACATTTATTTAATATTTATTTAATTTAATCTTGAATTTAAATGAATAAAAAACAAAATAAATTAAATAAAAATTAAAATGATGAATGAATGGACTTAGAGGTCCTCTAAGGTGTCATAAACATGTTTTAACCTCAAAAGTTTGGCCCATTAGTCCAAAACTTCAAAGTTGTTCAATGAATGTTTCATGCATATCTCCAAATTTGCTCAACTTGCACCAATCATAAGTCTCTCAATATTTGTCATATAAAGGTGATCTTTTACTTTTTGAAACCTCAAGATGTATCCTACTACTTTCATTTTGATTACTTTTTCACTTGAAGTCTTTCACTTGATGTAAATTGCCTTCACAAAAAGTATCTTTTTGTTGACTTTCAAAATGACCTATAAAGTTTTGACTCATATCTCTCAAATGAGGCATTTTTAGCCTTGAGCTTAGAGATACAAAGTTGTAGAGAATTGAATTTACTTCAAGATGGGCTATTTTTGAGAAATTTATGATGAAGTATGTGAAACTTGTGTTGGTCAAAGTTCAATTGACTTCCCCTTAAGAAAACCCTAATTTAGTGAATTTTGACTTTTGTTGAATCTTGAGTTTTCTTGATGAATCATGATCAACCCTTGATCAAATGATGAATGTGACTTAAAAGTATTTATGTTTACCAAAAATCTTGAAGTTTGACTGTAGATTGGTCAATGTTGACTTTTTACCCAATACAATTGATTTTCACTCATATAAGTAATTGACTGAACAAACTTGTGAAGCAAGGCCTGAAACCTGACATGAGGATTTTTGAAGCATATGAGGAACTATGAAACCAATTTGAGGCATTAGGAACTTTCCTTTGAGAAAAACAAAACCCTGGTTGTAGGTGAATTTCTTAGGAGGAGGACTTATATGATCAGTTCCTTGTTTACCCTTAAGCAATTGAAACTTCTATGAGCCTGAGGGAGTGTCTTGAATTAGTTTATCTTGGAAGTGAGAGGGAAATTTTTTGGGTATAACAGCTGCCCATGTTCAATATTCTTAAACCTGAGTAGTTAGATTCGTATGTACGTCGTTCGTGATCTGAAGGTGGAAGAGGATTGAACACTTAAGTGCTCGGGAATTTGCATTCGCCGGTGCACGAAGTAACACTGTTGGTGTATTTCACTCCTTGAATGGTGTTAAAGATGCCATTCAGAGAGGTGACGGAGTTTCGCTAGACATGGGCTTATAGATGCCATCCAAAGTGTCTATTGATAGGAGTATCAAAATTAGTCTTTGTTCGACGGTATCTGAGAAGTATACTAGAATGAGTTTGTGTCTGACTGTATCTAGCAGGTGCGCTGGGGAGTGTCGGAATGAATCTTATGTCTTTACTGTATCTATAAGAGGATCATAACGCATATTCGCCCGACTGTATTTGAGATCCTTATTAGAATGAGTCTATGCCTGATTGTATCTAAAAGATGTACCGAAATAAATATTAGAATGAATCTATATCTTGATCGTATCTGAAGTGTATCTAGAACATGTACTGAAATGAATATCATAATGAATCTATATCTTGATTGTATCTGAACTGTATCTAGAAGATGTACTTTAATGATTCTACTCCTGACTGTATCCAAAGGAGTATCAGAATGAATCGTCGAATGATTGTATCTGAAGAATGATAAACTGTTGACAATATTTATCTATTTGTGAGCTGACCTGAAAAACAAAGTTATTTCTATGCAATGTCATGATGTATGTAATACATTGCGTAAGGATGCTCTCAAAATACATGAGAAAATGTTTTGTATGCGTATGCTATGATATTTTGTAAATGATGTATGGATGCAAGACGTCGCTGACGGCAGCAGTAGCTTCGTATAGTAATGTTTAGTTGGAGAAAATAAATCCCTGACTGTTGCTACGGATGAAGAATATGAATCTACAATTTCTGCTATGAACAATTTTTGCTTGGGGTTCCCGCTTTATGCTTGGGGATAAAAGTGTTTCATGAAAGTCAGTAGTCCATCGTTCTTTTATTGGGGAATTTGATTTTTAAATACCCTGACTGGGGATAAAAAATATGGATAATTCTCCAATGCATTATCTAACCAAGTTTCAGATACGGGTGTTGACTCTTATGGGGATAACCACCTTGAATAAACCTATTGGAGAAGAAAATCACGTTGGGAATTTTATGGTGTTGGAGAAATAAACTCCGATGGAAAACAAGATTCCTATAAACTACGCTGAGGTAATAAAACTCTTATATGGAACAAAACTCCATAGAATGCACTGAGGAAGTTTTTGCAAGATGCTGGGAAAATGATCATGTCAAGCTATCCATTGGAGATATGGAGATGAATTGTTGGAGAATGCCCCAATTTCTGCTCGAGAGTATATTATACCTGCTAGGAATTGCACCTTTATTGGCGGTAACTTCGTGAGGATTACTTTGTGGGGATTTGAGAATAGCTGAAACTTTATCCCAACTCCTAGGGTCTTTCGTAATTGATATTCTTGTTTTTATGCAAATATTTGTAACCAGTAATCATGTTCAAATGCATATGTTCATTCAAAGTAATCATTGGACGTATTTGCAAACAAAACAGAGGAAGTAAAACAATTTCGAAATTTGAAAAGGACTTGTATTGATTTAGAAAGTTTGCCTATAAACAGGTGATTTTATACAAAGAGACAGACATCCTAGTAAGAGTAAATCATCGTAAAATCTGAAAAGTAAAAAGTGGTAAACAAAGAAAAATAGCTATGTCGAAATGATCCCATCGAGTTTCAACTATGCTATTTCCCCTATGTTTTCAAGCATCTCATCACTTGTCGTCGGAAGAAGATGACTGGATTGATTTGTACCGTCTGAACTTGTCATTGGTAATAGTTGGATGTAAGTAGATGATCCAACGGGACATAGTTGTACGCTTTAATCCCTAACTTTTTCCTGGACCTTCCTTTCGGGTTTTCAGTCCACCGGGATACCCTTTTTTTCCCAAGCCGCATTTTCAGGTTTTCGACTTGCCGGGTGTATAATTTTTATTTATATGTCCCTAATTTTTTCCTAGGCCAGTCAACCTAGTTGGGTCTTTTTTTACGCGTATTATTTTTTGACTATGTCGGCATTCACAGGGTGCGGAAAATCTTCACCGTTCATGGTGGTAAGTATCATAGCGCCTCCAGTAAATATATTCTTGACCACAAATGACCCTTCATATGTGGGAGTCCATTTTCCCCTGGGATCACCTTGTGGTAGGACAATACGCTTTATTACCAAATCACCAGACTGGTACACCTGATATTTGACTTTCTTGTTAAAGGCCTTGGTCATGTGTTTCTGATACATCTGACCATGACAAACAACCGCAAGCTTTTTTTCATCAATCAAATTTATCTGGTCAAGTCGAGTCTGAATCCATTCGTCTTTATCTAAATCTGCGTCTTTCATAATCCTTAATGAAGGAATCTGGACTTCAAAAGGTAAGACAACCTCCATACCATAGACTAGAGAGAACGAGGTTGTTCCAGTTGATGTACGTCCAGAAATGCGATAACCATGAAGAGAAAATGGTAAAATCTCATTCTAATCTTTGTATGCCACCGTCATATTCTGCAAGATCTTCTTGATATTCTTGTTAGCGGCTTCCACTGTGCCATTCATCTTTGGTCGGTACGGAGAAGAAATGTGATGCTTAATCTTGAACTGCATCCAGAGTTCTGTGATTATAGTATTATTAATATTGGTACCATTGTTTGTGATGATCCTTTCAGGGATGCCATACCGATAAATAAGATTATGCTTAATGACCCGAGTCATAACAATCTTGGTAACGGAAGCAAACGAGGCTGCCTCTACCAACTTTGTGAAGTAACCAATAGGGACAAGGATGAAACGATGCCCATTGGAAGCAGTAGGCTTAATCTCTCCAATCATATCAATGCCCCACATTGAGAACAACCAAGGAGTAGTCAAGACATTCAAAGGAACTAGAGGCACGTATACTTTGTCAGCATAAATATGGAATTTGTGGCAAGTTCTGGAATGATGATGGCAATCAGTTTCCATGGTAGACCAATAATAACCCGCTCTCAGAATCTTCTTAGCCATCGTATGTCCATTGGAGTGAGTACCAAAGACACCTTCGTGCATATCTTACATGATCTTCTCAGCTTCCTTCTTGTCTACACAACAAAGCAAAGTTGAATCGTGGTCGCGCTTGTATAAGATTTCGTTACTCAGAAAGAACTTGGCAGAGAACCTCCTTACAAACATCTTATCATTGATGGATGCCCCCTTGAGGTACTCTTGAGCCTCGAGGTATCTTTTCACTTCATGAAACCAAGGCATTTCTTCTACTCCATCAGTATCAACTTTGTACCAATGTGCCGCTTCGTATAGCCCTTTAATAGTAATCTGAGAAGCTTCATTATCCTGTCTGACTTTGAACATTGATGACATGGTAGCTAGTGCGTCTGCCAATTGATTCTCTTCTCGTGGAATATGTTCAAAAGTGATATCTTCGAAGCATGGAATTAACATCAACACATGATCTCGATAAGGAATGAGATTTGGATGCCTTGTGTCCTATTCTCCCTTAATCTGACTGATCATCAGGGCTGAGTCCCCATACACATCCAAGAACTTGATTCTCATATCAATGGCAGCTTTGATACCCATGATACATACTTCATACTCTTCCATATTGTTGGTACATTCAAAGCAAAGTCTAGTGGTAAATGGTGTATGGCAGTCTTTGGGAGAGACAATCACCACACCAATTCAATTACCAAGCGGGTTGGAAGCTCCATCAAAAACCGTAGTCCAATGGGATCCCGATTAAGGTCCTTCATACGTTCTAGGTTCTTCATAATCAGTAACTAGCATGATATTCTCATCTGGGAACTCAAAATTCATACACTGATAGTCATCTACAGCTTGATGACCCAAATGATCTTCCAGTACAGTTCCTTTGATTGCTTTCAGAGTAGTATGCAGAATGTTGTATTCTGTCAAAACTATCTGCTATCTTGCTATTCTTATAGAGAGAGTGGGCTTCTCGAATATGTATTTTATTGGATCCATTTTAGAGATCAACAAAGTAGTGTGAGTCAACATATATTGTATTAGTCCGCGAGCAGCCCATACCAAAGCGCAACAAGTTTTCTCGAGTAGTGAGTATCTTGTTTCACAATCGGTAAACTTTTTGCTAAGGTAGTATATTACATGCTCTTTTCAACCAGACTCATCATGTTTCCCTAATACATACCCCATTGAGTTCTCTAACAGCGTTAAGTACATGATAAGGGGTCTTCCTTTAACGGGAAGTATCAGAATCAGAGGTTCTTGGATGTACTCCTTGATTTTGGCAAAATCTATCTGACAATCATCATTCCACCTCATTACTTAACCTTTCTTCAGTAACTTGAAGATTGGATCACAAGTAGCGGTCAAATGGGCAATAAATCTGGAAATGTAGTTCAATCGTCCCAAGAAACTTCTGACTTCCTTTTCAGTACAGGGAGCTAGCATTTCTTGAATGGCTTTAACCTTGGCAGGATCAACTTCAATACCTTTACCACTAACGACGAAACCTAGGAGTTTACCCGATCTTACCCCAAAGGTGCACTTGTTTGAATTCAGCCTCAACTTGTACTTTTTCAACCTCTCGAACAACTTGTTCAGGTGGTCGAGATGTTCTTCTTTATTCTGAGACCTGGATATCATGTCATCAACGTAAACCTCTATCTCGTGATGGATCATATCATGGAACAAATCTACCATAACACGCTGATATGTTGCATCGGCATTCTTCAAACGAAAAGGAATAACTTTGTAACAAAAAGTGCCCCACTGTGATACATAATTAGTCTTCTCCATGTCTTCAGGTGCCATCATGATTTGATTATAACCATAGAAAACATCCATGAAGGAAAATACTTTGTGCTGAGCGGTGTTGTCAACCAGAACATCAATATGCATAAGCGGAATGTCATCTTTGGGGCTTGCTCTATTCAGATCCCTATAGTCTATACACATATGTACCTTACCGTCCTTCTTAGATACTGGAACGGAATTTGTGACCCACTGAGGGTAGGACGTAACGGCTAAGAAACCTGCATTGAACTGCTTCATAACCTCAACTTTGATCTTTCAAACATCTCGGAACGCATACGATGAACCTTCTGCTTTATAGGAGGACAACCTTCCTTCGTCGGTAGATGGTGAACTACAATGCCAGTATAAGGCCCTAACATATCTTTGTAAGACCAAGCAAAGATCTCAGTATAGTTATGTAATATCTAGATTAACCTCTTTTTGACATTGTCTTCTAGGTCGGAACCAATCTTGATTTCTTTCCTGACCTCTTCAGTACCCAAGTTCACAACCTTGACTGGATCTTCATGCAGTTGTATGGATCTTTCTTCTTGCTCTAACAGTCTAGCAAGCTTTCCAGGCACTTCACAATCTTCCTCATCTTCGTCCTCGGCTTGGTAGATCAAATTTTCAAAGTCATAATTGGCGATAGCAGAATTGTTATCAATGGGACCCATAGTTGATGTGGATATGCAATTCGTGTGGGTGTGTGTAAGAACACATAATTATCTTGAAAGTAATAAAGTAAAAGAAATACAAAGAGTGCAAAATTTTAATGCAAACGTCCAATGATTTATCGAATGAAAATATGTGAATAAAATATGACAACCCTAACAAATGAACTGTTACGCCCCAGGTAAGGCCCAAGGTTTATTGTCCAAATTACATAACTAAAGAACTTGAAAACAAGAAAACAAGAAATAGAATTTACTCCTGACTAAAGGAGATTGGTATAAAGTCTTCAACCTTCCAATTGTTGAGCCCACTGCTGGTGGTAGGGAAGTCCAATTGTCTATGTCACAATTGCTATCAACATCTTCTACAACATTGACTTGATTTTTGTGAACTCCATTATTGTTGATGAAGAATGGCGGTCTCCCAGAATTAGCACGGGCATGACGAACAACCCTCTGAGCCTCTGAGATGAAACCCAAACAAAACTTGTCGGATTTGTAAGGAATGTCGGGAAGCCGACCCCAAATAGTCCAACCACCTTCTTCTACCACAACCCTAACATCTTTCAGAGAAGCCATTCTTGGTGGAATTTTGATAACCTTAGGAACAGTATGAGTAGCCTTAGCAACAGAAGTTGTTTGAGGAATAACTTCAAAGGTCTGGAAAGGAGTCTCAAAGAATTCACCATCCATATCAACATACTTGAAGGAGTTCAAGTGGCTCACAATGTATTCTTCTTCACCATAAACTGTAATGATTTTTCCTTTCACTGGATACTTCAACTTCTGGTGTAAAGTAGAATAACAACGCCTTCTTCATAAAACCAAGGGCATCCAAGCAAACAGGAATAGGCTGGGCGAATGTCCATCACAAAGAAAGTAGAATCTAAGGCTTGGGAACCCACTTTGATTGGAAGATCAAACTATCCATGCACCATTCTTTTTGAACCATCAAAAGCTCTTACCACAACATCACTGGGTTTTAGCACAACCCCTTCACAATCAAGTTTGTCTAGAACAACTTTTGGCGATACATTTAATGAGGAACTTGTGTATGCCAACGCATGAGATAAAGTAGTGCCATTATACTCAATAGAGACATGCGGGGCTTTATTATTATTCCTTCATGTAGGAGTCTAATCAGCGTCAGAAAATCCTAGCCCATTATCAGTTGTCAGGCTAGCAACACATTTTTCGAACTGATCACCAGAGATTTCCTGTGGTACATGAGCAGATTTCAAAAACTCTACTAAAGCCTGAGCATGGGCTTTAGAACACAACAAGAGAGATATCATAGATATTTTGGAGGGAGTCAGCCCCAACTGTTAAACAAGCTTATAGTCACTCTTTCAAATAATTTTCAATACGTCCTCCATATCTTGCTTGAAGGTATCTTCAGCAACAACCTCTTTCGGTGCCTCAGTTTGGGCAGGCTCAGTCATCTGTTCTTTGTCATGAGTCTCAGCATTTGACTCATTAGCAGTGATACGAGCTGGTGTAGTAATAACCTTTGGAGAGATATTTGGAGAGAAAACCCTTCCACTTCTGGTAACCTTACTAGTCCCTACAATATTGGTGACATTAGGATTAGTAACTTCAGTATTTTCACTCTCGACAGCCAATGGTTCTTGCTTGACGCTATGGTAGTAGACATCTGCTCCATAATTCCAAGGGATAGCCTTGTCGGAGGAATATGGAATTGGCCCAGGTGCGATAATGATTAGAGGATTAACCCTAGGCTCGACAGTAATCTTCACAGGACCCTTAGAAGTGATCTTCACAAGAGTAGTGGAAATTGTAATCACAAACACATCCTCAAGCTTCAGGCCTTAAGACACACTTTCATATAAGCTTTCTACAGAAGGAGTCTTCTCAAATAGAATTACACTATCATCCATCAAACGTTGAATACCTTCCTTCAGCAGCACACAACCATTGGATTGGGATGCACAATGGTTGCAATTTTCAATGCAACCCAGAAATAAACCGGCTCGCAACAACTTCTTCTTAACAATCGTCGAAGGAGTAGTCAAGTCACTCACAACAAAAACATAAGAAACATCATCAACAATATTAACGATCTTGTCATGATTAGGCATATGAGCGGTAATCACATTAGGAGACTCAAGAGGTCAAATGCAATCTCCTTAGAGTCAATCTTATCTTGAATCTTATTTTTCAGAGCCCAACAACCATTAGTGTCATTTCCAGGACTGTTGGAGTGATATGCACACCTTGCATTTGGGTTATAACTGGGAGAAGAAGTATTTGGGATTCTAAGGATGATCCTTCAATGTATTCAACTCTGCTTTCAACATGTGTTGCAATGCTTGAGACAACGACATGTTAATTTTTGTGAAATATCTCCTAGGTGCGACCTGCCTACACTGGTTATTCTATTGTTGTTGTTGAACTAATGTAGGATAAGAGATCAGAACTGCCCCCACAGATGGGTTGCGGTCACTCTTATTACGACCCTTCTGGAAGTACACAACATTGGATTCTTTCTTACCGTTGTATGACTTCTTTGCACCTGAATTTTACCACTTTTGATTCCATTCTCAAGATGCCCACCTGTCGATATCAGCTCGGTGAAACCGGCTGAAGAACTTCCAAGTAGGTGATTATAGAAAGGACCTGTTAGCATACTCATGAACATGTCAACCAATTCCCTATCAGCTAAAGGAGGTTGAACTCTGCCTGCAAGATCTCTCCATTTCTATGTGTAATCTTTAAAGCCTTCATCAGAACCAATGGGCATACTCTGTAGTTGCATGCAGGTTGGTGTCAAATCAGAATTATACTGATACTGTCTATAGAAAGTTGCAGCCAAATCTTCCCATGTATGAATATTGGTACCTTCGAGTTGATAGTACCATTCCAATTGTGTTCTAGACAGACTCTCTTGGAAGAAATGCAACCACAATTTCTTATCAGCAATGTGTGGTTAGATTTTCCGAACATAAGATCTCAAATGTAGCTTCCGGCAAGAAACACCGTCATACTTAGAAAAGGTAGGAGTTTTCAACTTTAGGAGGAATGACGACTCCTGAGACTAAACCCAACTCCTCAAAGTTCAAGCCAGACACCTTCTGAATCTCCATAGCTTTTAGACGCTCTTCTAACAACTTATACTTCTCATCAACATGGGGATATTGTTCATCCAAATAATCTTCTTCCTCTTCATCATAATATTTGTCATAACCATGGTTACTTCTTTTCTCAGTTTTATTACTCTTACCATCTTCATCATGTTCATCTTCTTCATATAATGGGATATCAATATCTTGAGCTTGCTTGACTGGACCTCTGCACCTTTCCCCATGTTAATGATGTCGGTTTGTTTCTTTATCTTTTTCTTCTTCTCTTTGGCGATGAGCGCCTTCAGTTCTTCTTGCCACTTGGCTAAGCTTAGGAACATCTTTCAGCCTGGAGATCTTTGACCGTTTGTTAGAGAGCCATTTCGACTGAAATAAATAGTAAGAAGATGAGAAACTTGTCTTGGAAATCTTTTTTGCAATGATATGTATGGCATGTAGATGCATATGCAATGTTTTCTAGGATCTCGTGGAATTTAAATTTGTTAATCAAAAGGAAACAGAAGCAAAGACTCTTATAGTAAGTACAAATTATAACTGCCTCTTAGGCTTATAATGAAAACAAAAGGGTTTCAAGGAAACAAATTATGAATTCCTAAGACATAAGACTCAAGTCTCCCATGGACGCTTCCTCTTTGTGTTGACATATGCATTAAGGATTTGCTCTTTGTAAAGTCATTTTGTCAGCTCTAACACTTTCTTCTCGCTAGCATAAAACTGAGTCTCTAATGTGTCCATTTCTTCTTTCAATTGAATCTAAGACTTCTATAACTCTTCAAGGTCATTAGGAATATCTGGATGGAAAATGGTATGAGGAACATCTCTTTCAACAACAAGTTCCACAATTACTGGTAGGACAGTAGGATATGGAATTATAAGATTTTGAGCACGAGATCGCACCTATCTGAGGTAGGGCTCTAAAGGGATGGAGTTATTTTGTCCTAAAGTCTTGCTATCAATATTTTTCACCATGCTCCAAGCACGTATAAACCTTTTATGGTAACCTCGAGGATCATTCTCGTAATCGAATACACTACCCTAGATAAGCATATCATGAGGATCGTCTCTTTGAGCATAAAAAAATTGACTTAGAAATAGAGAAGGGTTGTAAGTAATACCTCCCCTTATTACAAGGAGTGGTACATTATGGAATTTCCCACAACAGTCAATAATAGTGATGTCCTCCTGAGATCGAGAACACCAATAGATATCTGAATGAGAGAGTGACATTATCCTTTGAGACCATTTCAAACCTTGTTCATTCTTCATCACTGATCGAGAAGGTGCGAAATAAACTACCTAGATAGTAAAGGTATACAAGAAATAAGAGTCCCTTGCTTCCTCATAGTACAAGTGTGAAGAGAGTGCAAAATATCTCCAAGCAAAATTGAAACAGGATTATGAGTAAGAAAAGTTTTGATGGCGCGCACCTCTATGAGTTGGTTTGGATTAGGGAATAATACAAAACCATAGATTAAAAAGAGCAAAGATCTCATCAAAATCATGAAAACTCATAGCATATGCAAATAACTGAGCTTTCTCTATCAGAAATCTAGCAAGAAAACCTTTAACTCCACTTCTTGTTTCCCAATTATATACAATGTCTGACCACTTCAGATGTAAGGCTACTGCAATAACTTCAGGTTTTGGAACTTTCTCTAAATATGTGAGGGGTGTCTGATCAAGAATAGGTACTCAAAGTAGCTTAGAGAACTCTTCCATTGTGGGTACCAACTGGTAATATGGGAAGGTAAAATAGTGGTGCTTATGATCAAAGAACTGGAACAGAACACTCATCATATCTTCTTCAATACCTGAGGTAACCAAGCTGAGTAGATAACCATGCCTTTTAGTGAATTGAGAGTTTTTGGGAACCTTTGAGATTAACTCCTTAATCTTGGAAGGTACCCTTACAAATTTGATTCAGATAGTGTTTCTGCGAGCGGAGGCCACAACCTGCAACAAATAACAATGATAAATCCCTAGGTCCTTGAAATGGTTAGTGAAAATGTTATGTTATGATGATATGATGTCATGCTGTTATGTTCATGTTAAATAAGTAGAAAACATAAACAAGTCACACATGAGCCTTAGGTTTAAAGGCTTGCATGAAGTCCATAGGTAACTACCCTTTCCCTCTGAAGTTAAGTTGGCTCAACTTGTCTTAAAATAGTAATTGGGTTCTAAGAATCTCATATCATAGATCTTTCTCAAAGGCTTTATTTTAGCATGGCAAATGAATTGCCACCAAAACATCCTGAAAGATGAATATCAATGAGTGTAGCCTCGAGAATCAACCAACTTCAGATTGCACCAAAGTCGGCTATCTCACTACCTTCTAGGCCTAATTTTATCCTTGACTGCTCAAGGAACATCAGTACAAACTAAAGTGTAACACTAACTGTAGCTATCATGTTAACCATATCAGTCTACACCGTACAATCTTTATGATCTATTGCTATATACCTAAGGAATCACCGGATCCGGGTGTAGGATCTTTCACACAAGTAATACCCAAACAAGCCCTTAAATTTAAAGCAAACAATTCAAACAATTAAAGCAAGTAAAAGTGATCTAAACTCTAAGGTAACCCCTCTTTTTGAGTTTACTTCCCCAACAGAGTCGCCAGTTCTGTAATATGATGGGAGAACTGACTTTTTTAGTGTCATTGCAAATGTGCGATTAGCATGAGTCGCCACCGACTTTTCTTTTATCCAATACCTAGGAAAGGTGAAAAGAACATGAAAGACCTTTTGAAAGATTTTGAGTTCGGGAGGTAAATTATGTAAAAGGAAGGTATTAGCATCCTTTACATCTGTAGTTATCTACGGGATCTTAATTGCTTAGCTCACTTGCTTTTCGTGTGTGAATTGTTTGAAAATATTTTGAAATGCCAATGTGAGGAGGACTTTGTAATAATTCTTGTATTAGTCCTCAAGAATGTATACAAAGTGTTAAGTAAAAATATTTATTGTTTTAAAAGTGTGATATGAGAAAATGTTTTGTTTGTGAGCAAGCATTCAAGCATCCTAACCACTAGGTTTTTGTCTTTCCTATTATTTACTTTTCCTTTGGAGATGATATTATCCATACCATTAGTTGGTAGGTAATCTTATCTATTGGATATGGAGGGACAGGCGTAGGGTCATCATACAGTCAATGAAGGCAACATGTAAGGGTACTTTAGCAACTCAAAGGAACCCTCATCATATTATTTGTAGGGTCATCGATGGCCTAGATCAAATTTTAATAGGCAACTCAAGGGACTATGATCTTTTTTATCGTAGGGTCTATGATGATTGTATCAAGGGTCTATTGGTAAAGAATTCTTACTTTCGAGGGACATGACCAATATTTGTAAGGCAACAAGATAGGTTACCCTAGAGGTGCAAGTGTTAAGAGTGTTTTATTTCAGTTGTTTTATCTTGAGATTGGGGTTGTCTATATTTGATTTTAATTCTTTCCATGCAAACCCTAATTACTAACAGTTAAAAATATAATGTGCAGAATGTAAAGTGCAGAAAATTAAACCTAAGATATTACATCGATAGTTGCAACCTATACAATTGTCTAAGAAAATAACTGGAAAAAGATGAATGAAAGTGTTAGAAAATATATTTTTGGTGTTTTTTGTGGAAAATAATTTAAGTGTTAAAAGTAATTAAAAACCAAATTTCTAATTCATTTCAATTAATAAAACCTAAAGTCTAATTAGTTAAAGAAAATTAATTAGTTAAGAAATAAACTTAAAACTAATTATACTTTGAAAAGGTTTTTAGTTAATTGATTAATTAGAAAATAAACTATTGAGCGGGAAGAAAAAATAAGGGTTAGAAAAACTGAGAAAATAAGATGCATGGGGTGGGAATCGAACCCATCCCCTTTGGCTCAAAGGTGACATCTTCATCCATCAGGCCATATGCTTGTTTGTGATTAAGAATGAATATCAATCAACATATAATGAACCTACGTTAACCTGGAAAATAAAGAAAAGACTTTGGCAAAAGGGGGGATCGAACCCATGCCCTCTCGTTCAACATGCATCTCTGTTACCACTTGGCCATAGTTGTTTTGTGTCAATTAAATAACACGTAATATATACATAAAATAAGTTAAATTCTAAAAATCAGAAATCAAAAAGAATTGAAAACGCGCGCTAGTGGTGGGATCAATTTTTTTGAATAGAACAATTAGAGAAAGGGAGGGAGCCACGCAGGCCCTTGACTTAGGTCAGCACCACCACTAACGGTGGCGCCACCTTCTTCTCCAGTGAGGCCAAATGCCAAACTTGCAAAATCAAAGAAAAACGAAAAAGAAAAGCGTCCCGATCCACTAATTGAGACCACAACATTTCAATAGTGGTGTTAGTTTTGACTGAGAAGGCTCGTAGCTAGGGTTTCGAAACATTGAGAGCTTCGAGCCCTAGCAATGGTGAATCGTGATACCTACATTCAAACTCAGAAATAATGGTTTAAAACAATTCCAATCATAAATATGAGCATTAATATATGCATATAATACATTTATATTGCATGAATAAATAGTTAGAAATCGCAAAATATGAACAAACCAGAGATGTTTGGTTGGAGAGTTCTGGGATGTTGTAGGCTTGAGTAATGATTGGAAACAACTCCTGGGGGTCTCAGGAAGGTGATGGGATGATCAAAGTTGATTGAAACTTGCTGGAGAAAGAACTTAGTCGTGCCCTAGTTTCTTTGCAAATTTTAAAGAATTATGGTTGACTCCACAAGCTTCTATTCATCCTCCTTTTGGTTTGAATGCAATGAGTATATATCGAAGAGAAGATTAGGTCAAATGGTGGGCTTGGACATCTCATGAAATCATATCTTTGATTTTGTTTGAAAGTAAGTTAAAATCTTCCAAAACCAAGAAGATTTGATTCACAAATAAGTCTACACGGTTTGTATGATGACCTTGGGCCTCCAAAAGATCCAGATCACAAGCCTTTGATGCTTTATACATTTATTTAATATTTATTTGATTTAACTTTGAATTTAAATGAATAAAAATAAAAATAAATGAAATAAAAAAAAATGATGCATAAATGGACTTAGAGGTCCTCTAAGGTGTCATAGACATGTTTGAACCTCAAAAGTTTGGCCCATTAGTCCAAAACTTCAAAATTGTTCAAATGAAAGTTTTATGCATTTCTCCAAATTTGCTTAACTTGCACCAATCATAACTCTCTCAATATTTGTCATATGAAGGTGATCTTTGAATTTTTGGAAACCACAAGATGTCTCTTACTACTTTCAGTTTTATTACTTTTTCATTTGAAGTTTTAACTTAATGTAAATTGCCTTCACAAAAAGTCTCTTTTTTTCGACTTTCGAAATGACCTATAAAGTTTTGGCTCATATCTCTCAAATGAGGAATTTTTGGACTTGAGCTTAGAGAGACAAAATTATAGAGAATTGAATTTCCATGAAGATAGGATTTTGTTGAGAAAATTATGATGAAGTATGTGAAATTTGTGCTTGGTCAAAGTTCAGTTGACTTCTCCTTAAGAAAACCTTAATTTAGTAACTTTTGACTTTTGACGAATCTTGAGTTTTCTTGATGAATCATGATCAAACCTTGATTAAATGATGAATGTGACTTCAAAATATTGATGTTGACCAAAAATCTTGAAGTTTGACTTTATATTGGTCAATGTCGACTTTTTACCCAATATAATTGATTTTCACTCATATGAGCAATTGATTGGGCAAACTTGTGAAGCAAGGCCTGAAACCTGACATGAGGATTATTTGAAGCAATTGAGGAACTATGAAACCCATTTGATTCATTAGAATCTAAATTTCCTTTGAGAAAAACAAAACCCTAGTTGTAGGTGATTTTTTTAGGAGGAGGACTTGTCTGATTAATTCCTTGAGTACCCTTGAGTAATTGAAACTTCTATGAGCCCGAGGGAGTGTCTTGAATTAATTTTTATTGGAAATGCAGGGAAAGTTTTGGGGTATAACACAGATGTTTGTGAATGGCCTCTGAATGAAGACAAAGCAGCATATTGATACAACAATTGGTGGCTCATCCAACTTTACAACAACCATTGATGTAAAAGAAGATTATTGAAGCCATTACTGTAAATGAGAATCAGGATCTATATGAATGGGTTGTAAGTAAATCGGAGAGGGTGATTGATCTAATGTAAGAAGTTAAAAAGAAACTAAAAATTGAAGAGGCAATTGTTGCATAAGTTGAGAAAAAGATGAAAGCAATGAACATGGGTACTCAATAGGTAGCTCAGGTTTAACAGGTACAAAAGGTTGTTTATGAAATTTGTAGTGGACCATATATTACTGTGCAATGTCTCACGACTCCACAACAAATTGAGGAGATAAAATTTTTAAAGCATCATAACCCATATTCTAACACCTATAGTCCTGGGTGGAAGAATCATCCTAACTTCTCTTGGAAAGATCAGCAACAACAAGCTCCTCATAAGGCAAAGTGGAAGGTGGCTATTGAAAAGATGGCTGCCCACACCTATAAATTTCAAGAAGAGACAAGGAAAAAACACATGAATGTTGATGATCATATCATAGAAGTAGAGTTGAAAGTGAGAGAGAACAAGAAAAAATAGGAAGAAGTGGTATCACCCGTGAAGCTAGCTGAAGAGAAGACTAAACCAGTGATCAAGTTGTCGTATCCCTCTCGAGTGGAATAGAATGACACAAAAGAGAAATACTTTGATAAATTTGTCAAACTGTTCAAAAAGCTGGAGATCAACATACCGTTCTTTGAAGCACTCTATAAAATTCCCTTGTACCATAAATTCATTTAGGAGGTACAAACAAAAAAGATACCAACAGAAGATGGATAGGTACCAGTTGATGAGAAATTATGCACAATCACTCCCGAGAGAAATATCCCTATCAAGGGAAAATTCAAGAGGGTTCTAATTGATTCTGGTTCTAGTGTGAGCTTAATGCCATTATCTATCTTCAAAAAGCTTTGTATTGAAAAGATAAGCAGGAGTGGGACAAAATTAAAATTTACTGATAACACCATCAAGCAGTCATACGGGATAGTGGAAGATGTATTGGTGGAAATTGACAATTTTATCTTTCCCGTTGATTTCCAGATCATGGATATTCCTGAAGATGAAGAGACTTCTATCATTCTTGGTCGACCATTTCTGCTTACTAGTCGGTGTAATTTTGATATCGAGACAAGTAATCTAAATTCAAAATCATTTGATGAGGATATAACTTTGAAGGTCTTGGAAATCAAGAAGCAAGGTGTAAGTGGAAAGAATACATCTTCAGTCTGTATGATCAAAGTAGATGGAGAAAGCAAAATTTTAAAATCACTCCCATAAGAAGTCTCAGGCATAATCAATCAGGTGGCATCAATTAAAATTCACAAGTTCATTCAAGAAGTCAAGAAGAGAAAGAAGAAGGAACACCGAGGTGAGAAAATGGAAGTTGGAAGTGACCTGAAGCACAAAGTGGGTCCTATTTTTGATCTAAATTTGTTTTGGGTTGCGAAAGGACAAGCAACAAGGTTTGGAAGAGGAAGTACCCCCCATAATAAAGTGGATGAACCGTCGAGCCATGCGACGTTAAACGAAGCGCTTCGTGGGAGGAAACTCACGCTCTTACTTACTTAGTTTTTCTTTTTGTTGTTTGTTTTGTTTGCAGGTAATAAAAAGGGGGGCCTTTCAAGTGAAGGCGAGGATGCAGTAGTTGGTGTTGCATTACCCTCTATGAGTCACCCTTCTCGATATTGTTTTAAAACATTAGGGTTAATGTTTAGTTCAAGTTTGGGGGGAATTTACTGCTTTGCTTTGATATTTATTTGTTCGTGTTATGTTATTTGTTGTGTAAATCCACTAGTTGTTCCTGCCTAAATTTTGACCGAAATTTTTTATTTTCCACACGAGCTTGCAATTCAAAGAGATCGATAATAGTATAGAGAGATAAAGGGATGATTGTCTGAGGGTAGGATGTTCGAAATAACATGACAATAATACGAGTCTAATGTGTAGATTTTTCCCATAGTGCTTGAATCATGAGAAGTACTCCTTGAATAGTTTATCTTTACAGTCTGGTATAATATAGATTCACATGCATGTATGATTAGTTGAGAAATAAATAAATGTGGCACCAAGTGATGAAAGAGTGGTAAAAGGCAACTGACTCGCTAAGTTGGATAGTCCTCACCCGATTATTCATCCTAAAGGGGTTGATCCCCAAACATCGTCTAAAAGGATAATATATAAACTGAAAAATTTTGAAAATTTCATCTGAAATTAAAAAATAGAAAAAGTTTCTTATTTGGTGCCTAAACAAAAAATTTCTTGATTAGTACAAAGCATAGTTGGAGAGGTATCTGAAGAGGAAGCTCAAGATTAAAAGGTTATTACACAAAATCCTCGCATCATGTGAACATCAGATGAACTACCTTTTTGATCAATGTGAACGGATGTCTCACGTATGAGTACCAGTATGGTGCGAATTTCATAAGCTCTTGTAGTTATCGCTTGAGGTCAAGCAACGATTTAAGTTTTGGGGAGTTTGATCAGTGGTTTTTACATAATTATTTACCATTGATTTCAGTTACCTTTTCTTTTTAGTGTCGAGTGTTTTATTTCATTTTACCACTTTTTATGCTTTGGTTGTGTGTTTTACTATTTTCAGGTTCAAAGTAATAAATCGAGACAAAACGGTGCAAAACTCAGAGTTTCGAAAGAAATGCAAAAATCACACTTCAGGAGGCCTGACACGGATGGTCGTGTCACCTGACACGAGCTGTGTCAGGAGGAGTACTCAGAACACATTGAAGATAAATAGAAGACAGGGGTGCAACATGGGCGGCCGTGTGGCTTGACATGGGCCATGTTGCTACTCCAAGGACTTAAACAAGAAAATAAAAAATCAAGAGGCCAACACGGGCGACCATGTTGCCTGACACGGGCCGAGTTGGCCTGTGACACTGATTTCTTGACTTTTTTCTATTTTGGCCATATGTTAAATTGTGGGGGCGTTTTGGGCACTTCTCACCGACTTAAGTGAGTTTTTGCTGTTTAGATGAGTTTCCAGGATGAAGTAGGGGACTTTTTTCCAAAAAAGAATAGTTTACACGATTGAAGATTAGAGAGATCAAGGTTCTTGCAGAGTAGAAGATTCTCATAAGCGGAAGCAATTTAAGATCGTAGTTCCAAATACCTGCAATGTCTATTTTTTATCTTGTAGTTATTTTGAACAATATGAGTAGCTAAACCCCCCAATGCTATGGGTGTCCCTATTTTGCAAATGTAATGATTTTGAATTCTTGATTTTAATACAATAGTTTCTTTTCAATTTAATTCTTCAATGTTCTTATGATTTTCCTATCAGGCAAATAGGGATTGATTCACAGTTAACAATTAGGGTTGGACCGCCATTATTAAGGTTTTTGAACAATTAAACTATAGTAGATATCACCTAGGACTAGGGATACCCTATAGTTACTGTTAAAGTCTTGATAAAATAAATGTCTGGTTTCATCATAATTCTATAAGGACCTAGGTATTAGGATGAAAAACCAAGGATTTTCCCACTAAGGACTTAGGGGAAAACAAACTAAAGATCTGGTAGTTAAAGGTTATGAACTTGTTGAAGAAATCAAGAGTCAAGGTTATTACAATGCAAAAAACACACTTACACCTAGCATGATCCTCATATTAGTGAAAAGCCAATTTATATTTCTGCTTATTGTTAAGCAACAATTTCAAAACGAAAACCCCAATTCAAGTTTTTGTTTAATTGAACCACAAATTGAACTCGATACTGATACACAGTCCTTGATATTGATACTTTAGGATTTCCCATTATTACTACATTGGCAAAAAGTTTAGCTACCCATGATCATGGTAACTTATACAAAAAGAAATAAATGGAGATGAATGAGCACCAAATATGATTCCTCGATTCTTTGATGCACACTCAGCTTGATTCTTCTATTCCCTCCCTTAAGTATCTATTACAACTGAATCTAACATAACTGCTTAACTATTACAAAGTATATTCAAAACATGAGATGATTCCCTTCTATGTTGCACTTGATCCCTTTTTATAGCATTTTTGGCCACCTGGGTTCACTTAGCGGAGTTAACTTCACTAAGAAAAGTTTTGAATTTTCAAACCGCCTTGTAGGAACCGCCAAATTTCGCTACACGAAGTATAGTTCTCTAAGCTAAATTTCCTTTGTTGCTTCTTGCCACAAGCTAATCTGGAGTGTTTTGGCTCTGTCTTGAATTCTCTAAGGAAAATAAGTTCGTTTAGCGACTTGGTCTTTTGCTTTTATTTTGCTTCACTTTGCTGTTAGACAACCTAGAAGCTTTGCCTTTGAATCGATAGAAAAATATAGTTCGCTTAGAGAATCAGGACATGTTTTGTTGGCTTTTTCCTTCTTTTGATCCATCCCTGCAATAATTAACCACACATCATTAGAAGTATCATTTTCTTGACAAAGTGTGTATTTTTTCATGAATAAGTGTTTCATTAATTTGATAAATGCTGTTTTTTTATAAGTGAAGGCAATTCATTTTTGGGCATTTGTCAAATACTCCCTGAAATTCTGGTATGACCTAACTCAGATGTCCTATGACATGTTGAGACATCTGATACGGCATAAACAAAATTCAAGGTATCAACAATAAAAACAGTACTGAAAAGCATAAACAACACATGAGAATTATAAATCCAGTTCGGAGCAACTCTCTTACTCTAGAGGCATACCAAGCTAGGGACAAATCCCATATGATAGTATCAATTTTAAGATAAACTTCCCCGTTTAAAACTTCTCACTTAATCACTACCTGTGCTATATTTATATCTAAGACTCACCTAGATATGAGGCCCTATTTAATCCCTCTTCAATCACAGACAATGATTGGATCAACATAAATAATTCTGAACAAACAGGAATACACACTTCCATGACAATACCTATCCAAGACTCTTGACTAAGAACACAACTTAGATTTGCTTCAAAACTTCCTCCAATAAAAATACTCAACTCATTACTTTACAGCTTCTGAATGAGAACACAATGACAATCTAACAACTCGAGTGGTTCACTCATACCAACTCTCCTAGAGAGTGACACAACGACAAAGCCCTAGAATTCTAAATATTTAACCCATGCCTTTCTTAGGTTACAAATACTTCTATTTATAACCTATACCCAATTGGATTTGGGCCTTCAAAATACAAGATATCAACTGTAACAACCAGCAGTAACTTGTGCTACAAACAAGGTCTCCAATCATTAGTTTCCAAAAATATCTCCAAATTTAGAAATTGTATATTCTTTAATATTCTGACTTGATTCTTCTTGAACTTTAAATCAGCGCCCCATAGGATTGTATAATACTCCCATGATATTTTTCATCAGTTAAATCATAACAAAATCTAATTGTCCACTTCAGCTCGGGCACGATGTCGTATGCTCGTTCATAGGACATCTTATGTGACATGTTGTTCCAGATGTTGAAAAACTTCAAATTAACAAGTTCTTGCTCAACCTGTTCCTGTTAGCAAGTTAACACATCTTATCTAACATATTTCTGCTATATATGTTTTACAAAAATTAATGTCAATCCTTAAAACTAAGGAACTTACAATCTCCCATTTTGGTAAATTTTGGCTAAAACAAATACATTAAAAATTACAATTCAGATTACAACAATAAACACAAACATCCACCAACAGTAGTCCTCATAAACTACTGAACACGACAACACAACAACATGGAGTCAATCTTTAGTAAAGATGTTGGGACATCTTTGTTCGACATCTTCTTTCCAGCAATTTGAATGAGCTCCATTGCAATAAAAACTTAAGCATCAAAGAAAAACAACCTCAGGATAAAAGGAAAGAAAGTCTTGAAGATATTTGATGCAGCCAATCCAGACGAGGAAGATGATAAGCCTTCACTCCCCCTCAACTCAACAGCCTATTCTTGTTACAGATGAATAGATCTTCCTTTCAACTGAAGGAAAAAGAGGACCATGAAGCATCCAACCACCACCTTGGGCAACTCTTAACACATATCACAACTGTGTTCATAACTCAGATCACAAGTCACGAACTCAAACATACATAGGATAGAACATTCCTTGCAACATGTTTGTGTGACTTATGGAAAAATAAACTCTGGACAGAATATCTAAGCAAACTTAAACTTTATCCCCCCTTTTTCGCTAAAAATTGATAAATAAGCCCTTCACAAAACCAGACCCAAGCACAGCTCACCCAAATCCGAACAAAAGCCATAAGAATTATGGACACAACAAATACTTATCGGGTGAAAGAGGAAAGGAGAACCCTCTATAAATAATTGGTCAATTTACTTGGGAAATAACGATCCTTGAATGTAGAAATAATCTTGGTCAAAAGGAAACGTTATTTGAGGAGAAACTTCCACCAAAATCAATTTGCACTGTCTAAAAACAACTTTGAACGCCTTATAAACTCTGGAGAGTTTCTTCTGAGCAAAACAAGTACTAATATATGCACATGCACAGTCAAACACGCTTACTGACATGTGTTTGATCAATTTTCCCCCAAAACATCTTTGTTAATCATAGGATACCATATCCTGAATAATGTCCTGACATCCAGTCAAACATTGCAAGCACAAACATTGACCAAGACATCTTCAACCACACTGTCTTCCACTAGATTCTAAGTGTTATCCTTCCACTTAGACTTAGTGACACACATCAAGACATCAAAATATCACATTTGTGACATCTCTCAATAAAAAAGACTTTGTAGAGAAAAATAAATTCTCCCAGACTAAACCATAAATCACTCGAGAGATATGTGAACTTCTGATTGATTATGCAACTTCACGTGGCTAGAACCTACCACGCCTTGTCAAGATCGCCAATAACTTCATAATGTCATAACATGTTGTGTGACATCATACTCTTATAAGAGGCATAAGATCTCCATAACCTTGAACAACACATAAACAATATCTATACCATTGTAGCAATAATCCACAGACAAATACATGACTCCTCCTGTCATGAATAACCAATGCTCCAGTTAAAGATTAAAACTTGAGAACTAAATGAAAATACATGAAGGACTTTATTCTTTCATGTTGAAGAACAACACTTCCAACATATGCTGAACCCCGACTCCCTCAATAGAGTCAAACCAGAGTCAGATATTCTCACACCTTGAGAATAATTTCAAGACCTATGACTCCTTCACAACATCATGACACATCTGATCATTGTCCTTTCATAACCACACTTTGTATCATGACCTTTTGAATAGGCAACATGTCATGCATACTAGGTGTGAAGTCACTCACAAACTCCAAAAACTCTTAGTTTGCTTAAAAGCTTTACTAAGATCCAGATCACCAAACCTTTTCTGGAGTGACTTGCAGTAGAAGAAAACACCTTATCAAAACACTCTGCTCAGACCTTAATATTTTTCATCGATCTTCTGCCTTTTCATCCACTAGTAGTTGTTGATTCTAGTGGAGTCTTCAACAAAGTAGTCATGCATCCACCGAGCATACTACTGTAGACAGGATTAGATTGTCAATATTCTAATCCACATAATCAGAAATGCCACTTCTGACAATAATGCTTGAGCATCCAACTTCACATGCACAATCCCAATCAAAAAAATCCATCAACAATCACGATATTACAACATCATTTGGGACATCAGCTTCTTAATATAAAACCCAAACCACTTTGTTTCTTAAATCAATTCAAGGACTTATTGTGCATAGAAATCCTTTACGGAGCTCTTAATAGAACACACAATCGGTGCAACTTACTAAGGTTATACCAACCACATAAATGCTATGGAGAGAAATAAACTCTCACATACTCTCTGAAACACAATGTTCAGAATGCAGAATTGAATAACTCTTCAAACAAATACTTAGTTTCCCGTCAAAGTATTCACCACCAGTCTCATGCACAACCTCCTTAGAAGATAAACAAATACTCAGCTCCCACCAAAGTATTTTTCATAGGTCATATAAGATTACCTTCTCACACAAGGTAAGACATTTGGTCTGACATCCTTCTTCTGCATACATCTAGAAGCAGCTGATGACATTCATTCATGTCATAAAATATTCCAGATTAGGTGAGTGGCTTGACCTTAAAATCCATTATGGATAACAACATCTTCCTTGGCTGAAGGAATAAAACACACTTTGAGACGATGTTCCAACATCAGATCCGACATTAGTCTCAAACACATGGATTTCACCATTAACTATAGTAATCTATAACTCTTGCAAGGGATACAAGAGGATCAACCATCAATAGTTGATCATCTTTCAAACTTAGACAAATACATGAAGAGCATGCATACCTCAAGAAGATTTCTTATTATAAGCACAATGTCCAAACCTCATGTCTGACTTTGAGGTGTTGGATGTCATCCTTATGCACCTAAAGAGGAGATTCCCTCTAACAAGTATCCGGAGCAGAATTCAACAAACATGGCATTGTATGATCTCCTACACCAGGATTCCATTCAGTCCATTTGTTCCATTATGTGAGGACACAACATAACTGAACCCTAGAAGAGAGAGGAACTTCCCATATAGATACTAGGGAACCATAATCCTTTGGTTCCAAAAATAATAACCCCTGATTGCTTCAAACTATTGAAATGCCCATCCTAGGTGATTTGGATGACACTTCCAAAGTGCAGATAACAATCAACCTTTTAACTTAGGTTTAAACAACTCTAATGCATACAACCCTTGGACGACTTTTCCATTAAACTAAAACAAGAGTTTCATGCACTTATGGACTTGACAGGAGATGACAAGTTAGAGTAAATAACCTCTATGTCAAAACATTGCATCTGAAATTTCTTCAAGATCTTCTAGCTTCAAATTACGAACTCCACATGATTAAATACTAAGAATTCCTTTAGAATATTACAGTAGCTGCACATCCTGTGATTAGTACATTACTTACCTCAATTAGAATCTGACCCATCTCCATAAACAAAATTCCATAAACCTGTCACCTTTGATCAAAAGGATCTACCAGATGTTAGAGAAAAAGTTCCTGACACTTTATCTTGTCCTCCACATATCAAGGATCTGGATGAGATACTTTTATCAAGCCTCCACAGGAAAACAAAGCACAACCACTGCAATCCAACTTACTTAGATCAGAAATAAACTAATCTAATGAGTTCCCAAATATGTTGATCATGTCCTGACCAACATACTTATCTAAGACATGTTTTTAGCATAGAAAATTCTTAGACAAAAATTCCTCCTCTTCCAGATCATGAGTAGGTTCCAAACACATTTGTTTAGCACCCAAGCATATGCTATGACCTACCTTTATCCAACTAGATTCTGCATAATCAGCTGGTTTGATATTCCAACATCTGGTAGGACATCAACTCCCTTCTCAAGGAACACACCAAGAAATCCTCTATCAAAGCCTGGAGATGGGCCTTTTAGGGTTGGAAGCAAAAATACATTACTTCTAACTTTTATTTAGATCTCTCTTCAACAAACTCAGTTGAATATGCCTTTGTGAGAGGACTTGGGATATACCTAAAGTATCTTTCGCAACATTAGTAAGCTAGTTGGACTTCTCCTCAAGTATCACCACACCATGTGATACACCTTTAGAGGAGAATAGAGTGTTGCAGACTCAACACACAAAACCACCAGGAGTTTTCCATCAGATATACATGTAGCGAAATACAAACCAGAAACTCCTCAACAACCTTCAGGCACAATATAAGCATTTGCACAAACATACCATACTCCCGGTGCAACGGGTTACCCTAGGTTTAAAAATAAATTAAACCCTCAACACAATAGCTTGCCATAAAAGATACACGCCTGAAAACAACACAGACATGTCCAATATATACCCTGTAATGAATAGTCCATCCTCCACTTCTAGGGACCGTTCAAACAACAATATGAACTCTCCAAGTTCAAATAGATTTTCAGTAAAACTATCTACCTTGTGCATACATACACCAGAAGGCATCCCCCATGGATCTCATCTAGAAACAGACATGATGTCTACTCTGATACCAATTGAAATTCTGGTATGACAGAACACATATGTCCTATGACATATTGAGACATCCTATCTGACATAAACAAACATGCAAGGTATCAATAATAAAAACAGTACTAAAAGCATTAACAACACACCAGAATTATTAACCCAGTTCAGAGCAACTCTCATACTCTTAGGGCATACCAAGCTAGGGAAAATCCATTATGGTAGTATCAATTCGAAGCTAAACTTCTCCATTTAAAACTTCTCACTTAATCAATACCCATGCTATATTTTTATCTGAGACTCACCTATATATGAGGCCATATTCAATCACTCTTCAATCATAGACAACGATTGGATCAACATAAACAATTCTGAACAAACACAAAGACACACTTCCATGACAATACAAAGCCAAGCATTTGACTAAGAACACAACTTGGAGTTGCTTCAAAGATTCCTCCAAGAACAATACTCAACTCATTACTTCACAGCTTATGAGTGTGAACATAGTGACCATCTCACAACCTGAGTGGTTCACTCATACCAACTCTCCTAGAGAGCGGCACAAAGACAAAGTCTTAGAATTCTACATCTTGAACCTGTTCCTTTCCTAGGTTACAAAGACTTATATTTTTAACCTATACCCAACTGGATTTGGGCCTTCAAAACACAACATATCAGATGTAACAACCAGCAGTAACTTCTGCTACAAACAAGGTCTCCAATCCTTAGTTTCCTAAAATATATCCAAATTTAGAAATTGTATATTCTTCAATATTCTGACTGGATTCTTATTGACCTTTAAATCATCGCCACATAGGATTGCATAATATTCCCACAATATTTTGCATCAGTTAAATCATAACAGAATCTAACTGTCCACTTCAGCTCAGGCGCGATGTCGTATGCTCCTTCATATGACATCTTATCCAACATATTGTTCCAGATGTTGAAACACTTCAACTCAACATGTCCTAACATAAGATAGTACTTTTTGCTAAACCTGTTCCTGTAAGAAAGTTAACACATCCTATCTAACATATTGATGCTATATTTGTTTTACTAAAATTAATGTCAATCCTTAAGACTAAGGAACTTACACTCCCCAACTTGAATTCTTGTTTGTCCTCAATCAAGATCATGTTTTCCAAATGAGTTCCTTGAATCACAATATTTTGTTTTCAACATTTCTTTTGATAACATGGTTCAAATGGAAGACGCTTGTTGCAAATGGCATTTGTTATTTTTATCTTGATAGAATCAAAGCATGATTATGCAATAATGTGTTTTTATGCAAGGATATTTTTATACAAACAATAAAGAAAACCATATTTCTTTCTTTGAATCATCCTATCACTCGTCTTCATAAAAATGATGAAGACCTTTTTTTGAAGTTTTTGGTGGTAAGATGAAATATCATTAATAACCTTATCAACATCTTGATTGATTCATACTTTTACCATGAAAATTTGGTTTTTGATTATTTTTGTGAGCACAAATCACTAAGGGCTTTGATTATGGTTGTAGCTTGGCCAGGTTTTATAGGTATGATTGATCCTAAGGCTATTTAGCTAAAAATTGTCCATAAAGTCTTCCCTTTTTGCATGTTCTTTTCTTTCCTCTTTCCATTTTTTTGTCAATGGTGTAGTGAGGATATGTCATTTTCTTTTTCATACTTTCCTTTCTTTTCTTTTTCTTTTCTCATTATTTTTTTCTTCGATTTTCTTGTTAATTTTCATAGCCTCTACCCAAATTATGATTTTTATTCTTATTTTCATGATTGTATCTCAAAGAAAGTTTCTCCAAGCTCGTTTTTTTTTTGGTTTCCGAAAAAGTATGAATGGATCATTTAATATTCATGCACGTGTCACCTTTTTCACTAAGTGGTTGCATAGTGTATTTAGTGTTTGATCTATTTCTTATCTTTTTCTGGATCAATGGGTTTTTTGCAAATACTCACTCATGTCACAAGGTATATGAAGCTTTTTGGTTTGATTAGTTTTTCTCATAAAGAAAAAATTTCCTTGATCATCTCTATGTTTTTCAAAAATCCAAAAAGAATTGTTAAGGTTCCATATGAATCAATCGAGTTTCAATCAAGGATTATTATCTCATGAACTCTTTTCAATACACAATGGAAGGTTTCTCACTTTTTCTATTTTCCGGCTATATTATTCAAGCAAGAAGGTATGCGTTTGTAAAACTGAAGCATGAAAGGATTTTGCAAGAACCACATATTTCACAATCATGTTATCATTCTAGAAAGCATTATAAAACATGTACCTTTTCCTTGTGCATTTTGTCCGAATTTTATCATTACCACTCATGTTTGTTGAATTTGTGAAAACATATTTTTGATTCTTCGACAATTTTGACATTTGATGAGGATAATAAGAAATTGAAATTCTTGGCACAACAACACTTTTGAAAGCAGAAGCAAATTTTAAAACAAACATACGACATACCAACCATTTTGAAAATAGTACCAAGGCAAGAAAGGTTATAACATATGATACCTTCAAAATATTACATAATAAGTGCGTGAAATAAAATGAAACTAAAAAGTACTAAAACTGAACTAAAAAGTGCTAAAAACTGAAACTGGAAACTTTAAAATATCACTCATTTTATGGAAATATTTCAGTTTTGTCCTCCTCTTCATTCTTCTCTCATCTCTTCATCATCATCGACTTTAAATGCTATTTTGGAACCTCTAGAAGTTTCTTCTTCATTATCCGGTTCAGCCTCCTATTCTTCTTCATTTTCTTCTCCATGACCAGCTGCCTTCCCCTGGTAGAATGACATGTCTCCAGGCCATGCCTATGGCTTTGAAACGCCTCTGGAGTCATCATTTTGTGGGCTACATCGGGCTACGCGTCTGGATGGATTTGCATCCTGTAAATAACATCATGTAAAGACACAACAGCTCTATGGTTAGAATCATTTTGATCCCAATTTTAAGTAAAAGCTTGGCGGAGTCTCAGATCCCAATCATTGTAGTTCAGAGTGTCAGGTGAAGTTTTTCTGTTTGCCATCTTTTATTTTTCTTTTCCAAGTAATATATGTCCACATATGTGTCATTAATCTTGGTTTTGATCTTAAAGTGTACCATATTTAGAATTCGCACACGTGAAGCAATGAGTAATCCCATGATGAGACTGAGAAACACAAGAGGAAAAGTGGTTTTGGTTCCCGTTCCAAACTCCTTACCACTTTCTAAAACATTTGTCATTTCATTAGCAATGGTTTCGGAAGCATCAATTCTCCTTCATGCCATAATCAAATAAAGGAGTTGAGTTGTATCCAAAGTGAAAGTGGAGGTGTGGCTTCTAGGCCTGATGTTGTGAAAAATGAGTAGGAGAATGACTTTAGCTTTCGGGAGTAAATCCTCCCTATGAAACCTAATTGCTACACCAAAATAATTTCTTTCCACACTCCACCCGTCCAAAAGGATTCTCTTAGAAATAACCTTAACATTTGGCACAATATTGATGGATTCTTGATATCGGCACATATGTCCTTCCTTCCAGACTAGAGGGTTTCCCAAAAATTCACTAATGGAATCCCTATGAAATTGAATTGTTCTCCCCCAACCTTGGTAGAGAAGGAGAATGCAGTTCCTGCTGAGGGAAGGGCATTGGCATAGAATTCTCAAAGAACATATGTATTCATGTTGCGGTGAGGGCTCAAGAGCGTATCCCATTTGCGTATGGCCCACTGAGCACTTAAGGAACTATATTCTCCTTCATGATTGATCTCAAAAATTATCTCAGAGAAGATAATCCATCCCATCAACTCATCATACCTATCATGTTGCTCAAGTTCGAGAAATTTTGTTCACTCAAAGGACTCTTGCACTCTTGAAGGATCAGCCTCTGTGGTTTTCTTCTTTATTTTAGGTAACAATTATTTTTGGTGCCATGCCTGTAACAACATAACAACATATAACTATTTTGTTAACAAATTGTTTTTTCTGTATAAGGACAAGTTTGCGTAGCGAACTCTTCGATTTTTTGAAAAATATGATTGACAAATTTCTGATTTCTGATTTCTGATTGTTTTCTTTTTTTTGTTAAACCAAAACATTTGATGTACTAATATTTGTTCATGAACATCATGAACATGTAAAAACATTAAGTATGCTAAGAAATATGATAGTCATCCTAATTTAAACCATAAATGCACAACGGTCTGAATTTCCACACTATAGTTTTAGAAAATGTTCAATAGAAAGTGGTTATAATATCAGTATGTAAGAGTGACAAAAAAGTTTAACCTAAAAGAGCAAGAACAAGAATAGAATTATAGAAAGTAAAAGATGATGAAGGTGTGTAGATCTTGTATACATGATGTTGCTGCAACATTTGGAGATGAAGAAGAGAAATAAATAGTGTGCATAAGTGAATAAAGTGAGGGAGTGAAATTGTGAAGTGAGAAAGTGATAAGAATGAAGAGTTCTTAGGGTTAAAGAGAGAGAAAAGTGAAAAAGTCTTGAAAAAATGAGGTTATTACAAGACATAAAGGCTGGTAAGTCAGTAGGTGGTGGTGTTTAGTGGTCATAATGATAGGTTTGACCACTACATGTTCGATTCGCGAAAAACATTCGCTTCTAGAACTTTCTGGGTTCCAATATTCCCTTAGCAAACTCTGCATCATCTCAGAATTATGCAGAATTAGCAACCTGCTACACAAATTTCTTCCTTGAGATTTTAATGTTCTCTAACATAAAACAAAGATTTACTTACATAGTCGGGTTGTCTCCTTAAAAGGGCTTGTTTAACGTCCTTAGCTTGACAGTTTGCCACTTTTAGGGTTCGTGCAACGAAATTGTGGTAGTCACTCAATCAATCTCACCACTTAAATATAAATTCAGCCTTTGACCATTAACTGTCCAAGTTTTTTTACAATTTGGATCCTCAAGTTCAATTTCTCCATAAGGCTTAATGTCATTTATTTGGAATGGGCCCGAACCACTTTGATTTTAGTTTTTCGGGGAACAATCTTAACCGAGAATTGAAGAGTAAAACCATTTGACCTATTTTGAAGTATTTGAGTAGGATTTTATACATCTTCAACATTTCTTTATACAACTTTGAAGATTCATAAGCTTGCAGCCATAATTCATCAAGTTCATGCAATTGAAGTTATGTGCTCTACTCAAAATTGAGGGACTTCAAATCCAAAAAAGCTTTGTGTTCTAATTTAATTGGTAAATGGAAAGATTTACCATATACCATTTTAAATGGAGTAAGTCCTATTGGTGCTTTGTACGCAGTACGATATGCCCAAAGAGCTTCATCAAGCTTTAGCAACCAATTGTTTCGTGAAGTTGAAACTATTTTTCCAAGATTCCATTTATTTCACAATTAGATACCCCGCTTGTCCATTCGTTTATGGGTGATAAGGTGTTGAAAAATTGTGTTTGACACTGTAATGTTCAAGAGATTTTGCAAGTTGTGCATTGCATAAATGAGAGCCTCCATCACTAATCAATACTCTTGGTGTGCCAAATCTTGTGAAGATGTTTCTTTTCAAGAATTTCACCACTATTTTGCTGTCTGGCTTTGGTGACACAATAACCTCTACCCATTTGGATAAATAATCAACCGCCAATAAGATGTATTCATTGGTAAAAGACGAAGGGAAAGGTTCGACGAAATCGATCCCCCAACAATCAAACACCTCTACTTCTAGCATACTTTGTAGCCAGATTTCGTTTCATTTAGAAATTCCAATAGCCCTTTGACAATTATCACAACTCTTGGAATATTCATATGTATCTTTGAATAGAGAAGGCTAATAGAATCCTGCTTGTAAAACTTTGGTTGTTGTTCATTCTCCTTTATAATGACCGGAATATGGTGAATTATGGAAATGCCATATGATTCTTCTCGCTTCTTCTCTCGTAACAAATCTTCTTAATAACCCATCAGCTTCAATTTTATAGAATTACGGATCATCCCATATGTAATGAGTAGCATTGTGCAGGAATTTCTTCTTTTTTTGCCAATTGAGATCTTATGGAATAAGACCAGATACCTTATAATTTTCAAGATCAACAAACCATGGTCTTTCCTCAATCATGAGCAATTTTTCATCGGGAAATTCTCCAAGTACTTCTCTTTCTTCTTTTGTAATCTCGGGATTCACCAATCTTGATAGATGATCTACAACCAAATTCTCGGTTCCTTTCTTGTTACGGATCTTTAAATCAAATTCTTGTAAAAGGAGCATCCATCAGATTATTATTGGTTTTGAATCCGCTTTGTTGATCAAATACTTGATCGCTGCATGGTCAGTATAGAAAATAATCTTGGATCCTATGAGATAAGACTAAAATTTTTCTAATGTGTATACTATAACAAGCAATTCTTTCTCAGTGGCCGTATAGTTAAATTGCACATAATTTAACACTTTGCTTTCATATTGTATAGCATGAAAATTTTTGGTTTTTCGCTATTCTAAAATAGTCCCGACCGCGTAATCACTTTCATCACAGATGATTTCAAAATTGATCGTCCAATCGGGTGCAGTGATCCTGGGTGCAGTAATTAGTTTTTCTTTTATAATTTCAAAAGAAACTAAACAATTTTTTATAAAAAATAAATGACCTATATTTGTTGAGGAGATTGCTTAATGACTTTGCGATCTTTGAAAAATCCTTGATGGATCGTCGGTAGAACTCGTCATGGCTAAAGAAACTTCATATTCCCTTGACGTTGGTTGGTGGTGGCAGTTTTTCAATGACATCAACCTTGGATTTATCTACTTCAATTCCTTTGGCTGAAATCTTATGGCCAAGGACAATGCCCTTGGTCACCATAAAATTGAATTTTCCCAATTCAGTACCAGATTCGTTTCCACACACCATTTCAGTATGGTGTCCAAGTTTTTCAAGCACACTTCAAGTGATTCACCAAACACGGAGAAGTCGTCCATGAATACCTCGATACACATTTTGATAAAATCAGAAAAAATGGCATGCATACATCTTTGAAATGTTGCAGTTATGTTGCATAGACCTAAAGGAATTCTTCGATATGCAAATACACCAAATTGACAAGTGAAGGTTGTTTTTTCATGGTCCTCGGGATTCATAGTAATTTGATTATATCCTGAATATCTATTTAAGATGAAAATATAATTGTTGCACGGATAATATTTCCAACATTTGGTCCATGAATGGAAGCGGAAAATGATCTTTTCTTGTTGCTTGATTGAGTCTTTTATAATCAATGCACATATACCGTCTGATTATGGTCGTGTTGGAATCAACTCATTTTTCTCGTTTGTTATCACCATCATACCACCTTTTTTTTGTATTACTTGCACAGGACTTACCCAGGCCCTATCTGAAATCGGATAAATCATTATTGCTTCTAATAGTTTTACTACCTCTTTGCGTACGACTTATTTCATTGTTGGATTCAAACGCTGTTGTGGTTGGGCAATTGGCTTGTAATTTTCTTCCATCATGATGTTGTGCATACAATATGATGGACTTATACCTTTCAAATCGGATTGCACCGAACCAATTGCACCTTGATTTTTCTTAAGAACTTGGATGAGCTTCTTTTCTTCATGGCTGGCCATAAATTTGCTAATTATCACTAGTTTCTTGCATTCTTCATCAAGGAACACATATTTCAAATGCTCCGATAACAATTTTAATTCCAATGGTGTTCTTTTCCATATAATCTTATTTCAATTCTTTGATCCTTGCCTTCTTTAATGGTATTTCTTTTGCTTAATCAAGTCCTATTAAGAATTCATTGAGTTCTTTTCTTCCTCTGGATCGAGAACATTGAAAACATCCATGAGAGCTCTTTCCAATGGTGCTGTCAAGTGGACTTGTTTTTTTATTTTCATAATTTCTTCATCAATTGCATCAACTTGAGAACAATATCCTTTGTCTTTGGAATATTTCATGGCGTCAAAGAGGTTAAAGCTAACTTATTCATCTTGAACGCGTACTTTCATTAAACTGTCATCAATATCAATCATCATGCAGGCAGTTTTCATGAACGGACGCCCCAAAATTAGTGGCACATTGTAATACAGTGGGAGAACTGACTTGGTTTTGTGTTTTATCGCAAATTTTACGGATAGCAAGAGCCATCACCAAATTTTGTTTTATCCAATAAGGAAAGGGTGAAAAGAACAGGAAATACCTTCGAGATTTTCTTGAGTTCGGCGGGGTAGGTTATGAAAAGGGAAGGTGTTAGCACCCTTTTCATTCGTATTTATTTACGGGCTCTTAATCACTAGCTCACTTTGTTTGAAAATGCTTTGTATTCGTGTGTTTGAAAATATTTTGAAAAAAATGCTAATAGTAAGGTAAGTTTGTAATGATTCTTGTATTGGTTAAGAGTGTGTACAAAGTATTGTTTTTGGAAATATTTCAGAAAAGTGTTTTTTGTGAAAAAGATGTTTTGAAATGTTCGGGAGCAAGTGATTAAGAGCTATCTACCTACTCAAAGTCTTTATCGTTCTTCTCCTCCTCCTTTAGATAGTGTTATCATACCATTAGTTTGTAGAAAGCCCTATCGTTGGATGTGAAAGGGACATGTGCGGGTCATCGTACATTCATAAAGGAAACTCGTAGGGGCGCTTTAGCAATTTTATCATAAGGGAATAAATTGTTTATCGCAGGCAGCATTCAAAAGGGTCATCGAGGGACTATGATATTTTTAATCAAGGGACAGTGCTAAAGACTCCCCATGTTTGAGGGACATGACTATTTTCTGAGGAAACAAGTGAGGTTACCCTAGAGGTGCGAGTGTGGAGAGTGATTTGATTTCAGTTAATTTATCTTGAAATTTAGGTTTTCTACGATTGTTTTTAATCTTTCCATACAAACACTATTAGCATACATCTAACAGTTATGTACAAGGCATAAGAAAATATAAGTGCAGAAATGCAAAACCCTATTCTATTACAAGGTTTCGGGAATGGGGATATAAATAGTAAAAATGGGGGGGGGGGGGGGGTGGGAATAAAAAAACAATAATTAAACTATTACAAACCGTAAACAGATACATAATTGGGAACAAACACAAAAATAATAAAATAGGCGAAAGCAAAAGGAAATTGTCTTATGATTGTTTGATAGAAAAGTTTGATGGTTAACCTAATGACCTAATTGATTTTAATTATTTAAAAAAGAAATCAATCAATTAAGTTAATCAAACTCTAAATTGATTTTAATTAATTAAGAACCTAAAATATAATTAATTTATCAATAAAAAAAGAATTAATTAAATGAAGACCTAAAAATTAATTAGGGTTTGTGAAAATGTTAGGGTTTTGAAAAAGGTATTTTTGTAAAAAATAGGGAAAGAAAAGAGTAAGAAGAAGAGAATTTGTGAAAAAAAATAACCAAAGGGGTAGGGGTGGGTGTTGAACCCACGCCCTTGGAACCTTCAGCCAACGCCTTAACCATTGGGCCAAGAGCGCCTTGGTGATAGCAAACAGCTTCAGCGCATTTTGTTTATCATCCTACAAAAATATGAAATTATGAAGAATTTAATGGCAAAAGGCTGGATCGAACCCATTCCCTTTGGTACCAATGCCTTAACGCACGTGCTTAAACCTCTTGAGCGGTGATACATCCATTAATTTAACTGAAACAAAAAAATATATAATATATTAATGTGGCCTGAACCGGAGAGGCGTCGGAGCCCTAGCTCCGGTCGTCTTCTCTAGTAACCTGTTTTTGTCAAACCTGCAAAACATTAGAGTTTCGCAAGCAAAAAACACCCTACCCCCCTAAATCGAGGGCTGCGAGTTTGATGGGATGATTATTTTGGACTAAAATATACTAGTTTAAGATCTATGGCGAAAACAATGCAGATCAGTGTAGCTATGGTGCATCTCAATTCTGGTTGCATGGGAACTCCACGATGATCCAAACCTATACTAATAAACCTCAGGGACACATTAGTAATGTTAGATGTAATCAAAACAGTATGAAAAAAAATTATGAATTAATGCATGAAACAATGATAAGGTGGTGGTGCATGCAGGGGTGTTTTGAGCCCTTTAGATCATTGCAATTGATCTCATCTTACCCTCTAACCTTCATGGGATTGAATAGGATGATTAGTTTGTGATGACGGGCACCGTGAATAGAGTTTGAAGTTTTTAGGGTTCTTTGAAATTTTGTGAGATTTTTGACAAGTTTTGAGGCAAGGTTTTTTCGTGTGTGTTTGTATAAATGAAGAATAATATATAGTGCTTGATTAGGTCAACGATAGGATGGGCTTGGACTCTTGTAAGAAAATATGATTTTATCTTATTTTATTTTGACTTTAAATTAATAATAAATCAAAAATAAATAAAATGAAAAACCAAGGAGTGTATGAATGAGTTCTGAGGTGTATATGAGTATAGAGCATGTTTAGACTTTAAAACAATGGCCCATTAGTCCAAAAATCAAGTTTGCTCAATTTGAACTTCATGCATTTGTTCAAAATTTCCCAACTTGTATTGATCATAAATCTCTCAATTTTCATCTTTTAAAAGTGATATATGACTTTTTGGAAAGATCGAGATGTCCTTTAACATCCCTCTTTTGATCATTTTTGCATTCGGAGACTTTATCTTAATGTAAGTTTCCATGAAAAAAAGTATCTTTTTTGTTGACTTTTGAAATGACCTGTAATGTACTGGCCCATATCTCTCAAATGAAGCATTTTTAGACTTGAGATTAGAGAGAAAAAGTTGTAAAGAATTGAATTTGCTTGAAAATTATATTTGGTTAAGAATTTTTTGATGAAGCATGTGAAAGTTATGCTTGGTCAAAGTTTAGTTGACTTCTTCTAAAGAAAACCCTAATTTAGCAACTTTTGACTTTTAATGAATATTAAGTCTTCTTAATGAATCATGGTCAACCATTGATCAAATGATGAATGTGAGTTTAAAATGTTAATGTTGATAAAAAATCTTGAGGTTTAACTGTAAGTTGACCACATTTGACTTTTTGTCCAATATAGTTGATTTTCAATCATCTGAACAATTAATTGAGCAAATTTGTGATGCAAGGATTGAAATTTGACATGAGGATTATTTGAAGCATATGAGGGTCCATGAAACTCATTTGAGACATTAGAAGCTCAATTTCCTATGAGAAAACCAAAACCCTAGTTATAGGCAAATGCTTAGGAAGAGAACTCATATGATCATTCTTGAGTTGTCTTGAACACTCGATAACCTTAGGAGCATGAGAAATTCTTTTAAAAATGAGAGGGAAAATTTTGGGACACAACAACTACCCCTGTTCAATTTTCTTAAACTTGAAGAGTTAGATTGGCATGCTCGTCATTCGTGATCTGAAGGTAGAAGATGATTGAACATCTAAGTGTCCATAAATTTGCATTGGCCTATTCAAAATGTAACATTGTTGATTGATTTTATTGCTTGAATAGGCTTAAAGATGTCGTTCGGAGAGATGATGTAGTGTCGTCGGAGATGAGCTTATAGATGCCATCCAAAATAACTATTGATAGGAGTTTCAGAATGAGTCTTTGCTCAACTGTATCTGAATAATGCTTTCAAGAATGAACCTCCGAGGAATGTGTTTGATGCCATCCAAGATTTTGAAGTGATATTCATCATTTGATCAAATGTTGATCATGATTCCCCAGAGAAAGATCTCAAATCATCAAAAGTCAAGAAGTGTCAAATTAGGGTTTCCTTAGGACAATTCAATTAAACTTTGACCATGCATAACTTTCACATACTTCATCAACTTTTTCCCAACTCAATCCCATATTGAAGAAAATTCAATTGTCTACAACTTTTATTTCATGCTTAAGTCCAAAAAATGCTTCATTTGAAAGATATGAGCTAATACATTATAGGTCATTTTCAAAACTCAACAAAAGATACTTTTTGTCAAGGCAACTTATAACAAGATAATGTCTCCAAATGCAAACATGATCAAAAAAGAGAAATTGTAGAGGAAATTTTGAGATTTTCAAAAAGTCTTAGATCATCTTCAAAAGATGAAAATTGAGCAAGTTATGAGTTGCACAAGTTGAGAAATTTTGAGGAAATTCATGAAATACAAAATGAGCAAATTTGAATTTTTAAAATTTTGGGCCTATTTGTTGATATTCAAACATATCCATTACCTTATGAGAGACTCTTAAATCCACTCATACCTTGCCCTATATTTTATCATCATTTTATTTATATTTTATTTTATTTTTAATCAAATAAATTCAAAAATAAAATAAATGAAATATAAAATAAATGTGTCAGCACATGGGTTGATCTTCTTAAGGCCCATACAACATATTCAAGCCTGTCACAACCTTTCCAAATTCTTGGAAAGTCCAAAAAGGGAAGAATGCATCAAGTTTGGCAAGTGTTCAAATATTTTATTCTTGGTTAAACCATGGCTTCATGAGTTGATTTCATTCAATATATGATATCTCATTCACTCTCTCTATATAATGCAAGCAAGGCAGATCAGAATGGACATGAAAAAGACTGCACAAACAAACCTCCAAAAAAACCAAAAATTCAAAGAAAGTTGTTAAAATCATATCTCATATTTCCAGTGGTTTCAATCCGAACTAAGTTTTGAAACCATCTCTTGGACGTTCATAAGGTAAATAAGGGTAGGTTTTAATGATTCCTCAGGCCTGAATCGTATCATCTAACATCTCTATTTTTCATTTTGTTCATCATTCATATTTCTAAATTCATGAGTTTGTGTTTGTTTCTAACCATATATATCATCCTGTAGTATTGTTTAGAATAGATCTGGATCAAAAACGTGGAGCTTTAACGTAAGGATCGCGTTTTGCCATGATTAAGCCAAAACGCTTATGTGTCGTCTTATCCCTATTTCCGGGTTGATTCAGACAAAACGGACACCAGCATTGAATTTGCAGCATGCCACTTATGGGGGTTAGGGTTAATTTGGGGTCTTAAATCTTTTTGTTTTGCAGGTTTGATTTTAAGGAAATCGAAGAAGAAGAAGTTGACCACCGTGAGGGGTGGTCTGACTAGCCGGAGCAATCGCGTGGCGAAACGAAATAATATGATTGGCTCATTCAAATCCACCTGGGTGTGCGCATGTCTGAAATAAAAATATTCTTGAGTTTTGTAATATATTTATTTATTTGCATTTGAATTAACGAATGAACAATACAGTCCATTTGCAGCATGCGGGTTCTAAAGGCATACCCCCTCCAGGTCCTGGGTTCGATCCAGGCGTGAGGAAGTTTTTATTTTTCTTGTATTCTCATTAAAGATCCAGTGCATGCAAAGGATAAAGCACGCATGGTATGTTTCGCGGTTGAGTCATCAGATCTCAAAACCTCAAATCCAACGCTCCAAAGCAATCATGACCACGGTGCACCCTAAGGAGCTTCCTTCGCCAGATCTCCAGCCGCCTGGGCCCTCTTGCTAATGGACCTGGTATTTTTTTGAAACACACCCCCCCTCCCATTCACTTTAAGTCTAACCCATTTTTAATTTTAATTTTTTGTTTTATCATTTTCTTTTTTTGTTTTAATTTGTTTTAAAAAACTCAAATAATAATAATAATAATAATAATAATAAAATCAAAAAATAAAAAAAATATATTAGATTTAGGTTTTCTTGATTAAATTAATTTTCACAAATAAATTTAATTAATTTTATCACTTTAATTATTTAATTAAAATTAGTTTTCATAATTAAATTCTTTTTCTCAATAAAAATAACAAAATTATTTTTCTTATACTTATAATTTTTTAGGTTTGCTTAGATATCCTTTCCTTCTTCAATTTCCGCGTGTTTATTTTCTTTTCTTGCATTATTATTTTCCATAATATTTCTAATTGTCAAAAGGTTTGTAATAGATAATTAGGACCCTTTTATACTTCTTTTCCTCAATTTTTGGTTTGTGCTCCCCATCCCTGAAGCACTCTAATAGCGTAGTTTACTTTCCCGCATTTTTACTTCCCGCATTACTGTATGAATACTTGTATATATTTAACTGCTAGCTTAATAGGATTGCATGAAAATACTTAAAAGAAAACAGTAGAAAATCTAACATCTAAGATAAACATAACTGAAACACAACACACTTCCCACGCGCGCACCTCTAAGGTACCCCCACTTGTTGCCTTCGGAAAACAACAGTCACGTCTCTCGAATATGGGATGTTTAGCAAAAACCCTTTGGTTAAAAGATCATAGTCCCTCGATGACCCTTCGATGCTGCCTCAGTAAATGATCTTAGTACCTTAGGGTAATTGCTAAAGTGTTCTACGGGTTGCCTTCTTGACTGTACGATGACCCGCGCCTGTCCCTCAAAACATCCAATGATAGGGCTACCTACTAACTAATGGTAGGATATCACTATCCAGAGGAAAAGAGGAAAAGAACAAAGATCTTTTGAGTAGGTAGATAGCTTGTAGTTGCTTGTCGCAAAACAAAACAAATTCTCACACATACACTCTCTTTTCTAAATATTTTCAAAGATAAAACACTTTGTATGAATTCTCAATGATACGAGAATCATTACAAAGTTTGCCACACTAAGGCATCTTTTCAAAAATATTTTCAAATACACTTACACAAAAAGCATTTTCAAAGTGAGCTACCAACTAAGTTCTCGTAGATAACTACAGATGAAAAGGGTGCTAACACCTTCTCTTTCCATAACTTACCTTCTTACTCAGAAAAATTATCGAAAGGTATTTTTTGTTCTTTTCACTCTTTCCTTTATTGGATAAAAGAAAAGTCGGTGGCGAATCTTGCTATCTGCAACATTTTGTGATAATATGCGAAACCAGTAAAGTCAGTTCTCCCACTGTATTACAGAACTGGCGACTCTGTTGGGGAAATACTAAAGTGGGGTTACCTTAGAGATAGTTCACATTTAAAAGCTTTCATTTTTTACTTTCCTCATTTTTGTTTAAAGGGTGTATGGGTTATTCTTGTATGAATCTTATACCCGAACCTGGGGCATTTTAGGTAAGTAGCAATAGATCGTGAAAATTGTACGGCGCACACCGATACGGTTCAAGCGATGGCAACGTTAGTGCGACACATTGATTGGTGTTGGTGTCCCTTGAGTTAAGTCAAGGAGAATGTTGGGCTACCGCGTGGTATCATGAAGCACTAACTGACCTTAGAACCTTAGTTGACACATCTTAGCCATTAGAAAGTAGCGAGATCGCCGGCTTTGGTGCAGACTGAAGTTGGTTGATACTCTATGCTAAACTCATTGAGGTCATAATCTCGGGATATTTCGGTCGCAAATCAGATGCTTGAGCTGAAAAAATGGCCAAGAGAAAGATCGATGATATTGAGACTCCTAGAACCCGGTTACTTTCTTTTAGGACAGGTTGAGCCAACAAAAACTTCAAGAGGGTACTTACCTATAACTCCATGGAAGCTTAAACCTAAGCCCTTGTGTGTTTTGCTTGTGTATGATTAAATTGTTCGAACATAACATCATGCATCATAACATTCATCCCATTTCATTTCTACTAATCATTTCAAGGACCAGGGAGTTTATCTTTGTTCAGTTTTGCAGACTATGGCCTCCGCTTGCAGAAACACTATCCGAGTCAAATTTGTAAGGGTACCCCATCAACTTAAAGAGTTAGTCTCAAAGATTCCCGAAAGTTCTTCATTTATCAAAAGGAATGGTCGACTGCTCAGTTTGGTTACTCCAGGTTATGAGGAAGATCTGATGAGTGTCCTATTCCAGTTCTTTGACTATGCACATCACTGCTTCACCTTTCTCGATTATCAGTTGGTACCTACTATAGAAGAGTTCTCTCAATTAATGGGATTACATGTTCTTGATAAGATTCCCTTCACCGGTTTAGAGGAAGATCCAAAACCAGAAGTTATTGCAGCAACCTTACATCTAAAGCAGTCTGACATTATATCCAACTAGGAAACAAGAAGCGGAGTCAAAGGTTTTTTGGTTAAATTTCTGATTGAGAAGGCTCGACTATTCCTAGATGCTATGAGTTTCCATGCTTTTGAGGATATATTGGCTCTTCTAATCTTAGGGTTGGTACTATTCCCTAATCCATACCAACTCATAGATTTAAACATTGTTTCTTGCTCGTAATCATGTGCCTACCTGCTCGAAGACATTCTGCATTCTCTTCACACTCGTACTATGAAGAGGCGAGGAACTCTCATGTGTTGTATACCTCTGCTATCCATGTGGTTTATTTCTCACCTTCCGTGATCAGTATTGAAGAATGAATAAGGTTTGAGGTGGTCGCAAAGAGTAATGTCACTTTCTCATACAAATATTTACTAGTGTTCCCGATATCACGAGGAAATCACTATCATTGATCGATGTGGGGAATTCCCTGATGTCCCACTCCTCAGCATTAGGAGAGGTATTACTTACAACCATTCCTTGGCTCCATGTCAGTTTGGCTATGCTCGAAGAGATGGTCCTCATGACACACTTATCCAGGGTGTTGTGTTCGATTACGAAAATTATTCTCAAGGTTATTGTTGGAGGTTTATACATGCTTGGGGAATGTTAAGCAAGATTGATAGTGGGACCTTACGGGAGAAGAATTCCATCCCTCTAGAGCCTTACCTCAAATGGGTACGAGCTCACCCTCAAAACCTTATGATGCCATATCCAACAATCTTACCAGTGATCATGGAGCCTGTTGTCGAAGGAGACATTTCTCGCACCATCCTCCATCCAGACATGCCTACTAACCTTTGAAGGATTAAAAAAGTCTTAAATTCAACTGAAAGAAGAATAGGACACCTTTGAGACTCAATTCTATGCAAGTGAGAAGAAAGTGTTGGAGCTCACCAGGAAACTTCACGAGGAGCAGAGTCTTAATGCATACATCAGTACAAAGACGAAGCGTCCATGGGAGGCTTGATTCTTAGATTTTAGGAGTTCATTTTGTTGTCTCTTTGAGACCTTATTGTAATCCTAAAAAGGAATTTTGTAATTCTTGAATTCACTAATAAAATCTTTGTTTCTGTTTCCCCTTGGTTAAGTAAAGTAGAATCTCCTAAAGTCCTTGTAATTATTGCATTTACATGTCATGCATCATTTCATAATAGGTTTATCATGCAGGTTTCTCATTTTCTTTATGTTTATTTCAACAGAAAAATGGCCCTTGAACAAACTGTTAAGGATCTTCAGGCTCAACATGCACAATTCCAAGAAACTCTCATGAATCTGGCACATGGACAAAAATAGTTGTTGGCCCTCGTCGCCAAGAAAAAGAAGACCAAGAAGCAAGCTGATATCCTCAATATAGGGAGAAGGTTCAATGGTCCTACTCAACCCGTCCAAGTGGAAGATATCTCCTCTGAAGAAGATGACATCCATGATGAAGATGGTAGAAGCATCAAGAATGAAGGCAGGAACAATCAGCGTTATGAGAATGCTCCTAAAGGTGAAGACTTTTCTGACGAACAGTATCCTCCTACAGATGACAAATATAAGCAATTGGAGGACAAACTCAAGGCAATGGAAATCCAAAAGGTTCTTGGACTGGATTTTGTTGAATTAGGTCTGGTTCCGGGGGTGTTCATCCCACCTAAGTTCAAGGTCCCTGATTTTCCAAATACGATGAGGTCTCTTGTCCTAAAATCCATTTAAGGTCGTATGTTCGGAAGATACAGCCTCACACTGTTGACCGGAAGTTATGGGTCCATTTCTTCTAAGAAAGTTTGGCTGGAACTCAATCGGAATGGTTCTATCAGCTGGAGGGAACCAACATTCATACATGGGAAGACTTGGATGCTGCTTTCTATAAGAAGTATCAATACAACGCTGATATGGCACCAACTTGAGTGCAACTGCAAAATATGTCCATGGGCTCTAATGAATGGTTCAAGGAATATGCACAGAAATGGACGGACTTGGATTGAAGGGTGCAACCTTCCTTGACTGATCGGGAAATGGTAGACATGTTCATGGGCACTCTGACAGGCCCGTTCTTTAATCTATTGATCGGAATCTCTTCATAGGGTTTTACAGAGATAATTTTGACAGGGGAAAGAATAGAAAGTGGTATCAAGAGTGGGAAGATCCCGGTGGCTACATCTTCTAATGCTGTGAATAAGCCATTTTGAGGTAAAAATGAATTTAATGTTGTCCATGGCAACAAGAGTCGTAGTAAAAGTAACTGCCATCAGTCTATAGGAGCGGTATTGATATCTAATCCGGCAAACACAAATATAAAACCTGCTAGTTTTTTATTTTTGCTTTCAAACTCCAATTTTCCTCAAGTGTTTCTTGACCAAATTATCAATACAGTTTCTAATACACATTTAGAAGCCGTTCTAACTTTCTTTTTCATACTGTAACATGATCTCCATCAATCTCCACCTCAAAAAGTCAGAACTTTGCTTCTTGGCTGTTCCCGAATTTTCCATCCATTCATAGCCCAAGTTAAAGGTTGTTCCAGCCTTCTGAGCACGTGAGGAAGATGATCAGAACATCACAAGTAGTCATAACCAAGCTCTAGTTCACAAAACATTTTCCAGCTGCAGGGTAGGCTTCTGCTGACTCTCATCATATTACTTAGGCATTGTTAGACTTGCATGTTCAAAAATACAATGTAGACATCCTGACTCTGATTCTGTACATATTCATAAATTTCATGTATTTTTGCCTAAGTAGAGAGAACTTCAGTTCAGAACTTCTTTAAGAAATTAGGATTCAAAATTAGGATTAGCAAAATTCATGTTTGCTTCTAATTTATAGTTCTGATACCTTATATTTCTGAAACATGATTAAATTTTCCATAATTTCCATGTTTTCATTTTCCATTTTTTTGTTGAGAAATGACTAAGTTGCAGATGCTCTGACTAGCATGGAGAAGTAGATGAAATTCATCATCAGAGTTTACTTTATGATATATGTTTATGCTTTTGCTTCTAATACCGGATGTACAGCCACCCCGAAGGTAGAAAGCATGCACATAAGACATTAGTGCTAAGGGTCCTGGGTTCTAGCCCCAGAAGCATCTTTTTAGGTTTATTTATTGACATTTTTACCCATTTATCTGTCAGATAATATTCCTAGACCAGAAATTCTAGATATCCTCACCCAACAACATTATCACCTCACTCTCTCAACAACCATAACTTCTAGACTCCTTCAACAACAAGAACTTCTAACCTTCCAGTAGCACTAGAATTTCTAGTTTCCCATTTGCATCAGAACTTCTAGACTCTCTCAACCTCAGAACATTAATGCACCTGGATCCATAACTTCTGGCTTTCCCCATTTCTGCTAACGTTTATTTTTTGATTTGCAGTGCATCTGAGTCAGAACTTTTGCACTCTCCTCTTTCAGCAATAAGCTGATTCTGACTTTTGCTCTCTATTATTTTTATCAGCACTTCTTATTTTCATTAATCAAAAACACAAGAAAATATTTTTATGTTCACATACTTTATTTTATTTCTTTTGAAACAAAAAGACTATTTCTTAAGCAAATTTATTTCTTCTCTTGACAAAAACAAAACAAGTCCATTTTACATTTCTTGTACATTATTTCAATATGGTTGTAATAGATAATTAGGACTTTAATTTCTTGCAATCCCCATTTGTAAATTTATACACCCCCATCCCCTTAATGATTGTAATAGCGTAGAATATTTACTTTCCGCAATTTATCGCTTTCATATAAATGCTGGTAATTAGGATTTGTATGGAAAGATAAAATCAACAAGTAGACAACCCTTAATCAAATACTAGATGCATGCAAATCAAACACACTATTCATACATGCACCCCTAGAGTTAACTCCACTTGTTTCCTAAAAGATGGTCATACTATACATGTGAGATGTCTTAGCAAAAATAATCAAAATACAAGATCATAGTCCCTCGATGACGCTTCACATGTTGCTTTTCAAATGATCTTAGTCCCTCAAAGAGAAATGCTAAGACATTTTACAACATTGCTATCATGACTATACGATGACCCACGCCCGTCCCTTTACATCCAAAGATAAGGCTTCTTACCAATCCATAGTAAGATAGAAATATCAAAGGAAAGGAGAGAAATGAATAAAAGTCTTTTGAGTAGGTAGAAATGATCTTAGTTGCTTGCTTACTTTCAAAACAAACACACACCAAACACTTTCAAAACATGAAATATATACAAAATTCCAACACTTTATATACATTCTTACAAAACGAGAACCATTACAAAGTTTTCCTAAACGAAGGCGCATTTTCAAAAATACTTTCAAAAACCACCACAAAGCATATTTTCAAACAAAGCAAGTGATCTAGCAAGCAACTAAGAGCCCATAGATAACTATGGATGAAAAGGGTGCTAACACCTTCCCTTTTCATAATCTACCCCTCGAACTCAAGAAAATAATCTCAAAGGTCTTTCCTGTTCTTTTCAGCCTTTCTTTATTGGATAAAAGAAAAGTCAGTGGCGACTCTTGCTAACCGCAACAATTGCGATCAAACGCAAAACATCCCAAGTCTGTTCTCCCACCGTATCACAAAATTGGCGACTCTGCTGGGGAAAATTCTAAAAGTGGGGTTACCTTAGGGTTAGATCATATTTACTTGCTTTATTTGTTTGACTTGTATGCTTTACATTATGGTTCTTTGTTTGGGTTTTAATCCTCTACCCGGATTTGGGATACCTTATAGGTAAGTTGCAATACGTTGTGGAAACTGTGCAGGGTATACCGACATGGTCTAAGCAATAGCTATGTTAGTGCGACATATTTGTGGGTACCGGTAGCCTTTGAGTTAATCAAGGAGAATACGGGGCCGCTGAGTGATGTCATGAAGCACTAATGAACTTTTAGAACCTTTACTTGACCTACTTGGCCTTTAGGACGTAGTGAGATGACCGACTTTGGTGCAGTCCGAAGTTGGTAGATACTCGATACTACACTCATTGAGATTTGGTTTTTTGGGATATTTCGGTCTCCATTAAAGAGGCTTGTGCTGAAACAATGCTCAAGGAAGCAAACCAGTGATATTGAGCTCCTTAGAACCCGATTACTATTGCTAGGACAGGTTGAGCCAACTAAACTTCAAGAGGGTACTTACCTATGAGACTCCATGCAAGCCTAAACCTAAGGACTTGTTTTCTTTGTTTGAGTATATTTACTTGTACATAACATCATGAACATCATAACATCATACTCATTCACTAACCATTTCAAGGATCTTGGGATTTATCTTTGTTATGTTTTGTAGTTCATGGATTCTATTCGCTGGAAAACCATTCAAGTCAATCTTGTAAAGATCCCTCCTCAACTTAAGGAGCTAGCATCAAGGATTCCTGAAAACTCTCCATTTACTGAAAAACAAAGTACAAGACCTTCTTTAAGACAAAGAGATTGAATTCAACGCGCCAGAAATTTCCAATGTAATCACTTCCCCTATGCCCAAGCATGGCCATAATGCCAATGCCATTGAGGAAGATATATTTGTTACTTCAGTTGATGAACTGGTGACCCCACTCCTGACTATCAAAAAGAACTTGTTGAACGTTGGTGGATTCCCAGGCTGTAATGAAAACTATCATTTCTGTTTATCCTCACCAACCAGCTCTCCTTTGTTAAAGGCAGGCGTTCAATACCTAATAGATAACAAGGAAAATTTGTTCGAGAAGACTTCAATTCCAACTGTTTCTTATAATGATGTTTCCATCGTGACCATTTCCGACAAATCTTCCAGGGTCTCCACCAAAAGACCCGTTAGAATTACATCAGTTCCTAAAGTGGCTCCGTTGATGATTACAATTCCTGGACCAATCCCGTATTCGTCATACAAAACCGTCCCATGGAATTATGGAGGTGATGTCTACTACCACGGTATCAAACAAGATTGACTAGCTGCTGAAGATTCAAGTTCTGAGAAAGTTGATTCCGATGTCAGTAATATCGCAGGGACAAGCAAGATTACCCAAAGTGGAAGGGTATTCTCTCCGTAAATTGCTCCTCCAAAAGCTAGTTCTGGACCTATAATCATTCCTATTGTTGTGGCTCCTCCAAAAGCTATTCCTAGTCCTACAATCATCTCTGCTAATACTCCTGTTGACATAGCTGTTACAATCCCTGTTCTCACCCCTACTAACATTCCTACTGCCGAGTCAACCGAAACTCGAGGTAAAGGTATTCTGGTTGAGCCTGTCTGGACGAAGGCACAATCAGTAGCTATCCCTGAGACCTCCCGAAAAGAGATGGAGGAAATTCTAAAGATCATAAAAAGAAGCGACTACAACGTAGTCGAGCAACTGGGGCAAACTCCATCAAAAATTTCCATGCTGGCTTTATTATTATGTTCCGAGGATCATGAAAAGGCCTTGGTAAAGTTCCTTAAAACTGCCCATGTACCCCAAGAAACATCTGCCAATCAGTTCCAAGACTGCATAGCCAGCTTGACTACATATAATGGCTTAGGTTTTTCAGATGCTGATTCAACGCCAAGAGGGAGGAAGCATAATGAGGCATTGCATGTCTCAATCGAATGCAGGGGCACGATTTTGCCTCATTTCTTGGTCGACATTGGTTCGTCTCTGAATGTGTTGCCTAAAAAGGCTCTTGATAGGCTTGATTGTGAAGGATTGACATTGAAACCGAGCAACATAGTAGTGAGGGCCTTTGACGGCTCAAAAAGGATGGTGCATGGGGATGTGGACATCCCCATAAAAGTTGGAACCCAAACATTTGATTCAAATTTTTATGTAATGGATATTCTCCCTTCATATTCTTGCTTATTAGGCCAACCGTGGATTCACAATGTTGGTGGCGTTACTTCTACGTTGCATCAAATGCTGAAATATCCAATTCAAGGGAAAATAATCACCGTTCATGGAGAAGAAGAGTATATGGTCAGCCATCTAAATTCCTTCAGATATATGGAATTAGATGGTTAATTTATTGAAACTCCATTCTAGCATTTTGAAGAAGTCCCGCAGACTATGGCAGTAACCAAGGCTGTGTCTCAAGTCCCCAAGATTACAAGGCCTCCGCTCAAGATGTCGTCTTTAAAGGATGCCAAGGCAGTGATAGAAGAAGGTGGGTGCACTATTTGGGGTCAACTCCCAGATATCCCATACAAATCTGACAAATTAGTTTGGGTTTCACTTCAGGAGCTTAGAAAGTTGTACGCCACGCTCGTGTCGGAGGACCACCCTTGAAGATTAGTAACCACCAAGCCAACACAGTGGAGGATGATGAAGATAGCTACAACCTGGAGGATTGGATTTTCCCAACTGTCAGTGGAGGGCTCAGCAACTGGGAAGCTAGAGATTTAGTCCCAATCACATTTATCCAACAGTAATTTGTCTTTAAATTTTGTTGGATCTGTAATATTAAAACAATTCAGACTCTTAAAACCTTGTGTTTTACCCGAGGAAAATGGTCCATTTGTAAGGGTTATTATCTCATTTCCATATGACATCAATGAGTCATGGACGTTTTTTGCATACAAACTTTGTGCTCATTGTTTTTATTTTTTACATTTTTCATTTCTTTCAAAGATAGATATACTCTTACACACACTCACACTCACAATGCAGGTCTACATCCACTCAGGATCCCATGGGTAACGGTTCTGCTATGGCCTTTTGTGACTCTGGAAATCTAATCTACCAAGCCGAAGACGAAGGTGAGGAAGATTGTGAAGTGCCAGGGGAAATCTCCAGGTTACTACAACAAGAATAGAGGACCATTCAGCCCCACGAGGAACCAGTGGACACAATCAACCTAGGTACCGAAGAAGACAAAAGAGAAGTCAAGGTGGATGCTAATCTGGAACCCAGTGTTAAAGAGCGTCTGATTCAGTTATTACACGATTATATTGAGGTCTTTTATTGGTCGTATGAAGACATGCCAGGACTTGATGCAGATATTGTAGTACATCGTCTACCTACAAAAGAGGACTGTCCTCCAGTAAAACAAAAAGTTTGTCGGATGTGACCAGACATGTCAGAAAAGATTAAGGCGGAAGTCATGAAACAATTCAACGCCGGATTATTGACCGTCACCTCCTATCCGCAATGGGTTTCCAATGTTGTTCCCATTCCTAAAAAGGACGGTAAGATACGAATGTGCGTGGACTATAGAGATTTGAATCGGGCGAGTCCTACGGATGATTTCCCACTTCCCCACATTGATATTATAGTTGACAATACGGCATAACACAAAGTGTTTTCCTTCATGGACGGTTTCTCAGTATACAACCAAATCAAAATGGCGCCTGAGGACATGGAGAAAACAACCTTTGTCATACAGTGGGGCACATTCTGCTACAAGGTTATGCCATTCGGACTGAAGAACGCTGAGGGAACCTATCAGCATTCCATGGTAGCTCTACTTCACGATATGATACATCACGAAATAGAGGTCTATGTGGGCGACATGATAGCTAGATCTCAAACAGAAGAAGAGCATCTTGATCATTTACAAAAACTGTTTGAGAGGTTAAAGAAGTACAAGCTGAGGTTGAACCCAAATAAATGCACATTTGGGTGAGGTATGGTAAACTCCTAGGCTTTGTTATCAGCAATAAAGGAATCGAAGTGGATCTCGCCAAGGTAAAAGAGATATAAGAGATGCCTTCTCCCCATACTGAGAAGGAAGTCAGAGGATTCTTGGGACGTTTAAACTACATTGCCAGATTCATTTCTCACCTAACAGCTACTTGTGAACCAATCTTCAAATTACTGAAGAAAGATCAAGTAGTCAAATGGAATGACGAGTGCCAAACTGCTTTCGACAAGATCAAAGAGTACCTACAAGAGCCACCTGTTTTAATGCCACCAGTCGAGGGAAGACCATTGATCATGTATCTATCTGTTTTGGAAAATTCAATGGGGTGTGTGCTGAGGAGCATGATGAGTCTGGCCGAAAAGAGCATGCTATCTATTACCTGAGCAAAAATTTTACCGACTGTGAAAAAAGATATTCACTGCTCGAGAAAACTTGCTGCACTCTGGCATGGGCTGCTCGCTGGCTGAGACAATATATGCTGACCCATACTACTTTATTGATATCTAAAATGGATCCAATAAAATACATCTTCGAGAAACCTGCCCTCTCTAGGAGAATAGTGAGATGGTAGATGATCCTGACAGAATATGATATACAGTATACTACCCAGAAAGTAATAAAGGGCAGTGTACTAGCTGATCACCTGGCTCACCATGCTGTGGAGGACTACCAATCCATGAAGTTCGAATTCCCAGATGAAGACATCATGATGGTAAACAACTATGACGAATTTAGACCAAATGATGGACCTGAACAAGGATCCTGATGGACCCTGGTTTTTGATGGGGCATCCAACGCACTCGGTAATGGTATTGGTGTTGTACTCATATCTCCCGAAGGTTATCATACTCCCTTTACTGCAAGACTCTGCTTCAATTGTACAAACAATATGGCAGAATACGAAGCGTGCATCTTTGGTCTCAAAGTTGCCATAGATTTGGGGATCAAATCCTTAAATGTATTCAGTGATTCAGCTTTAGTTATCAGCTAGATCAAAGGGGAATGGGACACTAAACACCCTAACCTTATCCCTTACAAAGAACATGTGTTGACATTGATCCCACCTTTTGAGAAGATTACCTTCGAGCATTTCCCGCGAGAAGAAAATCATCTAGCAAACGCACTAGCCACAATGTCATCCATGTTTAAACTTAAATGGGATAACGAGGCCCCCGAGATCACCATTTAACGAATGGATGAACCAGCTCACTGCCACGAGATTAATACTGAAGAAGTAGTGGACCGGCCTTGGTTTAACGAATTCAAGAGGTATCTCGAGGCTCAAGAATATCCGGAAGGAGCTTCAGTCAATGATAAGAAGTTCTTAAGGAGATTCTCTGCTAAGTTCTTCCTTAGTAGTGGCATTCTCTGCAAATGCAACCATGACTTTGTTTTGCTCCGTTGTGTAGACAAGGTTGAGGCAGAAAAGATCATGGCTGATCTACATGAAGGCACTTTTGGCACCCATTCCCGTGGGCATACGATGGAAAAGAAGATCCTACAGGCAGGCTATTACTGGTCTACCATGGAAGCAGATTGCTATCAACATTCTGGAACCTGCCACAAGTGTCAGATCTGTGCTGACAAGGTGCACGTACCTCCGGTTCCTCTAAATGTCTTGACGGATCCTTGGCCCTTTTCTATGTGGGGTATCGATATGATTGGGGAAATCAAGCCAACAACCTCTAATGGACACCGCTTCATCTTGGTGGCCATTGATTATTTCACAAAGTGGGTTGAGGCAGCTTCTTTCGCTTCCGTTACCAAGAATGTTGTAGCCCAGTTCATCAAGCAAAATCTCATATGTCGGTACGGTATCCCGGAGAGGATCATCACAGACAATGGTACGAATCTAAACAATACTATGATCACCGCCTTGTACGAGCAATTCAAGATCCAGCATCATAATTCTTCCCCTTATTGGCCCAAGATGAATGGTGTTGTCGAAGATGCAAATAAGAACATCAAAAAGATCATACAGAAAATCACAGTCACGTATAAATACTGGCATGAGATGCTACCATTCTCTCTCCACGGGTATCGTACCACAGCGCGCACGTCAACCGGGGAAACACCCTACTCTTTGGTATACAACATGGAAGTTTCTTGCCTATTAAGGTCCAGATCCCCTCTTTGAGAATCATGAAGGATGCAGGGATGAATGAAGAAGATTGGATCCAGACTCAACTTGATCAACTGAACTTGATTGATGAGAAAAGGCTTACTATTTTCTGTCATGGTCAGATGTATTAAAAATGGATGATCAAGGCTTTCAGCAAAAAGGTCATACGCCAAGTGTATCAAGTCGGGGATTTGGTGATCAAACGTATCATACTACCACAGAGTGATCCTATGGGAAAATAGACTCTTACCTATGAAGGACTGTGATACGGTGGCAGAACCGACTGTTAATACTGGTTTGCGTTTTTTGTTCGCAAAATGTCGCGGTAAGCAAGAGTCGCCATCGACTTTTATTTTATCCAACCGAAAAGGAAAAAAGCATAGAAAAATTCCTTTTTCGAGATATTCTGAGTACGGGGGGTAGATTATAGAAAGGGAAGGTATTAGCACCCTTTATATCAGTAGTTTTCTATGGGCTCTTAGGTACTTGCTCATCATTTTAAAAAATTACTTTTGTGTTTGTGTGTTTGTGTGATTTGAAAATTTTTGTTTTACTTAGATTTAACCCTTGCTTCTGTCTTTAAGAGTGTTACGAAGTCGTTTTAAAAACTTTGTTTGAAAAGAGTGTAAGTGTGGAAAATTTGGTTTTGAGCAAGTACCTACTAGCATCTACCTACTCGAAAAAAGATCGCTTATGTTCTTGTTTCCTTTAGACAGCGTTATCCCACTATTAGTGAGTAGGTAGCACCGTCGTTGGAATTTGAGGGACTATCGAAAGGGACGTAATGGTCATTGAAGGCAACATGTAAGGATACCTTAGCATTACGAAGGGACTGTCATCATATATTCGTAGGCAACATCGAGGGACAAGATCATTTTTCGTAGGCAACTCAAGGGACGGTAAGGGACTATGATCTTTATGATGACTTTTATATTGGGGGTCTTTTCTAAGGGTATCCCTACGTTCGAGGGACATGACCATTGTTTTTCGAGGCAACCAAGTGAGGCATACCCTAAGAGTGAATATGTGCATATGATTTGTTTCAGTTATTTATCTTTGCATATTTAGGGTTAGCTAACCGTTTTAAAGTTAATCATACATTCTTCTCATGCATCCCTAATTATTCGTACATCTAACAGTTAATATTTGTGGAATTTAAAGTGCGGAAAATAAGCTAAGCTATTATAAGGCTTCGGGTATTTACATAGCCAAAAACAAACCCTTAAAAAAACGATAAATGAAAGTAAAAAGGTCCTAATTAATCTATTACAACTTGTGAGCAATTACATTAATATGGTAAAAATAATAATAAAGCGCGTGTGAATAAAGAACGAGAGAGAATTAGGGTTTTAACCCCGTCTAACCTAATCGAAAGAAAAATTATTTTTTGTTATTTTTAATTATTTCTAAGAAAAAAGAATTAGGTTTTTTTAAAATTAAATATAAAATTAATTAGTAATTAAATTAGTTTTAAAAAAATAATTAAATGGCCTATTTTTATGTTTTGTTATTTTAAGAAAAAAGAAAATAGAATTAAGTTAGAAACAAAACCCTAATTGTTCTAATTAATTTTAATTTATTTACAAAACAATTAAAGTTACCTTAAATTAAATTAAAATCTAAAATTAATTATTCGAGTTTATTACAAAAAATCAAAGGTTTGTGAAAAATGTTACGTTTTATGAAAAAAGGTTTTAAACAGAAAGAATAAAAATAGGTAAAAGGATAAATAGGAAGGAAGAAAATCAAAACCAATAGGGGTGGTTGTTGAAGCCACGCCCTTCACCTTCTCAGGATGTCTGCCTCGCCATGTATTGGTAGCATGTATAAGTTGTACTGTTTTGGCCTCAATGTTCTGTAATGAACCTGCATGGGATCGTGTCTAAATCTACAGTGTTAAATCTCATGAACACATTAAATAAATTACTATATATCATGAAATACAAATAAAGCCAATATATGAAAAAAAATTAACGTTAAAACCGATATGACATGTATGAATGATTATACCCTTTTGATCATGGAGATCAAACCAGCCTTACCCTTACTGGAGAAGTAGTGAGATGTGGGTTTGTAACAGGGATGACTTGTTTGTAGTGAGATGGAGGTTTGTAATAAGGATTTCAAGGTTTTAGGGTTCTTGAAAGAATTTGATATTCTGACAGCTTTGTAGCAAAAGCTTTTTTTCCGTTTTTTTTGTGTGAAAAGAATGAGATTATACAATGAAAATTAGAGAGAAAAAAATGGACTTTGAATGTGCAAGTGGGCCTCCAATATTCACTTGAGTCTGTCACGTTCTAGGAAAAATCGCAGGGGCTTAAGTGAAATTTTTGAAGTTGAAATGTGAAAACAAAATGTAACTGACATCGAGAACTAACTCCTGTCCGAAAATGGGCTCAATCGGATAAACGGTGAATTAGTTATGAATTTTTGAAGTTTCAGCTCAGACAAACTTATTTTAGGCTCCAGTGTCAACTCCGACACGTTGTTCAATAAAAATTGGTATTGATCGGACCATAATTCGGTCTCCACTTCTGTAGCAAAGTTGTAGATCTCTAAGTAAGTGACCTTGTGTAAAAATATGGGCCCAATCCGATAAAAATTGATCGAGTTATGAATTTTCGAAGTTTTGGCCCAGATAAAATAATATTCAGCATTCAGGATTTTCGGCGCGTCACATGCACTCTGAGCAAAAAACGAAGGCCTTTTGAATAATGTTCTGTGATACGGTGGGAGAACTGACTTGAGTTTTGCGTTTGTATTCGCACTTGTTCGGTTTAGCAAGAGTCGCCACCGACTTTTTATTTTATCCTAAAGGAAAGGTTAAAAAAGCACAATAAAAACCTTTTGAGATGTTTCGTGGGTTCGGGGGGTAGATTATGAAAAGGGAAGGTATTAGAACCATTTTCATCCATGCTTATCCATGGGCTCTTAGTTACTTGGTTTTAGATCACTTGCCTTGATTTTTGATTGCTTGAAATGGTTTGTGTATTTATGTTTTGAAAATGTTTTGAAATAGACGCCTTTGTTTCGGCAACCGTTGTAATGACTCGTGTTTGAGTATATACGAAGGTGTGTATCTTTTCGAAAAGATGTTTCAAATGTTTTTGAAAGGTTTTTTTGAAAGTGTTTGTGGAGTGTGGTTTGAAAGGTAGGCAAGTGTTTTTGCAAGTTGATCAAGTAACTAAGAGTTTTGTCTACCCCTAAGTTTACTTAAAGGTTTTTCTCATGTTTTAACCCTTTTTAACAATTTTGTTCCACCATTGTATTTGGTGGACAATCTTGGGTTTAGGATGTTTAACGGGACAGGCGCGGGTCATCGTATGGACCATGAATGCAATGGTGCCAAGTTTCTTTGGCAATTTTGCTTGAAGGGACTATGATCATTCCGTTTAGGCAACTTTCGAAAGCGTCATCGAGGGACTTATGATCATTTGAATTATTTTGCCAAAGAAACTCGACGTGCAAGCATGGCCCATTTTGGAAGGCAACAAGCGGGATTACCCTAGGGGTGCAAGTGTGATTGTGTATTGATTTCATGTATTTGTCTTGTATTAGGTTATCTAGCGTTTGATTTTATGTACATACAAACCCTAGGTCTAACCATGGTATATTTGAAAGAGGTAAATTGCGGGAATTTAAAGTCTATGCTATTACAAAATAGTATCCGGGAGTGGGGGTATAAGTATACAAATGAGGATGAGACTTAAGGAGGATAGTGTCCAAATAATTACAACCAAATCGAATCGATCGCAATGTAAATGTAATGTATCAAATGTACAAGAATAAGCGAATGTATAATGTAAATGTGTAAGTGTATGAATGTGATTTATTTACAAGTTTGAGAAATGTTAACTTAATGAGAAAAATTAAGTATTGTTTATTTGTCAAGTATTATTATCTTTTGTTAATATGTACAAAATACAAAGATTTAATAAAAGAAAGGCAATTAACTTAAAGAAAATTATATATTGATGTTTTCACGTACAAAGTTTTAATTGAAGAAAAGGGAAAATATTTCAAGTTTAAGAAAATTATGTATTATTGTTTTTATGTACAAACAAAATGTTTTAATGAAAAAAAAAGTTTTAAGTTTAAGAAAAAAGAAAATGTTTTAATGTTTTATGTATTTATGTATTTATGTATTTATGTATTTATGTATTTATGTATTTATGTGTTTTAGTTAATATTTTCTTATGTAAACTAAAAAAGTTTTAATAAAACGAAAATGTTTAAACCTAGATAAAAAAGTCTAATATTTATTTTAAATGTGATAAACAAAATTTAGTAAAAATTAATGTATAATTTATAAAAAAAGGAAATTAAGTTATGTATATATATAAAAGGGATATAATGAAAATAGATATTGATTTGTAAAGGAAATGGATGGGCTAAAGGGGGTTATGCTGGCCCAATAAAGGAGCAACGCATGGGGGGTGCATGCCAAAAAATGCCATTGGGCTTAAGAGAACCGGCCCAACCGGTCTGAAACAATTGCCAAGGGTTCAATTTGTTGTTTCATTATTGGAATTAGGGTTTGTTTGTTACGAACGGCGCTAATCTTCCTTCGTCTTCTCAAGCAAGCCTCTGAGTTTTCTCTTCGCCCAAGGTCGTCAAGCGCCATCGCTATCTCCTCTTCTCCATGGATTTATTCAAGTGGTGGCTTACAAGGTATCGATTTCCGTCTCTATCGCGTTATGATTTCGAGCTTTTTACATCTTGCATGTTTTACTTTTCATTATGTTCTGATCTTAAGTGTTGTTGTTGCTTCTGTGAAAGGGAAAAAAGGAAGGATTTATACCTTTGTGGAGAGACGGAGGAGGATGGTGGCTTGGAGGCACTGTGGGAGGCCAAGGCGGCGAGGAGATGGTGATGCTGTGAACTTGCTTGTTTTGTTGGAGAAATTGGTACATGTATTTTACTCTTCTTATGGTTTAATGATGTTGTCTGAGAACCTTGTATATTTCTCTTCCTCTTCTTTTCTGGTTGACTCACCTTTGTATGATGTTTGCTCTGAATATTGCTTGTTGGTATGTTGCCTTCGTTTGTATGCTTGATGCCTTGTATGTTTGCCCTATGATGAGGCTTCCTCTGAGGGCCTCTTTTCCTTGTACGCTTGCTTGATATGTTGCCTTGAAATGCTTGCCCTTTTGCTTCTGTATATTTTAGTGTGTTTGCCACTGTATGCTTTCAATGATGTTGATGTTGGTAGCCCAATGATGAGGAAACTCTGAGGGCTTGTGTTGGTTTGGAAACTGGTTTAGGCTTGAATATTTGGTATGCTTGTTGATGATTTTGAGTATAGTTACCCCCTATGATGAAGGATTTCTGAGGGTGGGGTTGCCTTGAAATGCCTAGAAAACAGGTTATGGGCGTGAGGGCCTTGAGGCTTGATGCAGGTCTATGGTTTTGTTGTGAGGTTTGGAGGCTTTTGGCTTTTACAGGTTTTTGAGCTTTGGTTCAAGGTTTTGTCATGTGTTCACAGGTTTTTGTTTACAGGTTAGGGGCTTGGCCTTTTACAGGTTAGGCTCTTATGGACCTGTTTGTGAGTTTCAGTAGGTTGAGTGTTTAAGGCATATGCAGGTTAGGTTTGTGTTGGTTTTTGGAGAGGCTTTGACAGTTCAGGTTTTGATGTTACTTGATGGTTAAGGCTTGTGGCCTTTGAAGGTTAATGACGGTTCTTTAAAAGGTTGAGAGCTTTACTCCTTTATGCAGGTTCAGGGCTTGTGAAAGCTTTGAAATGTTTTTTGGCTTCAGGCTGGGCAGTTATGTTTCTTTTTCTTGACAGTTTTGTTTGTATTCTGATTTATGTAATATCTCTGCCCTCTTCTTTTCATTGTGTTATTACAGTTTGTTTTTATATCTCCTTCAAGCCTAAGTCTGTAAGCCCTTCTTCTTTTCTTTCTTCTCTCTCTCTCTAGTACAAGTTAAAACATTAAATAATGTTTACGTTTGTACTTTTTTCTGAAAAGGTAACTGCTGGAAAATGATGTAATTTGATGTTGCTTGCACTTGTATATTTTCCTTTGCATACCTTGTACCTCTTGATATTTGCATATCTCTTTTGACAGTTTTTTGACATTTAGTTCAGTTTGGATTTGGACTTTGTTTGGCATGCTGTTTGTTTGGAAACTCTGCAGTTGGTTGACAATTTGAACTTGTGCAAAATCATAACTTTGTGCATTCATACCTTTTTCTTTTGCAAGCATTTTCATCCCTCTCTGTGAACCGGGAGAAATCTCGTGATTTGCAGAGAGGGAAAACTGATTCCAGCCAGTTGCCTTTAATGATGAATCTTTAAATTACTGTCTGTCTTTTTAATTTTATTTGCTTTGACTTTTGCTTTTTCTCTTTGTTTTGCAGATAAAACTCAATGGAGAGGAGCAGCAGTAGAAGCTGAAGATTTGAAGACTTAGGAATATTTAGGATAGTTTTATTTCCATTTTAATTTATTTGTAAAATTATTATTGTAAACAAAAATGTAAGTAAATTTACAATTGTTCGAATAATAATTTGTAACAAAATAATTAAAAATGAATAAATAAAAATCCTTTTTATCAGTTAATTTCTCTTTCAATTTACGGTCCATTTAATTATTTGAATTCCTTAAATTAAAATAACTGGAAGTATCCAATTATTCTGACTTAGAAAAAAAATAATTAACGAACACTGTGGTCTCGCCATTCAGCATGAATTAGTAATAAACCTGGCGCTCCAATTAAACAATGCATAGTTAATCAAACCAACATCCAGATGCTCTCTTTTCACTGATTTAATCAAACACTGCAAATTCTTAATTTAAGTACCTCCTCTCAAATCAAATGCCTTAGCCTTTACTGATCATACCAAGCACTGCAAAGTCTCAATTCAAATGCCTCAAATCAAATTTCAGAGTAAACTGAAAAGAAACTGTAAAGATAATCCTTTCTGAGAATGCGCGCACAAAAACCCTAATTCTTGATTAAATGCCAAAGAAACGTCTGCCTTATCAAAATCTGAGCCAAAATCAACCAAACCCTAAGCAAACTGTGTGAACTGTTCCAGAGCCATGAAAACCCTAACTTTATCTGACTGATAAGAAAAATCTGTTTGACTGATTCTTACGCCAATCTGGAAAATCAGGAAACGCCCGAGGCTGTGATCTCTTGTGGAAAAATGCGAGGGAAAATTTTGGGGTACAACAGTTGCCCCTGTTCAATCTTCTTGAACCTGAAGAGCTAGATTGGCAAGTTTTCCTTTCGCGACTCGAGGGTAAAAGGAGATTGGACACTAGAGTGCCCTAAAATTTGCACTTGGTGATGTGATGGTGGAGGGAATGGGCTTAAAGATGCCATTTGGGGATGGTCTTAAAGATGCCATCTGGTGACTGCTGATAGGAGGATGGGCTTATAGATGCCATCTGGAAATGGGCTTAAAGATGCCATTTGGAAGTGTTTGTCGAGGAGGATGGGCTTATAGATGCCATCTGGAAATGGGCTTAAAAGATGCCATTTGGAAATGGGCTTAAAGATGCCATTTGGAAATGTTGAACTGCATGACTTTGGTGAGTGGACGAGTATCAGAAAGGTATCCATTTTTTGGAACGTCTCTGAACTGGGGGTCTGAACAAGCGATAGATTGACATCCATGTTTGGAGAATCCGTAAACTGTTTTCAGGAGTTGGAGTTGAATAAGCAATAGAGTAGCATTCGTTGTTGGGAAGCGTCCGTAAACTGTTTTCAGAAGTCTTGAAGTGAAGAAGGAACCGGCGTAGGGTTTCCTAATGATGAGTCCGTGTAAAATTGTCTCTGGATGAATCTGGAATAAGTATCAGAATGTTGCCGTGTTTGGGTCACATATGAACTTTTTCTGGATGAATCTCGGAAGATGATGATTTTTGTCTGTTGACTGGTCTTTTCCTGAAAAGGTAAAGAGTTAGTTGTATGCAATGTCATGATGCATGATGCAATGTATGTTACATCAATGTTGATGATATGAATGTGATGAATGTGCAGGTAAGCTGATGAGCTGTCTTGCTGAGGATAAATAAATCCTGGATGGCTGGAGACAAAAGAATCTTGACTGCTGCCGGGGAAAATAATTCCTTGACTGCTGTTGGGGAGGGCAAGAATCTTTGATCATAAGAAGTCCTAGGACCACTGTCGGGGAATCCAGAGCTTGGGTTGTATGCCAATCTACTGGGGAATTCTTGTCTTGAGGGGATCTTCACTGGAGAATATTCGAATATTCTGTGAGGAACTGAAAATGAGAGTCTGCACTCTTCTTGGGGATTGATAGTTGGAAGTTTTAGCTCCGCTGGGGATATTGAAACTTGATTCTGAGGGGAATTAGATTCTGTGAGGCTCTCTGGCCGGGGATTCCAAGAATCTTTTAAGTTTGAGAAAGAACCTGTGTAGGGTTGCTTCATGATGAGGTGATGGAAATCTTCATTCTGTTAACAATCAGAAACTGGGAGTATACCAATCTTCTGAGGTTTTAAGGATGAGGGTCTTCACTCTTGAGGGTTAACTGCTATCTGGTCGTAATCCAGGCTTCACAGAAATTTGTATTGCTATCTGGTCGTGGTCCAGGATTCAGAATAGCTTGCTAAGCTGTTATCCGGTCAAATCCGGGCTTCACGGCTTGTGTTAAATATATACCACTATCTGGTCGATTCCAAGCTTCGTAGTACTCTTGACTGCTGTCCGGTCGTAATCTAGGCTTGGCGATTGTCTGACACTGTTATCCGGTCGTAATCCGGTCTTCACAATGTGTTGTAGAGATCAAGGTACTATCCGGTCAAATCCGGGCTTCATAACTTGAATTCAGGAGATCCCACTATCTGGTCGTAATCCAGGCTTTGCGGTAATCTGACATTGTTATCCGGTCGTAGTCCGGTCTTCACAATATGCTGTAGAGATCAAGATACTATCCGGTCAAATCCGGGCTTCATAACTTGAATTCAGGAGATCCCACTATCTGGTCGTAATCCGGGCTTTGCGGTAATCTGACACTGTTATCCGGTCGTAGTCCGGTCTTCACAATGTGCTGTAGAGATCAAGATATTATCCGGTCAAATCCGGGCTTCATAACTTGAATTCAGGAGATCCCACTATGTTGTCGTAATCCAGGCTTTACGGTAATCTGACACTGTTATCCGGTCGTAGTCCGGTCTTCACAATGTGCTGTAGAGATCAAGATATTATCCGGTCAAATCCGGGCTTCATAACTTGAGTTCAGGAGATCCCACTATCTGGTCGTAATCCAGGCTTTGCGGTGATCTGACACTATTATCTGGTCGTAGTCCGGTCTTCACAATATGCTGTAGAGATCAAGATATTATCCGGTCAAATTCGGGCTTCATAACTTGAATTCAGGAGATCCCACTATCTGGTCGTAATCCAGGCTTGGAGATTGTCTGACACTGTTATCCGGTCGTAATTCGGTCTTCACAATGTGTTATAGAGATCAAGGTACTATCCGGTCAAATCCGGGCTTCATAACTTGAATTCAGGAGATCCCGCTATCTGGTTGTAATCCAGGCTTTGCGGTAATCTGACACTGTTATCCGGTCGTAGTCCGACCTTCACAATATGCTGTAGAGATCAAGATATTATCCGGTCAAATCCGGGCTTCATAACTTGAATTTTGTGAGAATTTGATCTTTGATGACCGTAACTTCCAACAGGTGATGAAGGAATTGTTGAACACTTTTGACATTCGAATGCCTCAAGTGGTGATGAAGGAGTCTTGAATCAGATTACTCTGCCAATTGAGAGATTTCTTGAAATCTTGACTGGACTGCCCCAGGTTAACTGAACTTTGAAAGATCTGTTGGAACCTTGACTGGACTGCCCTAGGTTTACTGAACCTTGAAAGATCTGTTGGGCCTTGACTGGACTGCCCCAGGTTAATTGGACCTTGAAAGATCTGTTGGACCTTGACTGGACTGCCCCAGGTTAACTGAATGGTGACATGTCATGCACCTGGTTGATAGGAGACTTGTCGTTGGAAGTGTCGTCCTTTTGAAGTGATTTTAACTCACTGAGAGAGTTTTCGTTCCTCCGAACATTCGCTGTATGAATTTCTTCGCTGTCAAACAAATAGCCAAATGCAAACAGTGATATTAAGCAATGCAAAGTTTATGTTTGTCTCAAAGTTTTGAAAAATGTGTCTTTTAGCAGAAAACTTTTTATAAGACAGATCAACATATGATTTAGGGCAAAGCCTTACAGGAGTCAGGATACCTTTTGAACAATATGCTTTTGAATTAACCCATGCTTCAATTAGGACTTTTGAAGGGTTGTAACGTGGCTTGGTTCACGGTTTAAGAAACAAATGATAAAGGCTCAAAGTATATTTGTACCCACCCGCTCTTCGTGATGTTCTTCAACCCTAAGCTCAGTTAATTGCGCGTCGCACTCTGTTTGAGTTTGGAACAACGTTTGGGTGATGGTTCACCAGATGAATTTGGGAGACAGTCATCATCTCCTTTTTCTTTTGCAACATTTCTCATGTTGTTGAGGATTTGTAATGACCTCTCTATTTTGACTTTGATTTGTTATCCCTAACTTTTGCCTGACTGTCTCTGTTTTCGAGATCACAGTCAACGGGATGCCCCAGCTTTCTTAAACCTCTTTTACAGGTTTTAGCTCAGTGGGCTTTTCTTTTTTTTTCCCAAGAGATTGACTGCCTATGTGATAGGGAACCTTCACTGTCTTTTGATTCCAGAGGAATGCTTTTCTTTGTCGTCGTTGTGTTACGAACTTGAGAGTTTGCGACTTTAATGCGCATTTTCTTTTGAATTAACTGAGAGACTACCCTGCCCCCAGGTTTATATCAAAGGTTTCGATTTGTTTAGAACAGAAAACTCCTACTTCTTTGGCTCGAAGGGGTTGACTAGGGATTATCTTCCTTATAACTCCAGTGTTTGAGAATTGAAAGAAATGCCTGTACATCATCAGCAAGGTCTATTCAAAAGCATATTGTATGAGATTATGGTATTGTTTCGTCATCCTCCCTCTAAAGGCTTGCAGCTTTTTATCAAGAGTTAAATATCATAAAGAAAGCATAAGAGTAGTGAAAACGAATGGATGAATTTAAGACAAACATATGTAATGCATTAATGAAACAGAGTTCAACAACAACAGATAATTGTTTGAAAGCAAAAGAAATTACAACTTTGAAAATTCAAAATGAAGCAAAAGTCTTTCAGCTTGAGCTTTGTCACTTCAGGTGGAGAACTCCTTAACAGAAGATTTTCATCTCGCCGTCTAGCATGAACCTCAGCACTCCAATGTCGATCAGATCTTGAATCTTGTTCTTCAAGGCCCAACAGTCGTCAGTGTCGTGCCCCAGGCTGTAGGAGTGGTAAACACAAAATGCATCGGGATGATAGTTAGGAGCGGAGGTATTTGGGTTCCGGATAGGATCCCTCAAAGCAGTCAGATTGACCTCCAACAAACGCTCTAGAATCAGAGATGACGGTATGTCAATCTCCGTGAACTGTCTTCCCGACGTTTCTTATTTACGCCGATTACCCCGTTGAAGCTGGCGAGGTTTTTGCTGGGCTTGTGACCCTGAAGCAAGCAAAGGAGCCTTCCCTTTGTCTTCCTGAGTGGATGAGGGTTGAGCGGTGACTTGCTCTTCAACCTCAGATGTTTGCCCTAGTTGGTTGTTTTGAAGAAGTTGGTGGACGAGAACTCTGAGTTCCTCTTGTCTTTGAGACAGGTCTTGGATGAGAGCCATCTAGCCCACTAACTGCCCCATTACTTGGATCCTCAATGTTGCCAGATCAAACTGCAGCTCCACAAGCTGATCACTCCTGGCATTGTTTGAATTCTCAAAGCCCTTTGTGAGGAGAGCTTTCATTTCTTCTTGCCCCAGAGACAAGTTCAAGAACATTTACTGCAGCTGAGCAGTCTGGTCCTGGATATCTTTGACAGACCTTTCTAGAGCCATCTCTTACTGAAATAAACAGCAGGAGAGTAAGGAAACCTGAAAAAGGAAAGGTCGTCAAGATGCAATGCATGATATGTGGATGAATGCTTTCAAGGATCTCTTGGGGTAAACACAAGAGAATGTTAGAGGTTGAACTTCAATCTTTGACTGGAGACCTTTGCACTGGTGGATGTCTTTCCGCAGGAATCAAGCTCACCATGTCAAGTGGGTCATAGCCCCTGATTCAAGTTGTTGCACTTGATCTTTGATTGGAGAACTTTGTATCAGTGGATGTCTTTCCACGAGAATCAAGCTCACCATGTCAAGTGGGTTATAGCCCCTGATTCAAGTTGTTGCACTTGATCTTTGATTGGCATTTGTTTAGAGGAGAAACCTCTTTCCCCTTGGTAGACGTCTGGTTCAACGTAACCCTACATCAAAAGAACCCTCGAGATCCTTGAAATGGTTATTTGAAAATGTTATGGTATGATGTTATGATGTTATGTACATGTATGCAAAAGCAAATGAGTGTATATACAGGCAATCATATTCACACAAAGCAAACAAGTCCTTAGGTTTAGGCTTGCATGGGGTTGTAGGTAAGTACCCTTTTGAAGTTAGTTGGCTCATCCTGTCCTAAAACAGAAACCAGGTTCTAAGGAGATCAATATCATTGGATTGCTTTCTGTGTTCATTGTTTTGGTTTAGCCACTTAACTGGCGACCAAAATATTCCAAGAAAACAACCCTCAATGAGTGTAGCATCGAGTATCTACCAACTTCGGACTACACCAAAGTCGGTCATCTCACTACCCCTAAAAAGGCTAGGATGGTCAATTAAGGTTCTAAGAGTTTGTTAGTGCTTCACGACATCACTCAGCGGCCCCGTACTCTCCTTGATTGAACTCAAGGGTTACCGGTACTCACAAATATGTCACACTAACATAGCTTACTGCTTCAACCATGTCGGTATACCCCGCACAGTTCCCTCACAGTTTTATTGCTATTTACCTAAAAAGGTGCCCCAAATCCGGGTTTAAGATTCATAACAAACCCAAACAAGGACCCAAAAAGTAAAGCAATCAAGGCAATCAAAGCAAGAATATAAAGGTGATCTAAACCCTAAGGTAACCCCACTTTTGAATGATCCCCAGCAGAGTCTCCAGTTCTGTGATACGGTGGGAGAACTTACTTGAGTTTTGCGTTTGTATTCGCACTTGTTCGGTTTAGCAAGATTCGCCACCGACTTTTTATTTTATCCTAAAGGAAAGGTTAAAAAAGCACAGGAAAAAACTTTTGAGATGTTTCGTGGGTTCGGGGGGTAGATTATGAAAAGGGAAGGTATTAGCACCCTTTTCATCCATGGTTATCCATGGGCTCTTAGTTACTTGGTTTTAGATCACTTTCCTTGATTTTTGATTGCTTGAAATGGTGTGTGTATTTGTGTTTTGAAAATATTTTGAAATAGACGCCTTTGTTTCGGCAACCGTTGTAATGACTCGTGTTTGAGTATATACGAAGGTGTGTATCTTTTCGAAAAGATGTTTCAAATGTTTTTGAAAGGTTGTTTTGAAAGTGTTTGTGGAGTGTGGTTTGAAAGGTAGGCAAGTGTTTTTGCAAGTTGATCAAGTAACTAAGAGTTTTGTCTACCCCTAAGTTTACTCAAAGGTTTTTCTCATGTTTTAACCCTTTTTAACAATTTTGTTCCACCATTGTATTTGGTGGACAATCTTGAGTTTAGGATGTTTAACGGGACAGGCGCGGGTCATCGTATGGACCATGAATGCAATGGTGCCAAGTGTCTTTGGAAATTTTTCTTGAAGGGACTATGATCATTCCGTTTAGGCAAATTTCGAAAGCGTCATCGAGGGACTTATGATCATTTGAATTGTTTTGCCAAAGAAACTCGACGTGCAAGCATGGCCCATTTTGGAAGGCAACAAGCGGGATTACCCTAGGGGTGCAAGTGTGATTGTGTATTGATTTCATGTATTTGTCTTGTATTAGGTTATCTAGCGTTTGATTTTATGTACATACAAACCCTAGGTCTAACCATGGTATATTTGAAAGCGGTAAATTGTGGGAATTTAAAGTCTACGCTATTACAAAATAGTATCCGGGAGTGGGGGTATAAGTATACAAATGAGGATGAGACTTAAGGAGGATAGTGTCCAAATAATTACAACCAAATCGAATCGATCGCAATGTAAATGTAATGTATCAAATGTACAAGAATAAGCGAATGTATAATGTAAATGTGTAAGTGTATGAATGTGATTTATTTACAAGTTTGAGAAATGTTAACTTAATGAGAAAAATTAAGTATTGTTTATTTGTCAAGTATTATTATCTTTTGTTAATATGTACAAAATACAAAGATTTAATAAAAGAAAGGCAATTAACTTAAAGAAAATTATATATTGATGTTTTCACGTACAAAGTTTTAATTGAAGAAAATGGAAAATATTTCAAGTTTAAGAAAATTATGTATTATTGTTTTTATGTACAAACAAAATGTTTTAATGAAAAAAAAAGTTTTAAGTTTAAGAAAAAAGAAAATGTTTTAATGTTTTATGTATTTATTTATTTATGTAATTATGTGTTTTAGTTAATATTTTCTTATGTAAACTAAAAAAGTTTTAATAAAACGAAAATGTTTAAACCTAGATAAAAAAGTCTAATATTTATTTTAAATGTGATAAACAAAATTTAGTAAAAATTAATGTATAATTTATAAAAAAAGGAAATTAAGTTATGTATATATATAAAAGAGATATAATGAAAATAGATATTGATTTGTAAAGGAAATGGATGGGCTAAAGGGGGTTATGCTGGCCCAAACAAAGGAGCAACGCATGGGGGGTGCATGGCGAAAAACGCCATTGGGCTTAAGAGAACCGGCCCAACCAGTCTGAAACAATTGCCAAGGGTTCAATTTGTTGTTTCATTATTGGAATTAGGGTTTGTTTGTTACGAACGGCGCTCATCTTCCTTCGTCTTCCTTCGTCTTCTCAAGCAAGCCTCTGAGTTTTCTCTTTGCCCAAGGCCGTCAAGCGCCATCGCTATCTCCTCTTCTCCATGGATTTATTCAAGTGGTGGCTTACAAGGTATCGATTTCCGTCTCTATCACGTTATGGTTTCGAGATTTTTACATCTTGCATGTTTTACTTTTCATTGTGTTCTGATCTTAAGTGTTGTTGTTGCTTCTGTGAAAGGGAAAAAAGGAAGGGATTTATACCTTTGGGGAGAGACGGAGGAGGACGGTGGCTTGGAGGCGCTGTGGGCGGCCAAGGCGGCGAGGAGATGGTGATGCTGTGAACTTGCTTGTTTTGTTGGAGAAATTGGTACCTGTATTTTACTCTTCTTCTGGTTTAATGATGTTGTCTGAGAACCTTGTATATTTCTCTTCCTCTTCTTTTCTGGTTGACTCGCCTTTGTATGATGTTTGCTCTGAATATTGCTTGTTGGTATGTTGCCTTCGTTTGTATGCTTGATGCCTTGTATGTTTGCCCTATGATGAGGCTTCCTCTGAGGGCCTCTTTGCCTTGTACGCTTGCTTGATATGTTGCCCTGAAATGCTTGCCCTTTTGCTTCTGTATGTTTCCATGTGTTTGCCACTGTATGCTTTCAATGATGTTGATGTTGGTAGCCCAATGATGAGGAAACTCTGAGGGCTTGTGTTGGTTTGGAAACTGGTTTAGGCTTGGATATTTGGTATGCTTGTTGATGATTTTGAGTATAGTTACCCCCTATGATGAAGGATTTCTGAGGGTGGGGTTGCCTTGAAATGCCTAGAAAACAGGTTATGGGCGTGAGGGCCTTGAGGCTTGATGCAGGTCTATGGTTTTGTTGTGAGGTTTGGAGGCTTTTGGCTTTTACAGGTTTTTGAGCTTTTGTTCAAGGTTTTGTCATGTGTTCACAGGTTTTTGTTTACAGGTTAGGGGCTTGGCCTTTTACAGGTTAGGCTCTTATGGACCTGTTTGTGAGTTTCAGTAGGTTGAGTGTTTAAGGCATATGCAGGTTAGGTTTGTGTTGGTTTTTGGAGAGGCTTTGACAGTTCAGGTTTTGATGTTACTTGATGGTTAAGGCTTGTGGCCTTTGAAGGTTAATGCCGGTTCTTTAAAAGGTTGAGAGCTTTACTCCTTTATGCAGGTTCAGGGCTTGTGAAAGCTTTGAAATGTTTTTTGGCTTCAGGCTGGGCAGTTCTGTTTCTTTTTCTTGACAGTTTTGTTTGTATTCTGATTTATGTAATATCTCTGCCCTCTTCTTTTCACTGTGTTATTACAGTTTGTTTTTATATCTCCTTCAAGCCTAAGCCTGTAAGCCCTTCTTCTTTTCTTTCTTCTCTCTCTCTCCAGTACAAGTTAAAATATTAAATAATGTTTATGTTTGTACTTTTTTCTGAAAAGGTAACTGCTGGAAAATGATGTAATTTGATGTTGCTTGCACTTGTATATTTTCCTCTGCATACTTTGTACCTCTTGATATTTGCATATCTCTTTTGACAGTTTTTTGACATTTAGTTCAGTTTGGATTTGGACTTTGTTTGGCATGCTGTTTGTTTGGAAACTATGCAGTTGGTTGACAATTTGAACTTGTGCAAAATCATAACTTTGTGCATTCATACCTTTTTCTTTTGCAAGCATTTTCATCCCTCTCTGTGAACCGGGAGAAATCTCGTGATTTGCAGAGAGGGCAAACTGATTCCGGCCAGTTGCCTTTAATGATGAATCTTTAAATTACTGTCTGTCTTTTTAATTTTATCTGCTTTGACTTTTGCTTTTTCTCTTTGTTTTGCAGATAAAACTCAATGGAGAGGAGCAGCAGTAGAAGCTGAAGATTTGAAGACTTAGGAATATTTAGGATAGTTTTATTTCCATTTTAATTTATTTGTAAAATTATTATTATAAACAAAAATGTAAGTAAATTTACAATTGTTCGAATAATAATTTGTAACAAAATAATTAAAAATGAATAAATAAAAATCCTTTTTATCAGTTAATTTCTCTTTCAATTTACGGTCCATTTAATTATTTGAATTCCTTAAATTAAAATAACTGGAAGTATCCAATTATTCTGACTTAGAAAAAAAATAATTAACGAACACTGTGGTCTCGCCATTCAGCATGAATCAGTAATAAACCTGGCGCTCCAATTAAACAATGCATAGTTAATCAAACCAACATCCAGATGCTCTCTTTTCACTGATTTAATCAAACACTGCGGATTCTTAATTTAAGTACCTCATCTCAAATTAAATGCCTTAGCCTTTACTGATCCTACCAAGCACTGCAAGGTCTCAATTCAAATACCTCAAATCAAATTTCTGAGTAAACTGAAAAGAAACTGTAAAGATAATCCTTTCTGAGAATGCGTGCACAAAAACCCTAATTCTTGATTAAATGCCAAAGAAACGTCTGCCTTATCAAAATCTGAGCCAAAATCAACCAAACCCTAAGCAAACTGTGTGAACTGTTCCAGAGCCATGAAAACCCTAACTTTATCTGACTGATAAGAAAAATCTGTTTGACTGATTCTTACGCTAATCTGGAAAATCAGGAAACGCCCGAGGCTGTGATCTCTTATGGAAAAATGCGAGGGCAAATTTTGGGGTACAACACGTTCGAACTCAATACCTTCTGTGAAAACTTATCCAACTCAATTTGCGAAATTTTGGCGCCGGAACCAGCTTGGTACAATGAAAATTGACCAAGTTATCATTTTCTGAACATGACGCAAATAAATTTCTGTCACAAATTTTCTGTACGAAAATACTTGATAAATCCGCATTTTTGAAGACCTTCTGATCGAAATTGGCTTCCAGCCGTGAGAGATGAAAATGTAGATAACATCAATACGAAATTTTGGCCACTAGAACGGGTTCAAAACGAGCCACGATCTTCAAGTTATGAGTTTTTTAGCGCGTAAAAACTGCACTTTCAACACACTTTTTCACCATATTTCTTCGAGAAATCAAACACATTCGGATACCTTCTTTAAAGAATTGACTCTTGAGCCGAACCTGAATTTGAGAATACGTTATCAGAGATATTTTGGCGAAATAACACCTGAATATGACGCGCCGGGTTGGACTTGTGAATCTTTGAACCCCGAATTGTTGCAAAACGGCGAACCGATCTTCAGCACGAAAAATACTCTGAGAATATCCATTAACAAAATAAACGTCACTTATGACCTGAAGAAGCTTGATAAATATACCTTTATTCTATAACCATAAAACCAATAATATGCGTGTATGAAAAGAGGGAAAATTTTGGGGTACAACAGCTGCCCTTGTTCAGTCTTCTTAAACTTGAAGATTTAGATTGGCTCGTCTTCCTTTCGTGATCTGAAGGTGGAAGATGATTGAACACTAGAGTGCCCAGAAATTTGCACTCGTCTGTAATGATGCTTGGCTATGTAGGTAGTATCAGGAATGGGCTTACATATGCCATTTGGAGGAGATGACGGGAGGTCACCGGAGATGGGCTTAAAGATGCCATCTAGAGGATGTTGATTTCTCGAGATATTCCTTTGATGAAAATTCCTGTTCCTATCATTAAGGAGGAATCTGCTGAGGAATGTTGGTCTCTGTCTTGGGAGAAATAGAATTTTAGGAGCTTCAGTTGTCCGTTAATCTACTGGGGAATTAACTCCGGCTTGAGGAAGCGGAAGTGAACTGCGTATCTAGTCGTGTATAGGCTGCATCGCGACCTAATAGGGAAAGGTGAAACCGATCGTGTTTGATAGGTCCGGGTCTTAATGTATTGTGGACTATTGTCTGGAGATAAGAGAAAAGAAACCTGGATGGTAAGGTTATGAGAAGGAACTTGGATAGTAGGGCTTATGGGAAGGAACCTGGGTAAGTTTGCTTCGTGAGGAGTTTGGATAAAAATGCATCTGAACCGAGAAGGAACCTGAGTAAGGTTGCTTTGTGAGGAGTTTGGGTAAAACTGCATCTGAACCGAGAAGGAACCTGGGTAAGGTTGCTTTGTGAGGAGTTTGGGTAAAACTGCATCTGAACTGAGAAGGAACCTAGGTAAGGTTGCTTTGCAAGGAGTTTGGGTAAAACTACATATGAACCGAGAAGGAACCTAGGTAAGGTTGCTTCGCGAGGAGTTTGGGTAAAACTGCATCTGAACCGAGAAGGTTGCTTCAGGATGAGTCTGGGTAAAACTACATCGGGAAATTATAAGGAGGAACCTTGGTAAGGTTGCTTCAGGATGAGTCTGGGTGAAACTACATCGGGAAATTGTAAGGAGGAACCTGGGTAAGGTTGCTTCAGGATGAGTCTGGGTGAAACTACATCGGGAAATTGTAAGGAGGAACCTGGGTAAGGTTGCTTCAGGATGAGTCTGGGTGAAACTACATCGGGACCGAGAAGGAACCTGGGTAAGGTTGCTTCGGGATAAGTCTGTGTAAAACTTCAGGAGGAACCTGGGTAAGGTTACTTCGGGATAAGTTTGTGTAAAACTTCACGAGGAGCCCGGGTAAGGTTACTTTGTGATAAGTTCGTGTAAAACTTCATAATGAACCGGGGTAAGGTTACTTTGAGATAAGTTTGTGTAAAACTTCAGGAGGACCCTGGGTAAGGTTACTTTGTGATAAGTTCGTGTAAAACTTCAGGAGGAACCTGGGTAAGGTCACCTTGTGATAAGTTCGTGTAAAACTTCAGGAGGAACCTGGGTAAGGTTACTTTGGTATGAGTTCGTGTAAAACTTCATTCAGAAATATATGAGAAAGGACTAGTGTAAGATTTTTCAAGATAAACCCGTGTGAAGCTGCATTTAGGAGAAAACCATGTAAGATTTCTTCGTGACGAACCCGTGTAAAGCTGCATTTAATCGTGCAGATAATTACTCTGTTTAGTTTCCGAATTTATTCTTGAACTTGCTGGAAGTTGTTTATGATAACCATCTTTCCTAAAAAGGCACATGATTAATCGTATATGATGCATGACATGCATTGTATGATGATGTTCTCAAAATAAATGAGATTATGTTGTATGCAATATGTACGCGCACGTCATGATATATGAACATGAAATGCTATTGTGGCACGTCCGAGTTTGGGAAAATAAATCCCTGACTATTGTTGGAGAATAAAGAGTTTCGCTCGTTGGGGATAACAACCGAAGATGATTTGAGAATAACTTGGCCGGAGAATAATTTCACTGGAGAATAAACTGGTGAGAAAAAAAATGACTTTGGGGAAGAGATACTCTGTCAGAAGATCCGCTGATTTGGAGCAATAACCTCAGTTGGGGATGAATTACCGTTGCTGGCGATGATGAACTCTGTCGGGGATAAAATTTCTGTTTGTGGAAGAAATAAACTCCACTGGGGATGGTCTTCCATTCTTGGTGAAAGATGAACTCTGCTTGGGGAGAATTAACACCACTACTTTTGGATATTTCTTACTCTGCGAGGAGTGTAGATGTTACTGGGACGCGTGCTGAGGATATGACAATGACTTCACATCAAGACTTTTATGCCCCGGTACCTGCTGGAGAAAGTGCTTGCGGAGGCCTTGTGGATTGAGTGTCATCCCAACTTATGAAGTGCTTGGTAACTACCGATCAGAATGATAAGTCTTCTACTGATAGGAAAGTGACAAGATAACGGGACATAGTCGTACGCTTTAATCCCTAACTTTTTCCTAGATTGTCTTTTCATATTTTCAGTCCACCGGGATACCCTTTTTTGCCCAATCCGCCCTTTCGAGTTTTCGACTTGCCGGGTGTACATATTTTTCATTTTTTATCCCTAATTTTTGCCCGGATCCTTTTGGTTCGCCGGGATGCCCTTATTTTTGCGTAGGCCAGTCAACCTAGCGGGTCTTTGTTCATGCGCAATATTTTCTGATTATATCCACGCTCTCAAGGTGTAGGGAGTTGTCACTGTCGGTAGTGTTGTGTTGCCACACTACCAGAAGATGTTTGTTTGATCATACAAGATTCGTTGCTGGAATTCATGTCCAATGCCCCAAGTGATTCAGATGGAGATCTGCCCCTGGCTATTTGGCATCTTTGAGAGATTCCTTGAATCTTGACTTGACTGCCCCTGATGATGGACAATGATCCTGCCGTGCCCCTTGGTTGGAAGTGTTTTTCCACTTGATGTGATCCTTTTTATTGAGAAGGTTTTTGTTCACTAGATATTCGTCATGCGAATTTCTCTGCTGTTGAACAAATAGTCATATGCAAACAATAATATTTTAAGAATGCAAAGCTTATGTCTGTCTTGAAATTTTTGAAAATGCATTTTTCAGTAAAACAAGCAAATTTTGTAATATGTGATGTCAACTCAGGATTTGTAACGGACCTTCAGGAGTCAGGATACCTTTTGTAATAGTATGCTTTTGAACTAACCCATGCTTCAGCTAGGACTTTTAAGGGTTATAACGTGACCTGGTTCACGGTTCAAGAAACAAAGGATAAAGGCTCGAAATTTATTTGTACCCACCCATTCTTCGTGATGTTCTTTGATCCTATACTCAGTTAATTGTGCATTTAGATCCCATTTGAGTCTTTGCTCTGACATTCCAGTGATGGTTTGGATACTGACAGTTTATTTTGAATAGGAAGTCATTTCTTTTTGTTGAGGGTTTGTAGGACCTCTTTCTTTTTTATTTTATTATCCCTGTCTTTTTCCTGAACTGTTTCTTTTTGTGATTACAGTCAGCGGGATGCCCCAGTTTTTTTCTTAAGTCTCCTTCATAGTTTTTGACTTAATGGGCTTTTATTTCGAGAGATAATGTCTGTCTGTCTTGATGATTATAGGGAACCATCACCATCTTTTTTTTTGGAAGGACGTCTTCGATGCCATTCATTGTGTACGAAGCGGCAGATCGTGACTGAATGCGCCTCTGAATTAACTGAGAAAACTACCCTGACCCAGGTTATGATTAAGGGTTTTAATTTGTGTGAAAAGAAAACTCCTACTTCTTTGGCTCGAAGGGGTTGACTAGGGATTATCTTCCTTATAACTCCACTATTTAGGATTTGAAACAACGCCTGTACATCGTCAGCAAGGTCTGTTCAAAAGCATACTGTAGAGATAGTGGTATCGTTCTCGTCATCCTCCCTCTAAAGGCTTAGAGTTTTTAAATCAAGAGTTGAACATCACAAAAGGAAATAAGAACGCATTTTTTGAAATAGTGAATACGAATGGATTGATTCAAAACAGACATATGCAACGCATTAATGAAATAATAAAGTTTTGACATGACTAAATGTTTGAACAATCAAAAGAAAATTACAAATTGAAAATTCTAATGAACAAAAAGTCTTCTTGTGAGAACTTGTCACTTTAGATGGTATGCCTTGGAGGGATGGCAGAAGAACTCAACCTGACCGTCTTGTGTGAATTCCAATGCTTCTTCATCAATCAGGTCTTGAATTTTGTTTCTCAATGCCCAACAGTTGTTGGTGTCATGTCCAGGGCTGTTGGAATGGTATGCACACATAGCATCAGGATTGTACCTTGGGGAGGCTATGTTGGGATTCTGAGGAGAGTCCCTTAATATAACCAACTTGGCCTTCCACAGGCGTTGCAATGCTTGATCCAATGACATGTTGATTTCGGTGAAGCACCTTTCAGATGTATTCTTCTTATGCCGATTTCCCCACTATCGTTGGAGAGGTTGTGGTTGGGATTATGATGTAGTAGTAGTAATCATGAAAGGTTTGTTCCCAACCTCTTCTCTCACCGGGGGCTGATTAATGCCTTGATCCACAATCTTAACTATTTGTTTCATGGATCTGCATCCATCTTGGTGAAGCCTGTTGAGGAAGGCTCTTAGCCCTTCTTGTCCTTGAGCTAAGTTTTGGATAAGAGCCATCTGCCCCAGGATCTGGATTCTCATTGCTTCTACCTCAGCTTGCAATTGTTCCAGTTGTTCATCCTTGTTGTTGTCTGGACGTTCCTTGGTCAGATTCCCGGTGAAGAGTGTTTTCAAGTATTCTTGCCCCTTGGATAGATTCAGGAGAAATTCCTTGAACTGGGCATCTTGAGCTTGGAGATCTCTGTTGTCTTGTTAGAGAGCCATTGCTTAAATAAACAGCAAGAACATGAGAGACCTGCTTTGAAACCTGCTTATGCAATGATATGTATGCAATGTTTTCAAGGATCTCACAGGGTAAACAAGAAACTGTTAGAATTTGATTGCAGCGTGATTGAAGAAACTTCGTGTCGTTGAGAGTCCTTCTTCCAGAGTCAAGCTCACCATATCGAGTGGGTCATAGCCCATGACTAAAGATCCTTTGACAACATTGGCTAGAGGAAAATAAATCCCCTTGCTATATGTCTAGTTCGCCATGACCTACATCGCAGACCCTTGAGATCCTTCAAATGGTTAGTATGATATGCCATGTTATGTTATCATGCATCATGTCATGATAAAAGCATACAACAGGTATAGCAGACAACAGACATGATAAAGGCAAACAAGTCACACAAGAATCCTTAAGTTTAGGCTTGCATGGAGTCTAGGTACTACCCTCTTGAAGTTCAGTTGGTTCAACCTGTCCTAATAATAGTAATCGGGTTCTAGAGGTTCTCAATATCACTGACCATCCTCCATCGGTCATAGTTTCAGCTCACGCAATCTTTTCTTGCAGCCAGAACCATCTCGAGAGTATGGTCTCAATGAGTGTAGCATCTCACTACTTCCTATGGCCAAGTTGGTCAATTATAGGTTCTAAGGTCAGTTAATGCTTAACGACCCATATAGCAGCCTCATAGTCTCCTTGTTGCTCCACAAGGGATATCGGTACCAACTAATGAGCCACATCAACGTAGCTACCGCTTCAACCGTATCGGTCTACGCCGTACACTTCCGTCACAGTCTATTGCTACTTACCTAAAAGGTGTCCCCCAGATCCGGGTTAGGATCTATAGTAACTCCGATACAAAGCCCACAAAAATAAAGCAATCAAATCAAACAATAGAAAACAATATGATGAACTAATCCAAAGGTACACCCAACTTATTAGATCCCCAGCAGAGTCTCCAGTTCTGTGATACGGTGGCAGAACTGACTGTTAATACTGGTTTGCATTTTTTGTTCGCAAAATGTCGCGGTAAGCAAGAGTCGCCACCGACTTTTATTTTATCCAACCGGAAAGGAAAAAAGCACAGAAAAATTCATTTTTCGAGATATTCTGAGTACGGGGGGTAGATTATAGAAAGGGAAGGTATTAGCACCCTTTCTATCTGTAGTTTTCTACGGGCTCTTAGGTACTTGCTCATCATTTTAAAAAATTGCTTCCGTGTTTGTGTGTTTGTGTGATTTGAAAAGTTTTTGTTTTACTTCGATTTAACCCTTGCTTTTGTCTTCAAGAGTGTTACGAAGTCGTTTTGAAAACTTTGTTTGAAAAGAGTGTAAGTGTGGAAATTTTGGTTTTGAGCAAGTACCTACTAACATCTACCTACTCGAAAAAAGATCATTTATGTTCTTGTTTCCTTTAGACAGTGCTATCCCATTATTAGTGAGTAGGTAGCACCGTTGTTGGAATTTGAGGGACTATCGAAAGGGACGTAATGGTCATTGAAGGCAACATGTAAGGATAGCTTAGCATTACGAAGGGACTATCATCATATATTCGTAGGAAACATCGAGGGACAAGATCATTTTTCGTAGGCAACTCGAGGGACGGTAAGGGACTATGATCTTTATGATGACTTTTAGATTGGGGGTCTTTGCTAAGGGTATCCCTACGTTCGAGGGACATGACCATTGTTTTCTGAGGCAACCAAGTGAGGCATACCCTAAGAGTGAATATGTGCATATGATTTGTTTCAGTTATTTATCTTTGCACATTTAGGGTTAGCTAACCGTTTCAAAGTTAAGCATACATTCTTGTCATGTATCCCTAATTATTCATACATCTAACAGTTAATATTTGTGGAATTTAAAGTGCGGAAAATAAGCTAAGCTATTACAAGGCTTCGGGTATTTACATAGCCAAAAACAAACCCTTAAAAAAATGATAAATGAAATTAAAAAGGTCCTAATTAATCTATTACAATTTGTGAGCAACTACATTAATATGGTAAAAATAATAATAAAGCGCGTGCGAATAAAGAACGAGAGAGAATTAGGGTTTTGACCCCGTCTAACCTAATCGAAAGAAAAATTATTTTTTGTTATTTTTAATTATTTCTAAGAAAAAAGAATTAGGTTTTTTTAATTTTTTTTTGTTGTTTTTAATTATTTCTAAGAAAAAATAATTAGTTAAAAAAAATAATTAAATGGCTTATTTTTGTGTTTTGTTATTTTAAGAAAAAAGATAATAAAATTAAGTTAGAAACAAAATCCTAATTGTTCTAATTAATTTTAATTTATTTACAAAACAATTAAAGTTACCTAAAATTAAATTAAAATATAAAATTTATTATTCGAGTTTATTATAAAAAATCAAAGGTTTGTGAAAAATGTTAAGTTTTATGAAAAAAGGTTTTAAACAGAAAGAATAAAAATAGGTAAAAGGATAAATAGGAAGGAAGAAAATCAAAACCAATAGGAGTGGTTGTTGAACCCACGCCCTTAACCTTCTCAGGATGTCTGCCTTGCCATGTATTGGTATCATGTGTAACTTGTTCTGTTTTGGCCTCAACGTTCTGTAATGAAACTGCATGGGATCCTGTCTAAATCTGCAGTGTTGAATCTCATGAACACATTAAATAAATTACTATATATCATAAAATACAAATAAAGTCAATATATGAAGAAAAAATTAACGTTAAAACCAATATGGCATGTATGAATGATTATACCCTTTTGATCATGGAGATCAAACCAGCCTTACCCTTACTGGAGAAGTAGTGAGATGTGGGTTTGTAACAGGGATGGCTTGTTTGTAGTGAGATGGAGGTTTGTAATAAGGATTTCAAGGTTTTAGGGTTCTTGAAAGATTTTGATATTCTGACAGCGTTGTGGCAAAAGCTATTTTTCCCTTTTTTTTGTGTGAAAAGAATGAGATTATATAATGGAAATTAGAGAGAAAAAAATGGGCTTTGAATGTGCAATTGGGCCTCCAATGTTCACTTGAGTCCGTCACGTTCTAGGCAAAATCGCAGGGGCTTAAGTTCAATTTTTGAAGTTAAAATGTCAAAACAAAATGTAGCTGACATCGAGAACTAACTCCTGTCCGAAAATGGGCTCAATCGGATAAACGGTGAATTAGTTATGGATTTTTGAAGTTTCAGCTTAGACAAACTTATTTTGGGCTCCAATGTCGACTCTGACATGTTCTTCAATAAAAAATTGGTATTAATTGGAGCATAATTCGGTCTCGACTTTTGAAGAAAAGTTGTAGATCTCTGAGTCAGTGACCTTGTGTAAAAATATGGGCCCAATCCGATAGAAATTGACCGAGTTATGAATTTTCGAAGTTTCGGCCGAAATAAAATAATATTCAGCATTCAGGATTTTTGGCGCGTCACACGCACTCTGAGCAAAAAAACGAAGGCCTTTTGAATTATGTTCGAACTCAATACCTTCTGAGAAAACTTAGCTAACTCAATTTGTGAAATTTTGGCGCCGGAACCAGCTCGGTACGATGAAAATCGACCAAGTTAAGATTTCCTGAACATGACGCAAATAAATTTGTCACAAATTTTCTGTACGAACATACTTGATAAATCCTCATTTTTGAAGACCTTCTGATCAAAATTGGCTTCCAGCCGTGAGAGATGAAAACGTAGGTAACATCAATACGGAATTTTGGCCACCAGAACGGGTTCAAAACGAGCCACGATCTTCAAGTTATAAATTTTTTAGCGCGTAAAAACTGCACTTTCAGCACACTTTTTCACCATATTTCTTCGAGAAAACTCACACACTCGGATACCTTCTTTAAAGAATTGACTATTGAGCTGAACCTGAATTTGAGAATATGTTATCAGAGATGTCTTGGAGAAAGAACACCTGAATATGACGCGCCGGGTTGGACTTGTGAATCTTTGAACCCCGAATCGTTGCAAAATGACAAACCGATCTTCAGCACGAAAAATACTCTAAGAATATCCATTGACGAAATAAACGTCACTTGTAACCTGAAGAAGTTTGATAAATATACCTTTATTCCATAACCATAAAACCAATAATATGCGTGTATGAAAAGAGGGCAAATTTTGGGGTACAACAAGGACCATGTGTGATCAAAAGCATATTCTATGTTGGAGCAATGATCTTGACCACCATGGATGGCGATGACCTGTCGCACCCTGTGAACGCGGATATAGTCAAAAGATACTACGCATAAGAGACCTTCTAGGTAGACACACCTAGGAAAAACAAGGGCGTCTCGGCGAACCAAAAAGGTTCGGGAAAAAATTAGGGATAAAACAAAAAAATCTGTACACCCGAAAAATTGAAAACCTGAAAGGACGGCTTGGGCAAAAAAGGGTATTCCGGTGGACTGAAAACCCAAAAGGGAGGTCCAGGCAAAGGTTAGGGATTTGAAACGTATGACTATGTCCTATTGGATCACCTTACGGACAACCTACAAACTCGGCAGTTCTGATCAATTCAATCTGCTTCAGGCAAGGCAATAAATAGATAAGATGCTCAGAGACACGAAGGTTATAGCAGAATGGAAACCCCATGGGATTATTTCACATAGCTATCTTTTCTTTGTATCAAATTCATTTTTTTTACGACGGAATTCTCTTACTAGAATGTTTGTCTCATTATACAAAAATACTTACTCAAAGTCAATACAAATGTATCCCTTTGAAAGTGCAAAACTATTTGTTTCTCTTTACTCTTGTGCTTTGTTTACAAAAAATGTCTAATGATTTATTTTTGAACATATGCATTTGAATATAATTACTGTTTACAAATAAACAAAATAGAAAGACAATCACTAATGGCTTTAAGAAATATGGAAATCTCTCTAAGTTATTTCCATAAAATCCCCCGCAGTGTGCAGTTTAATCCCCAGCAGAACAAAACTTCCAGTTATCACTCCCCGGTAGAAGTCGCCAAATTTCTCAGGATTCCCCAACGGGATTTCACAAGCAGTACAGAGTGTTTCCCTTACAACAGAGTTTACTTCTCTAAGTAGAAGTTCATCAACACTTCAACTTTACAACATGAAGACTTACACTCCGTATCCTCAGCAGCAATCAGGGATTTATTTCCCCCAAACCAACAAGCAGTGCAGCAGATTAGCTCACATATGCATACACCGCCTCCATATATCATAAACATCTATAACTCTAATGCATGTATCACAATCTCATTATATCATGAATTTCATACAACATGACTTTGCATTCTAGCTAACACTTTATACTTTTCAGGATAAGGTTAATCAATAGCTACCATTAACAATGTTTAAAGATTCAATCTTCAGATACGCTCCAGACACGGATGCCATCCTGATACTCATTTAGATTCAGCTTTCAGATACAAATCAGATACGCTCCAGACACGGATGCCATCCTGATACTCATTCAGATTCAGCTTTCGGATACAGTTCCGATACGCTCCAGACACGGGTGCCATCCTGATACTCATTCAGATTCAACTTTCAGATACAGTTCAGATACGCTCCAAACATGGATGCCGTCCTGATACTCATTCAGATTAAGTTTACAGATACAATTCAGATATGATCCAGATATGGATGCCATCCTAATACTCATTCAGATTTAACTTTCGGATACAGTTCAGATACGCTCCAGACACGGACGCCAATCTGATACTCATTCAGATTCAGCTTTCAGATACAGTTCAGATACGCTCCAGACACGGATGTCATCCTGATACTCATTCAGATTTATCTTTCAGATACAGTTCAGATACGCTCCAGACACGGATGCCATCCTGATACTCATTCAGATTCAACTTTCAGATATAGTTCAGATACGCTCCAGATACAGATGCCATTCTGATACACATTCAGATTCATCTTAGAGATACAGTTCATATATGCTCCAGATACGGATGCCTTCCTGATACTCATTCAGATTCAACTTTCAAATACAGTTCAGATACACTCCATACACGGACTCTATTCTGATACTCATTCAGTTTCAGCTTACAGATACGGTTCAACAATCATTTCTGGATGGCATCTACAAGCCCATCTCAAACAACTTTACATCAACCCTCCAAATGGCATATTTAAGCCCTTTCCCTATACCATTAATCATCATATCACCGAGTGCAAATTTCTAGGCACTTTAGTGTCCAAACATCTTCCACCTTCGAGTCACGAATGGAAAAACTCGCCAATCTAACTCTTCGGGCTTAAGAAGATTGAACAGGGGCAATTGTTGTACCCCAAAATTTTCCCTCTCATTTATCAAGAATCCCCTCACAAGATCTTCCACGACTCAAGTTTGCAGCACTGATACATTAATTTAGATTTGGAATTGGCACAAGGGCAAAATGGTCAATTGCATGCTGAAAAGTCAAACTTTGACTTTTGGATCAAAATCAAGTTTTAGGAATCATATTTCATCAAGACATGTTGGAATATGAAATTTTGTTTCATCAAGAAAATCAAAAGTAAAAATTACTTTGGAAAAGTTTAAATCTCAAATACTTAGAAACTTTTCTAAGTGTTTAGGAAATATGACAAGTTCAGAACTTCTGGCCAGATTTTCACCATGATGCAAGCTGATTTTGGAAGAAATTCCGACACAAGAGTTTTAGATCTCAATGAGATTTAAAACATTACAGAACAGAAATTTTCCTAGAAATGCTTGAATTTCAAGTTATAAATCTTCAAAGACACGTCTATGAAACTGCAGCACTTAGTAAGTTCTGGGCATTTCCAAGACAAAATTTGCTCAGAACTTCTGGGCCAATTTTCATGTAGGTTCAATCAGAATTTTCAAGAGTGATTCAAAGAATATCTACAAAGTGTGCTACAAGCTTTCTGGAAAGTCTGAGAACTCCTTCAGAACATGCTGGAGCAGGAAGATTCAAAGATCAGAAGTTGGATGTTCGTTCTAAGTTACACTGATGCTGAACTTCTGATCCAGATTAAGCTATGATACATAATCTCATATTGCAGGTTTTATGTTTGATAAATCTCATCATAATTTATTGCTCACACCCACTTTTGAGTCTTTATCCAAAGGATTTTCCCACGTGTGGCATAGAAGTACCATTGTTGTCCTTGAAAAGCAAACTTTTGTACAAAGTTTATGTTGGGCCCATGCTTTGCTTTTGCTTATGAGGGTACTTTTCCATAATTCATGCTTACAAATTCAGATTAGGCACGGCTAAAAGCTACTAACCACCCTACTTTGTGCCTTATTTGCTTCAAGAACAAGTCAGCGCTCTAGCATATGGTGGCTATACTCTTGACTTCTCCAAGCTCCAAAATCCTGGCCTATAAATTGAACTTTATTTGCAACTGTAAAGAGGTCGAAAAAATTGAAAAGAAAAAGCCTTGAAACCTTGCTAAAAATTCCAAGAATTCAAAACTGCAAACACAAATACAAAACCTGCTAGTTTCTGATTTTTGCTTTCAAACTCCAATTTTCCTCAAGTGTTTCTTGACCAAATTATCAACACAGTTTCTAATACATATTTAGAAGTCGTTCCAACTTTCGTTTTCAGACTGTAACACGATATCCATCAATCTCCACCTCAAAAACTCAGAACTTTGCTTCTTGGTTGTTCCAGAACTTTCCAGCCATTCATAGCCCAAGTTAAAGGTTGTTCCAGCCTTCTGAGCACGTGAGGAAGCTGATCAGAACATCACAAGTAGTCAGAACCAAGCTCTAGTTCACAAAACATTTTCCAACTACAGGGTAAGCTTTTACTGACTCTCATCATATTACTTAGGCATTGTTAGACTTGCATGTTCAAAAATACAATGTAGACATCCTGACTCTGATTTTGTACATATTCATAAATTTCATGTATTTTTGCCTAAGTAGAGAGAACTTCAGTTCAGAACTTCTTGAGGAAATTAGGATTCAAAATTAGGATTAGCAAAATTCATGTTTGCTTCTGATTTATAGTTCTGATACCTTATATTTTTAAAACATGGTGAAATTTGCCATAATTGCCATGTTTTCATTTTTCATTTTTTTTTGTTGAGAAATGACTAAGTTGCAGATTCTCTGACTAGCATAGATAAGTAGATGAAATTCATCATCAGAGTTTAGTTTATGATATATGTTTATGCTTTTGCTTCTAATACCGAATGTACAACCACCCCGGAGGTAGAAAGCATGCACATAAGATATTATTGCTAAGGGTCTTGGGTTCTAGCCCCAGAAGCATCTTTTTAGGTTCATTTATTGACATTTTTACCCATTTATCTGTCAGATAATATTCCTAGACTAGAAATTCTAGATATCCTCACCCAACAACATTATCACCTCACTCTCTCAACAACCAGAACTTCTAGATTCCTTCAACAACCAGAACTTCTAACCTTCCACTAGCACTAGAATTTATAGTTTCCCATTTGAATCAGAACTTCTAAAATCTCTCAACCTCAGAACATTAATGTTCCTGGATCCATAACTTCTGGCTTTCCCCATTTCTGCTAACGTTTATTTTCTGATTTGCAGCGCATCTGAGTCAGAACTTCTGCACTCTCCTCTTTCATCAATACGCTGATTCTGACTTTTGCTCTCTTTTATTTTTATCAGCACTTCTTATTTTCATTAATAAAAAACACAAGAAAATATTTTTATGTTCACATCCTTTATTTTATTTCTTTTGAAACAAAAAGACTAAAAATATTTTCTTAAGCAAATTTATTTCTTCTCTTGGAAAGAAAAAGCAAGTCCATTTTACATTTCTTATACATTATTTCAATATGGTTGTAATAGATAATTAGGACTTTAATTTCTTGCAACCCCCATTTGTAAATTTATACACCACGTCCCCCTAATGATTGTAATAGCGTAGAATATTTACATTCTGCAATTTATCGCTTTCATATAAATGTTGGTAATTAGGATTTGTATGGAAAGATAAAATCAACAAGTAGACAACCCTTAATCAAAGACTAAATTCATGCAAATCAAACACACTATTCACACATGCACCCCTAGGGTTAACTCCACTTGTTGCCTAAAATATGGTCATACTATGCATGTGAGATGTCTTAGCAAAAATAATCAAAATACAAGATCATAGTCCCTCAATGACGCTTCACATGTTGCCTTTCAAATGATCTTAGTCCCTCAAAGAGAAATTCTAAGACATCTTACAACATTGCTATCATGACTATACGATGACCCACGTCTGTCCATTTACACCCAAAGATAAGGCTTCTTACCAATCAATGGTAAGATAGCAATATCAAAGGAAAGGAGAGAAATGAACAAAAGACTTTTGAGTAGGTATAAACGATCTTAGTTTCTTGCTTACTTTCAAAACAAACACACACCAAACACTTTCAAAACATGAAATATTTTAAAAAGTCCAACACTTTGTATACGTTCTTACAAAACGAGAACCATTATAATGTTTGCCTAAACGAAGGCGCCTTTTCAAAAATATTTTCAAAAACCACCATAAAGCATATTTTCAAACAAAGCAAGTGATTTAGAAAGAAACTAAGAGCCCATAGATAACTATGGATGAAAAGGGTTCTAACACCTTCCCTTTTCATAATCTACCCCCCGAACTCAAGAAAATAATCTCAAAGGTCTTTCCTGTTCTTTTCAGCCTTTCCTTATTGGATAAAAGAAAAGTCAGTGGTGACTCTTGCTAACCGCAACAATTGCAATCAAACGCAAAACATCCCAAGTTAGTTCTCTCACCGTATCACACTCGCGCTTATCCCTCAAAACATCGAATGATAGGGATACCTACTAACTAATTGTATGATAGCACTATCCAAAGGAAAAGAGGAAAATAACAACGATCTTTTTAGTAGGTAGATAGCTTGTAGTTACTTGCTCGCGAAACAAAACAAATTCTCACACATAAACTCTCTATTCTAAATATTTTCAAAGACAAAAGACTTTGTATGCATTCTCAACGATACGAGAAGCATTACAAAGTTTGCCGCACTAAGGTATCTTTTCAAATACACTTACACAAAAAGCATTTTGAAAGTGAGCTAGCAACTAAGTTCCCGTAGATAAATACGGATGAAAAGGGTTCTAACACCTTCCCTTTTCATAACCTATCCCCCTTACTCAGAAAATTTTTCGAAAGGTCTTTCATGTTCTTTTCACCCTTTCCTTTATTGGATAAAAGAAAAGTCGGTGGCAACTCTTGCTATCCGTAACATTTTGCGATAAAACGCGAAATCAGTAAAGTTAGTTCTCCCACCGTATTACATATTCCATGTCTTGTTTCAGGAATTAATATGTGTCTGGTCATATAGATAGTTTCCCCATCTTGTTTCGGGAGTTAATCTGAGACCTGTTTGAGAATAATTGATGATATTCGTCTGTTTTTAGACTTTACCTAAAAAGACGAGGTTAGTCTTTATGCAATGTCATGATGTATGTAATGCATTGCGTAATGATGTTCTCAAAATAAATGAGAGTGTAATATGCGTGTCGTATGCATATGCTATGATATTTTGTAAATGATGTATGAATGTGAGATGTCGTTGAAGCATATTGGTTGCTTTGTATAACATCTTTGACTGGGGGAAATAAATCCCTGATGGACGCTAGGGATGAAGAATAGGTGTAATCTTCAATCTTTCTTGGAATGTTTCCACTGGGGATTCCTGCGTGTTGTTTGAAGAAATTTCGTTGGGGTTTGTTGACTTCTGTTTGGGGATAAGAGTTTAGGAACATTGGTCATTCATCGCTCTACTGGGGAATTTAATTCTTATATACCCTGACTGGGGATAAAAGAGATGGATAACCTTCTGAGGTGCTGTCAGACCGATTTTATGATATGGATGCCGACTTGTTTGGGGAGGATAGAGTTAAACGATATTTGGCCCGGTTTCGAATTCAGTAGAAAACTCTCTGGGGATAGGAGCTTGGACTGCCCTTTGCTAGAGAGAGGAATTTTGTCGGTGATTTGTAATAGTCAGAGTGAGGGACTCAATCTAGGGAGATTATATTCTGCTGGGGAAATAGACCTTGCTGGGGAAATAAACCTCGCTGGAGAAATATTCTTCTAAGGAAATAAGCCTTGTTGGAGAAGAGAATTTTGTAGGGGATTTTGTAGTTGCAGAAATAAACTCAGTTGGGGAATTAAATTCCTGTGGAATGTGTTGAGGAAGCATACTCTGATGGGGATTGGAATTTCATAGGTTGGCGACATTGTCGGGGGACATGTCATACTCCTTTATCCGCTAGAGGGATCTGTTGGGGAGTATGATTAGGTTAATTTCTGGAAGATGCCCTAATTCTTATCTTGAAAGCATATTGGACTTACGGGAAATGTATCTTTATCGGGAATGAGCTAGTGAAGATATCTCTGTGGGGATTTCTCTGTAGAGATTTATGGATGACTTGGGTGCTATCTTAACTCCTAGAGTCTTGAGCAAATGCTTATTCCTATTTGTATGCATATATTTGTTAACAGTAATCATATTCATATGCATGTGTTCATTCAATTTAGTTATTGGACGTTTTTGCAAACAAAACAGAGAAAGTAAAACAAATTTTGAATTTTGAACTAGTATTTGTATTGATAATTTGCCTATAAATAGATGATTTTTTACAAGGAGAAGGAAATCCTAGTAAGAGGAAATCGTCGTGAAATAAAAAGAGTACAAAGTAAAACAAAGAAAAACAATTATGTGGAAATAATCCCATCGAGTTTCAACTCTGCTATTGCTCCTATGTCTTCGAACACCTCATCCCTTACTGTCAGAAGAAGTTGACTGAATTAATCTATACCATTTGAACTCGAGGTTGGTAATTAAGCTTGCTATAAGTGATCTCACAGGACATAATCATATGCTTTAATCCCTAAATTTTGCCTAGACCTCCCTTTCGGGTTTTCAGTCCACCGGGATACCATTTTTTGCCCAAGCCGCCTTTTCAGGTTTTCGACTTATCGGGTGTACAATCTTCATATATATATATATATATATAATATATATATATATATATATATATATATATATATATATATATATATATATATATATATATATATCCCTAATTTTTTCTCGAACCCTTTTGGTTCACTGGGATGCCCTTATTTTTGGCTAGGCCAATCAACCTAGCGGGTCACTTTTATGCTTAGTATCTTTTGACTATGCTTGCATTTACAGGGTGTGGAAAATCTTCACCATCCATAGTGGTCAGTATCATAGCATCGCCATAAAATATCTTCTTGATTACAAATGGCCCTTCGTAGGTGGGTGTCCATTTTCCCCTGGGATCACCTTGTGCTAGAATGGTGTGCTTTATTATCAAGTCACCAGCCTGATATATTGATGCTTAACCTTCTTGTTGAAAGCTTTGATCATACGTTTCTGGTACATCTGACCATGGAAGACAACGGCCAATCTTTTCTCGTCAATTAAATTCAACTATTCCAGCCTAGTCTGAATCCATTCATCTTCATCTAAATCTGCATCTTTCATGATCCTTAGAGAAGGAATTTGAACTTCTAAGGGTAGGACAACTTCCATACCGTAGACCAGAGAGAATGGGGTTTCCCCAATTGATGTCCAAGCTGAAGTGTGATAGCCATGAAGAGCGAATGGTAACATCTTATGCCAATCTTTATATGTCACCATCATCTTCTGTATAATTTTCTTAATGTTCTTATTGGCGGCATCCACTGTGCTATTCATCTTCCGTCGATACGTAGAAGAGTTGTGATGCTTAATCTTGAATTGCATGCAGAGTTCCGTGATCATAGTATTGTTAAGATTAGTACCAATATCCGTGATAATTCTCTCGGGGATGTCATATCAACAAATAAGGTTATGCTTAATGAACCGAGTGACAACATTCTTAGTAACATAGGCGAACGAGGATGTTTCAACCCATTTTGTGAAGTAATCAATGGCGACGAGGATGAAGCGGTGTCCGTTGGAAGCTGTAGGCTTGATTTCTATAATCATATTGATGCCCCACATTGCAAAAGGCCAAGGAGAAGTCAAGACATTCAAAGGTACTGGAGGCACATGTACTTTGTCAGCGTAGATCTGGCACTTGTGACAAGTTCTTAAATGGTGATGAAAGTCAATTTCCTTAGTCGACCAATAGTATCCCGTTCTCAGAATCTTCTTATCCATAGTATGTCCACTGGAGTGAGTACCAAAGACACCTTTGTGCATATCTTCCATAATTTTCTCCGCTTCCTTCTTATCTACACAGTGAAGCAGAGTCGAATCATGATTGTGTTTCTATAGAACCCCGTTACTCAAGAAGAACATAGATAAGAACCTCCATAGGAATCTCCTATCATTGATAGATTCCCCCTCGGGGTACTCTTGAGCCTCAAGGTATCTTTTCACATCATGAAACCAAGGCTTCTCTTTTACTCCATCAGTGTCAACTTCATAGCAATGTGTTGGTTCGTATAGCCTCTCAATGGTAATTCTATGAGCCTCATTGTCCCATCTGACTTTAAACATAGATTACAAGGTTGCTAATGCGTCTGCCAGCTGATTCTCTTCTCGTGGGATGTGCTCAAAAGTGATTTCCTTGAAGTACGGGATTAAGGTAAGCATGTGTTCTCTATAAGGAATGAGATTCGGGTGCTTAGTATCCCATTCTCCCTTGATTTGACTGATTACTAGGGCTGACTCCCCATATACATTCAAGAACTTAATCCTCAAGTCATTAGTAGCTCTGATGCCCATGATGCACGCTTCGTATTCGGCCATGTTGTTGGTAGAGTCAAAGTAAAGTCTGGCAGTAAAGGGTGTATGGAAACCCTTGGGAGAGATAATGACAACACCAATTTTGTTGCCAATTGCATTATAATTTCCATCGAAAACCATAGTCCATCGGAATCCTGGCTCAGGTCCTTCATACGGTCCAGGTTCTTCATATCCGTTACTAGCATAATATTCTTGTTCTGGAACTCGAAATTCATAGACAGGTAGTCGTCTACAGCTTGATGGTCTAAATGGTCTGCCAATACACTTCCTTTGATTTCCTTCTGAGTGATGTACTGAATATTGTATTTTGTTAGGACCATTTTCCATCGGGCTATTCTTCTGGAGAGAGCTGGCTTCTCGAATATGTATTTGATGGGATCCATTTTAGAGATCAACAAAGTGGTATGGGTTAACATATATTGTCTTAGTCGGCGAGCAGAACATGCGAAAATGTAACAAGTTTTCTCGATCAATGAGTATCTTTTTTCACATTCGGTAAATTTTTTGCTAAGGTAGTATATTTCATGCTCTTTTTGACCAGACTCGTCATGTTGGTCCAGTATACACCCCATTGAGTTCTCTAACACTGTTAGGTACATAATTAGAGGTCTTCCTTCAACAGGTGGATCAAAATTGGAGGTTCTTGTAGGTACTCCTTGATTTTGTCAAAGGATGTCTTGAAATCATCGTTCCACTTTACTACCTGATCTTTCTTCAGCTGCTTAAAGATTGGCTCACAAGTAGCAGTCAAATTAGAAATGACTCGAGTAATGTAATTCAGTTGTCCCTAGAAACCTCTGACTTCCTTCTCGGTACAGGGAGAAGGAATTTCTTGAAAAACTTTGACTTTGGCAGAATCAACCTCAATGCATTTACCACTGACAACAAAACCCAGGAGTTTACCAGATCTCACCCCAAAGGTGCACTTGTTCGGATTCAACCATAGCTTGTACTTCTTCAGTCTCTCAAACAACTTTTGTAGATGGTCAAGATGCTCTTCTTCAGTCTATGATCTGGCTATCATATCGTCAATGTAGACCTCTATCTCGTGATAGATCATGTCATGGAATAAAGCTAACATGGCACGCTAATATGTTGGATCGACGTCCTTTAACCCAAAAGGCATAACTTTGTAGAATAAAGTTCCTCATTGTGTGACAAAGGTATTTTTCTCCATGTCTTCAGGTTCCATCTTGATCTTATTATAACCCGAGAAACCGTCCATGAAGGAGAATACCTTATGTTGCACGGTGTTGTAAACCAGAACATCAATATGTGGAAGTGGGAAGTCATCTTTGGGGCTCTCCCTATTCAGATTCCTGTAGTCTACACACATACGTACCTTGTCGGCTTTCTTTGGTACCGAACAACATTTGCAACCCATTGAGGATATGATGTAACAGCCAAGAAACCTGCGTTAAATTGTTTCATAACCTCGGCCTTGATGTTCTCTGACATCTGGAACGTATGCGATGAACCTTCTGCTTTATTGGAGAACAACCTTCTTTCATCAGCAGACGGTGAACCACAATATTAGTATCAATCCCTAGCATGTCTTCGTATGACCAAGCAAAGATCTCAATATATTCATGCTACATCAGTAATAACCTGTTCTTGACACTGTCCTCTAAGTTAGCGCCTATCTTGAGTCTTTTCTGTCTGCTTCAGTGCCCAAGTTTACAATTTATAGTGGCTCTTCATGTGGTTGAATAACCTTTTCCTCTTGTATTAACAGTATAGAAAGTTCTCCAGGTATTTCACAATCTTCCTCACCTTCGTCCTCGGCTTGGTAGATCGGATTTTCAAAGTCATAAGTGGCAATAGCAAAGTCGTTATCAACGAGATCCAGAGTGGATGTGGATCTGTAATTTATTGTGTGGGTGTGTGTAAGAACACGTAGCTATTTGAAAATGATAAAAGTAAAAGAAAAGATAGAGAGCACAAAATTTGAATGCAAAACATCCAATTCTTTATTAGATGAAAATATGTTTATGAAATTACAACCCTTAACAAACGAACCGTTGTGCCTCGGGTAAGGAACAAGGTTTAAAGTCATTGCTTAAATATTACATAACCAAAATTTGAAACCAATAAAAACAAAAATGTAGCTATTACTCCTGACTAAAGGAGATAGAGATAATGTCTCAAGTCTCCCAGTTGTTGTGTCCATTTACGATGGTAGGAAAGATCCATTTTTCAAGGACATAATCACTATCAGCATATTCTATTATGTTGACTCCGTTGTTGCTGACACGGAATGGTGGTCTTCCATCACGAGCACGAAGAACAACCCTCTGACCCTCTATAGTGAAACCCAAACCAAATTTTTCAGATTTATATGGAATGTCAGGGAGCTGACCCCAAGTAGTACAACCACCTTCTTCTACAACAACTTTAGCGTCTTTCAGTGAAGCCATTATGGGCGAAACCCTGATAACTTTAGGAATGGTTGAGACATCTTCAGTTGAGGAAGGAGGTATGACTTTAAAAGTCTTACAGGGAGTCTCGATGAATTCTCGTCCATCTCTACATACTGGAAAGAGTTCAATTGGCTAACCATTTACTCTTCTTCACCACAGACAGTAACAATCTTTCTGTTTGCAGGATATTTTAACTTCTGATTTAGGTTTGAGGTAAAAATGCCTGCCCCATGGATTTAGGGGCGTCCCAGTAAGCAAGAATAAGTTGGCCGAATATCCATTACATAGAAGGTAGATTCAAAGACCTGTGATCTTACCTTGATCGGAAGATCCACTTCTCCGTGTACCATCCTCTTTGATGCGTTAAAGGCTCGGACTATAATATCACTGGGTTTCAGTATAACCCCTTCACAATTAAGTATGTCAAGGGAGCCATTCGGTAGAACATTTAACGAGGAACCAATATCAACCAAAATGTGAGCCAGAGTAGTGCCCCTGCATTCAATAGAGATATATAGGTCCTTGTTATGATTTCATCCCTCAGGAGTTAGGTCAGCATCAGAAAAACCTAACCCATTGTCAATCTTCAAGCTACCAACATAGTTCTCAAATTGATCGACAGAAATATCGTGTGGCACATGTGCAGACTTCAAGAATTTCATCAAAGCTTAGGCATGGGCTTTAGAACATAATAACATGGATAACATAGAGATCTTAGATGGGGTCAGCCCCATCTGTTCAACGATCTTGTAATCGCTCTTACGGATAATCTTCAAAACTTCCTGCAACTCTTTCATAGAGGTGTCTTCAACTGCAACTTCTTTAGGCACCTCTGTCTGGGAAGGCTCTGTTATTTTCTCTTTGCCTCGAGCCTCAGTAGTTGACTCGGTAGAAGTAACTCGAACAGGTGTAGCAACATTCTTCGGAGAGATTTCAGGGGAGAAAACCCTTATGCTTCTAGTAACCTTACTGGCCCCAGCGATATTGTCAATGTTGGAATCAGTAGTTTTAACACTTTCATGTTTAGTAGTTGGTAGTTCTTGCTTGACTCCATGGTAGTAGATGTCATATCCGTAGTTCCAAGGAATATCTTTATCCGAGGAATATGGAATAGGTCCAGGTGTGGTGATTATCAGAGGAGCAGCTTTTGGATTGGCAGTAATCCTTACAAGACCTTTGGAGGCGATCCTGACAAAAGGGCTGGATATTACAGATAAGTCTTGAAACAGATTCTCAACAGGTGGAATCTTCTCAACCAGAATTATACGATTGTCCATTAGGTGTTGAAAGCATTCCTTCAGTAATTTTCTGACATTGGGTTGGGTTGTGCAGCAGTAACATTTCTCAATACAACCAAGAAATAAACCGGCCTACAACAGATTCTTCTTGATAATTGGTACGGGAGTAACAAATTCACTTACAGTAGCAACATAAAGAAAATATTCAATAACAGTTATGCCTTTGTCATGCTTCATCATAGGTGTAGTAATTACATTCGGGGTCTCCGGAGGATCAAACTCAATCTCTTTGTTTTCAATCATATCCTGAATCTTGTTTTTCAGGGCCCAATAATTATTTGTGTCGTGCCCAGGACTGTTGGATTGATAGGAACACTTTGCATTTGGATTTTATCTGGGAGAGGAGGTGTTGGAATTCTTATGAGGCTCCCTTAATGTTATCAACTCCGCTTTTAGTAAATGTTGTAATGCCTGAGACAGTGGCATGCTGATCTTCATAAATTGTCTTCTCGGAGCATTTGTCCTATGCTGATTTCCTTGTTGTTGTTGTTGAACATGTATAGCATTAGAAATTAACACAACTCCTACATATTGGTTGTGATAACTTTTAACATAACCCTTCTATCCATAAACAACATTAGCCTCCTTCTTACCACTGAATTTCTTCTTCACAGCACTTGAAGACATAACCACTATAATTTATTCGCTCTTGATACCACTTTCAATATGTTCTCCAGTTAGAATCAACTCAGTGAAACCAGATGAGGAGCTTCCAATCAGATGGTTAAAGAATGACCATGTCAAAGTTCCCATGAACATATCAACCAGGTTCTTGTTAGACAAAGGAGGTTATACTCTTCCGGATATATCTCTCCACTTTTGAGCATAATCTTTTAACCCTCCATTCGAGCCCATGGACATATTTTGTAATTGCACACGATTGGTCCAAGGTCAACATTGTATTGATACTGCTTGTATAAAGCCGCAGGAAGGTCTTCCCAAGTACGAATGTTGGTTCCTTCTAACTGATAGAACCATTCAAGTTGTGTACCAGACAAACTTTCCTGAAAGAAGTGAACCCATAACTTTATGCCAGCAGTATGGGGTTGGATCTTCCGAACAAAAGTCCGCATATGGAGCTTTGGACAGGACACGCCATCATATTTGGCAAAGGTAGGAAACTTGAACTTGTGAGGGATAACAACCCCCGAGATAAGACCCAACTCTTCAAAGTCCACCCCAGACACTTTCTATATCTCCATAGCATTAAGTCGATCTTCCAGTTGCTTGTATTTGTCATCAGCAGGAGGATTCTGCTCATCAGAATAGTCTTCATCCTCAAGAATTTTACCAGAACCATGGTTGTTTCCACCTTCATCTTTAATACTTCTACCATCTTCCTCCTGATTGTCATCTTCATCATAGGAAATAACACTGTTCTGAGCTTTCTTGGGGAGGTTTTTGAACCTTCCCCCCATGTTAAGGATGACTGGTTTCCGAGTATTCTTCTTTTTGGCTATGAGTGCCATTATCTCTTTCTGCCCCTGGGCCAAGTTCAGGAGCGTCTCTTGGAATTAGGTGTTTTGTGCCTGAAGTTCCTTGACAGTTTGTTCTAGAGCCATCTTTTACTGAAAAACAGCAAGAAAATGAGAAAACCTGCTTATTGAGTACCTGTTATGTGATGATATGCATGATTTGCAAATGCAAGTGCCATGTTTTCAAGGACCTTTGCGAGATTTAAATTTGTTTAAACAAAAGGAAACAAAAGAAATTTTAGTAACAAGCTCAAATTATAATTGCTTTCAATAAAAAGAGTTACAAAATAGCAAAATGTTAATTCAAGTCTCCCATGGGCGCTTCCTCTTTGTGTTGACATATGCATTAAGGCTTTGTTCTTCGTGGAGTCTTTTTATCATCTCCAGTACTTTATTCTCACTAGTATAGAAATGGGCCTCGAAGGTATCTCTTTCCTCCTTGAGTTGAATCCAGGACTTCTGTAGTTCTTTGAAGTTAGTAGGTATATCGGGATGAAGAACGGTATGAGAAATACCTCCTTCAAAAACAGGCTCTACAGCCACTAGTAGGATAGTAGGATATGGAATTTTAAGATTTTGAGCACGAGACTGCACCCATCTGAGGTAAGGCTCTAGAAGAATGGAATTCAAGTCTCCCAAAGTCTTGCTATCAATCTTGTTGATCGTGCCCTAAGCACGTATAAACCTTTGATGGTAATTTTGAGGATCATTCTCATAGTCGAACACAATACCCTGGATGAGCATATCATGAGGACCGTCCCTTCAAGCATAACCAAACTAATGTAGAGCTAGAGAAGGGTTGTAAGTGATACCCCTCTTATACCAAGGAGTGGTACATTAGGGAATTCCCCACAACGATCATTAATAGTGACATATGCTTGAGATCGAGAACACATATGGATATTTGCATGAGTGAGTGATATCATCCTTTGAGACCACCTCAAACCTTATTCTTTCTTTATCACTGATCGGGGAAGGTGCGAAATAAACCACCTAGACAGCAGAGGTATGCAAAACATAAGACTTCCTTGCTTTTTCATAGTACGAGTGTGAAGGGAATGCAGGACACTTCCGAGCAAAGTAGGTACCATATTATGAGTGAGAAATATTTTTATGGAATTCACATCTATGAATTGGTCCGAATTAAGGAACAATACCAAACCATAGATCAGCAAAGCCAAAATATCCTCAAAAGAACGAAATTTCATGGTATCTAAAAATCCATGAGCCTTCTCTATCAGAAACTTAGGAGAAAAACCCTTGACTTCATTCCTTGTTTCCCAATTTAGATACAATGTCGATCGTTTCATATGTAAGGCTACTGTAATATCTTCAGGTTTCAGAACTTGCTCTAGACTGGTGAAGGGTATCTGATCAAGAATAGGCACTTCGAGCAACTTAGAGAATTCTTCCATTGTGGGCACCAAATGATAATCCGGGAAGGTAAAATATTGATGCTTAGGATCAAAGAACTGGAATAGAACACTCATCATGTCTTCCTGGAAGCTAGTAGTAACCAAACTGAGTAGATGACAATGTCTCTTGGTGAATTGAGAATTGTTAGGAACCTTCGAGACTAATTCCTCATGCTTGGAAGTTATCCTTATGAAGTTAATACAGATGGTATTCCTACGACTGGAAGCCATGACCAGGAAAACACATAACAAAGATAGATCACGTAGATCCTTGAAATGGTTAGTCATGATATGATTCCATGATGTTATGATGTCATGTTTAAATAGATAATCAAACACAAGCAAAGCACACAAGGCCTTAAGTTTAAGGCTTGCATGGGATTCATAGGTAAGTAACCTCTTAAAGTTTAGTCGGCTCAACCTGTCCTAAAGAAGTAATCGGGTTCTAGGGATCTCAATATCATTGATTTTTCCCATGAATTTTGTCTAGCACGGAATTCGACTTGCTGCAAAACAAAAATTGAGAGTAAAATCTCTATGAGCATAGCATCGAGTATCAACCAAATTCGGATTGCACCAAAGCCAGCTATCTCACTATCTTTTAATGGCTAAGTTGGGTCAATTAAGGTTCTAAAGGTAAGTTAGTGCTTATGACACCACGCATCAGCCTAGTATTATCCCTGACTGACTCGAGGGACATCGGTACAAACCAATGTGTCACACTAACATAGCCATCACTTCAACCATATCGGTATACGCCGTATAGTTTCAATGATCTATTGCTACTTACCTAAAATTATCCCCAGATCCGGGTGTAGGATCTTTGCAAGAAAAGTAAACCCGAGCAAGCCCCAAAATGTAAAGCATACAGAGAAAACAAGAAAAACATTTTAAAGTGATCTAACTCTAAAGGTAACCCCACTTTTAGATCTCCCCAGCTGAGTCGCCTGTTCTATAATACAGTGGGAGAACTGATTTGGTTTTTCGTTTTATCACAAATGTTATGGATAGCAAAAATCGCCACCGACTTTTCTTTTATCCAATAAGGAAAAGGAGAAAAGAACAGGAAAGACCTTCAATATTTTCTTGAGTTCGGGGGGTAGGTTATGAAAAGGGAAGGTGTTAGCACCTTTTTCATCCGTAGTTATCTACAGGCTCTAAATCACTAGCTCACTTTGTTTGAAAATGCTTTGTATTCGTGTGTTTGGAAATATTTTGAAAAAAATGCCAATAGTGAGGAAACGTTGTAATGATTCTTGTATTGGTTAAGAATGTGTACAAAGTGTTTGTTTTTGAAAATATTTCAGAAAAGTGTTTTGTGTGAAAAAGATGTTTTGAAATGTTTGTGAGCAATTGATTAAAAACTACCTTCCTACTCAAAGTCTTTATCGTTCTTTTCCTCCTCCTTTAGATAGTGCTATCCTACCATTATTTAGTAGGAAGCCCTATTGTTGGATGTGAATGGATAGGTGCAGATCATCGTACATTCATAAAGGCAAATCGTAGGGGCGCTTTAGCAATTTTATCGTTAAGGACTAGATCGTTTATCAAAGGCATCATTCTAAAGGGTCATCGAGGGACTACAATCTATTTAATCGAGGGAAAATGTTAAAGCGTCCCCATGTTCGAGGGACATGACTGTTTTCCGAGGCAACAAGTGAGGTTACCCTAGAGGTGCGAGTGTGGAGAGTGATTTGATTTCAATTAATTTATCTTGAAATTAGGGTTTTCTATGATTGTTTTTAATCTTGCCATACAAACCCTATTAGCATACATCTAACAGTTATGTACAAGGCATAAGAAAATATAATTGCAGAAAAGCAAAACACTACGCTATTACAAGGCTTCGGGAATGGGGGTACAAATAGTAAAAATAGGGGAGAATAGAAAAATCCTAATTAAACTATTACAACCATAAATAGATACATAATTGGGAACAAATGCAAAAATAATAAAATACATGAAAGAAAAAGGAAAAGGAAAAAGAAATCGTCTTGTGATTGTTTGATTGAAAAGTTTGATGGTTAACCTAATGACCTAAATGATTTTAATTAGTTAAAAAATAAATTGATCAATTAAGTTAATCAAACCCTAAATTGATTTTAAATAATTAAGAACCTAAAACTAATTAATTTATCAATAAAAAAAGAATTGATTAAATGAAGACCTAAAAATTAATTAGGGTTTGTGAAAATGTTAGGGTTTTGAAAAAGGTTTTTTTGTAAAAAAATAGGGAAAGGAAAGAGTAAGAAGAAGAGAATTTGTGAAAAAAAATAACCAAAGGGGTAGGGGTGGGTGTTGAACCTACGTCCTTTGAACCTACTGTGATAGACAACAACTTCAGTGCGTTTTTTTATCATCCTACAAAAAAATGAAAAAATGAAGAAAATAATGGCAAAAGGTTGGATCGAACCCATGCCCTTTAATTCCAATGCCTTAATGCACGTGCTTCAACCGTTGGGGCGGTGATACATCCATTATATTAATTGAAATAAAACATATATAATATAACAATGTGGCCTGAACTGGAGAGGCGCCAGAGCCCTAGCTTCGGTCTTCTTCTCTGGTAATCTGTTTTTGTCAAACCTGCAAAACATAAGAGGTTAGAAAGCAAAAAAACCCCTACCCCCTAAATCGAGGGTTGCGAGTTTGATGGGATGATTATTTTGGGCTAAAATAGTCTGGTTTAAGAGCTATGGTGAAAACGATATAGATCGGTGCATCTATGGTGCATCTCAATTATGATTGCATGGGACCTCTACGATGATCCGAACATATTAGGAACACATTAGTAATGTTAGATTTAATCAAAACAGTATGAAAACAAAATTATGAATGCATAAAACATTGATAAGGTGGTGCTGCATGCAGGGGTGTTTTGAGCCTTTTAGATCATTGCAATTGATCTCATCTTACCCTTTAACCTTCATGGGAATGAATAGGATGATTAGTTTGTGATGAAGGGCACCGTGAATGGGGTTTGAAGTTTTTAAGGTTCTTTGAAATTTTGTGAGATTTTTGACAAGTTTTGAGGAAAGGTTTTTTCGTGTGTGTTTGTATAAATGGAAAAGAATATATAGTGCTTGATTAGGTCAAAGATAGGATGGACTTGGACTCTTTTAAGAAGATATTATTTTATTTTGACTTTAAATTAATAAAAAAACAAAAAATAAATAAAATAAAAATCCAAGGAGTGTATGAATTAGTTCTGAGGTGTATAGGAGTATAGATCACGTTTGGACTTTAAAACAATGGCCCATTAGCCCAAAAATCAAGTTTGCTCAATTTGAACTTCATGAATTTGTTCAAAATTTCCCAACTTGCACTGGTCATAACTCTCTCAATTTTCATATTTTGAAAGTGATATTTGACTTTTCGGAAAGCTAAAGATGTCCTCTACAATCCCTCTTTTGATCATTTTTGCATTTGGAGAATTTATCTTGATGTAAGTTTCCTTGACAAAAATTGTCTTTTTGTTAACTATTTAAATGACCTGTAATATACTGGCCCATATCTCTCAAATGAAGCATTTTTTGGACTTGAGCTTAGAGAGGAAAAGTTGTAAAGAGTTTAATTTACTTTAAACTGAGCTTTGGTTGAGAATTTTCTGATGAAGCATGTGAATGTTATGCTTGGTCAAAGTTTAGTTGACTTCTCCTAAAGAAAACCCTAATTTAGCAACTTTTGACTTTTAATGAATCTTGAGTCTTCTTGATGAATCATGGTCAAACTTTGATCAAATGATGAATGTGAGTTTAAAATGTTAATGTTAACCAAAAATCTTGAGGTTTGACTATAAGTTGACCATAATTGACTTTTTACCCAATACAATTAATTTTCAATCATCTGAACAATTAACTGGGCAAATTTGTGATGAAAGGCTTGAAATTTGACATGAGGCTTCTTTGAAGCATATGAGGGTCCATGAAACTCATCTGAGACTTTAGAAGCTCAATTTCCTATGATAAAACCAAAATCCTAGTTATAGGCAACTACTTAGCAAGAGAACTCATATGATCATTCTTGAGTAGTCTTGAACACTTGATAACCTTAGGAGCATGAGAAATTCTTCTAAAAATGAGAAGTAAAATTTTAGGGTATAACACACATTGTCATCCTCTTTGATATCCATAACAATAAAATCAATAGGGAACAAAAACTTATCTACCTTGACGAATACGTCTTCGGCAATATCAGATGGCTTTGTGACTGATTTATCGGCTAGCTGCAAAGTCATCTTAGTATTTTTCATGTCCAAATCACCAATTATTCGTATCACTGATAGAGAAATGAGGTTGATACTTAAACCGAGATCAACCAATTCTTTTCCAATGTTTATGTTTCTGATTGTGACTGGTAACGTAACTCTTCCTGGATCTTTTTTTTTTGTGGAAGTGTTCGATGAATTATCACACTACAGTTTGCATCAAGATGTAAAGTTTCTTCATCGGTAATCCTCCTCTTCTTGGTGAGAATTTCTTTAATGAATCTTGCATATGTAGGAATTTATTCGAGTGCCTCGGCAAATGAAATTTTGATTTGTAGTCATTTAAAAATATGCAAGAACCTTGCATATTGCCTCTCATTATCTTCTTTTGTTGGAGCATGAGGATATAGTAGATTTTGTACCGGCGGATTTATTATTTTTCCCTTCTCTTCTTTTGTCCTCCGATACCTCCGTTTTTCACTTGCTTCCTTTTCAAATAATTCTTCTTTATTTTTTTCTTCTTTCTCCTCTTATTCTCTTTATTTTCCTCGTCTTCTCTACTTTCAATAACACTCCTTTCTTTTTTCTCATTTTCGTTTTCATTCAACATTTTTCCACTTCTCGTTGTTATTTCTTTGCAATGTTCTTTTGGATTCGGTTGAGTTATGACTGTGAAAGTACCTCCTTGTTATTCTGTTAATTGCTTTGCAATTTGTCCCACTTGAGTTTCAAGGTTTTTAATAAAAAAATCAGTGTTTTTCTTACTTGCTATAGATAGTGGCATGAATTGTTGCACGGTATCTTCAAGTTTAGTAGTTCTGTCTGGTTTGTTCGTTTGCTACTATTGTTGAAAATTTTGATATTGGTTTGGCTTGCTTGTTGTACTAGCTTCTTGCTTCAAGACTTGGCCATAATTAGCATTGTTTCTGTGTTGATAGTTTTGGTTGTACGATGTTGGTCTTTGTTGTTAAACCCCTATGTAGTTAACTTCTTCGTTGATTGGGGGACAAAAACCAGTTTGATGGTCTCCTGTACATAACTTGCAAAAAGCCACTTGTTTTGATTTGTTTGCCGAACCGTGCATTTCTTTGAGTTGTTATGGAAGTTTGGACAACTGTTTTGTCAATTCTTCCATGGTTTGAGTGGGAATTTTATTCTATGCTAATATTGCATTGTTGGTACACAATTCCCAAATTCTAGGTGTTTTTTGTGTGGTTTTGTGGTTATATTGGACTTGATGATCAATGAGAGGCATCCGATTGATAATTGAAACTACTTCTTCTGCACTTTTTGCTAGTAAAGAACCACCAGATGTTGCGTCAAGTAAGAGCTTTGGCTAGGGCTGCAATCCGTTGCGGAAGATGTGTATTTTGTAAGATTGTCAAAACCATGATTCAGACATTTCGGTAGCATGGATTTGTAATGTTCCCAAGCTTTACACATAGTTTTGTTCGCTGTTTGAGAAAATGCGGCAATGGCTATTTTAGCATCCATGAACTGGTTGTGAGGGAAGAGTATGTTGAGGAAATTTTCTTCCAAGACATTCTAATTGGTCATGGTTTCAGTAGGTTAGTCAAGATACCAATCCTTTGATTTGCCGATCTAGGAATGCAAAAACAATCTCATGAAGACAGCTTCTTCTTCAGTTGCGATTGCACCTAATGTACCAGCAAGTTCATAGAATTTTGTGAGGTGGGTTTATGGCTCTTCATGATCCAAACCTGTAAAAGGGTTAGCGTAAATAATCTACAACAGCCCTCTTTTCATTTCATCTTGTCTATTGGTTGGGTTGTTGGTGAGACGAGCCAACCTCCTTGGGCTGCTTGCGCACGGACCGTTAACAGTTTATGTTTTAGCCATGGTTTCTTTGAAAAAATTTGTTGAAATATATGAAGTGGACTCTTTTCTTTTTTTTTGCTTAATTGCTTTTGCTTCCTTACACATCTTTTCTTTTTACGGGCAGTTCTTTCGATCTCGGGATCAAAAGGTACTAATTCCCTCGAGTTTTTACCTCGCATACAAAGCTTGCAATTTCTAACCAACAAGTGTTAGGAGAAAGTAAGATAAAGAATAAATGTAAATATATACAATATTTAACAAATATATAAACTTGAAAAGATGACAATAATCATTATGTTTATAATATCTAAACGCTAGTCCTAGGCAACGACGCCATTTTGATGTCTAGTAAATTAAAAGAAAGTTGTTATCGTATCCATAGAGACTGGAGTGATATTACCAACATTTAGACTATTGATATCATTCGAGTTAATGTTTATGGAAATTTTGATTTGATACGAGTAATACAAATGTAAAATATACGAAATGAACTAAACAAGGTTTTGACATGATAAAATATCTTGCAGGGATTCCATTTCCTCTACCATTTTACGTATGAAATATACCGATTATATTATGAATAATCATGTAGTCATTCATATCTATACATACTTTTCACAATAACATGTATGTCTACATGATAGTTTCATGGTTCAATCAGTTTGTTGAATCGACAGTGTCTCAATCGATTAAACAATCCGATCGTATGAAAATCAAGTATTTAGTGAAAATATTAAACCTAATTTCCATGTCTAGCAATTATTATTTAATAGATTATTTATATTTGATTCATGAGTTCGAAAGTAGATCTCATTAACAATCCAAATTCATAAGATTCAACAATAATAACAAGATAGAATCGATAATCATGAAACATGTTTATATTAAAAGTATAATCGGTAAATATACATATGTTTACGGTAGATTCTTCCAATCCCACAACAGAATGAGTTTAGCTAGCCATTATCATGGTAACCTATACAAAAAGAAATAATTGGATATGAATGAGCATCACAAATGATTCCTCGATTCTTTGATGCGTACACAGCTCGATTCTTCGATTCCTTCCCTTAAGTATCTATTACAACTATATTGAACATAATTGCTTAACTATTTCAAAGTAAATTAGAAACATGAGATGATTCCCTTCTTATTTCACTTGGTCCATTTTTATAGCAATTATGGTCGCCAAATTTGGCTACGCAAAGTATAGTTTGCTAAGCAAACTTTCCTTCGCTGCTTCTTACCAATAGCGAATCTGGAGTGTTTTAGCTATGTCTTGGTTTTGCTAAGCGAAATAAGTTCGCTTAACGGCTTGGGCCTTCGCTGCTGCTTCGCTTCTCTTTTCTATTAGTGAACCTGGATGCTTTTCCTCTGACTTGAGTTCGTTAAGCGAACTATAGTTCACTTAGTGAAACAACACATGTTTTATTGGATTTTCCTTCTTTTGATCCATCCTTGCAATAGTTAACCACACATCATTAGAAGTATCATTTTCTTGACAAAGTGTGTATTTTTTATGAATAAGTGTTTCATTAATTTGATAAATGTTGTTTTTTTATAAGTGAATGCAATTCAGTTTTGGACATTTATCATGCTACTAAACGATTGAGACAGTATATGTTAACTCACACCATGTGGTTAATAGCAAGGATGGATCCCTTGAAGTACGTCTTAGAGAAGCCAGCTCTCACAAGGAGAATTTCCCGATGGCAAATGTTGTTATCCGAGTACGACATCTAATATGTTACACAAAACACCATCAAGTGTAGTATACTAGCAGATCACCTGGCCCATCAACAAGTGGAACAATATCATTTGATGAAGTTTGACTTCCCAGATAAAGATGTTATGTTCATAAGAGATTATGAGATTCCAGGTACAGACAACAGCCCCAAACCAGAGGCATGATGGGCACTCATGTTTGATGGTGCTTCAAATGCACTAGGACATGGAATTAGGATAGTATTGACATCTCTGGAGAACTTTCATAAGCCTTTTACTGCAATGTTATGTTTTGATTGTACCAACAATATTTCTGAATATGAAGCTTGCATATTGGGTTTAGAAGCTGTTATTGATTTAAGGATCAATTCCCTCGAAGTATATGGAGATTCAAAATTAGTAATACATCAAGTCAACAGTAAATAGGAAACTCAGTATCCCAAATTAATTCCATATTAGGATCATGTGTTGGAGTTAGCCACCGAATTTGAAGAAATTAATTTTACCCCATGCCTCGAGAAGAGAATTAGATGGCGGACGCCTTGGCAACTCGGTCAGCCATGTTCAAAGTAAATTGGCCCAATCACAAGTGATGTATAACAATTAGACACTTCGAGGAACCCGCACAATGTCTCGCGGATAAAGAAGGGTCTGATAATAAACCTTAGTTCTATGACATCAAGAAGTATTTAGAAAAACCAGAAAATACCTCGATGATAGACAAAACTATTATGAGAAAGCTAACAACAAAGTTCGTTTAAATGAGGATGTGTTATACAAAATAAATTACGACATGGTCCTACTCATATTTGTGGATAGACACGAGGCAGACATACTCACTAAGGAGTTTCATGGAGGAACATTCAAGACTCATGCAAACTGACATGCCATGGCCAGGGAGATCTTAAGGGTAGGTTACTATTAGTTGACGGTGGAAACTGATTGTTACCATTATGCAAAGACATACCGCTGTTAGAACAACATTTGGTTATGTAATTTTATCTTTGATTTTTGATGATAACAAATGAGTATGTTTGTATGAACAATTTCGGTACTCTAATGTTTGTTATTTTTAAGATTTAACAAAAAAGTTCTACTTCTGATAAAAGGCGCTGCCAAGACATTAGAAGAGAATAAGTTATGCTTCAAAGCTACACGAGTTCTGATGAACAGTAGCAAAAGCTTCAGAAGGCTCTGAAGTAGTGACTCTGATACTCGTCCAAGATACCAAGTTCTAAAGATTTGAAGACAGAAGTTCTGACTGAAGTATAGATGCTGAAGACTTATGTTTCTAAAGACAAAGGGTTCTCAAGACCAATTGCTAAAGATTTTGAAGACAGAGTTCTAATTATTCTGAAGACTTAAAGTTTTGATGACCCAAGGTTCAACAAAGGGTTCTAAAGACCAAGTGCTGAAGATTCTGAAGACGCGGTGCTGATGATTCTGAAGACTTGAAGTTCTGAAGACCCAAGTGTTATTCTCATTCTTCCAACGCATGCTTGGTTAGAAGCCTTTGGTTCCAGGAGAAAAGAGGATAAGATTACATGGTACAAACAAATGATTTCATTCCACTAACATGAAGTACTGACGTTGCGTATGATCTTGTCCCCCATGTTATTCAAGCTGTCAGCTTTCTAGAAATTCTAGAAATACCCTCCAACGATTATAATACTTCATTGGCTATAAAAGAGCTTGAAGACTAAGAGAGAAAGATGCTAATTCACATTCTAAAAAGATTGTTTATACGCTTCCTTATTTATTTAGTCCATATTATTGAAATTTTGTTTACTTATTCGCTTGTGTAGAAGCATATCTTTTGTTAACAAACTTTGTTCAAACATTTATTTGATTTTCCTTAAGGGACCAGTTGGTCAGAATCCTTGAGAAGTATAAGATTAGTGTGTCTTAGAGGTTGTAACTTTAGTCACTTGTAGTTAGCTTGTGCATTGTAATAATCTGTGTGATTATTGGATTAAGACCTTATTGAGAAAGGCGAAATCACCTTGCCGGGTGGAATAGAGTAGCTTGATAGTTTTCAAGTGAACTAGTATAAACATAAATTGTTCTTTCCTTTTTGCATATTATCATTATTATCAATATGTGAAGTAACTTGTTTTTTATTAAAGGGGATTTTTAAAGGAAATTTTTGTTGATTTAAAACCGAATTCAAATCCCCATTTCACCTTCAGTTGGAATCAGAGCTCTGATTATGAGGAGAGATAAAAAGTTTGAATTTTTATCAAGCACCTAACAGTGTTCAGTACCGATCCAGATTGTGTGAAAAAAAAATGGAAAACAATGGTAACAATGCTACTGTAACTGTTGATAATAAGGATAACGATAAAGACCATTATAGTGTTAAACCTCCTATGTTTGATGGAGAAAAGTTTAACTATTGGAAGGAAAAAATTGAAAGTTATTTTCTAGGATATGACTTGGATCTATGGGATTTGGTAGTTGATGGATACACTCACCTAGTAGATGAAAAAGGTCAAAAGATTGCAAGAAGTGCAACGATAGATGCTCAGAAGAAGGTTCACAAAAATCACTACAAAGCGAGAACAATTCTTCTAAGTGATATTTCTTACAATGAGTATGAGAAGATCACATATAAAGAGATTGGAAAGTCTATTTTTGATTCTCTTCAGATGACTCATGAAGGCAACACTCAAGTTGAGACAAAGGCTCTAGCCCTAATCCATAAATTTGAAGCCTTCAGAATGGAAGATGATGAATATGTGGAAACTATGTTTTCAAGATTTCAAAATCTTGTTACAGAACTCAAGGTTCTGAAAAAAAGGATATTATACTGTAGATCATGTCAAGAAAACTATCAGAAGTATTCTTAAGAAATGGAGACCAATGGTAACTGCCTTAAAGATGTTAAAGGATCTGAACAATACCATTCTTGAGGAGCTAATTGGTTCTTTAAGAAGTCATGAGATAGAGATTGAAGAAGATGAACCTCTGAAAAGAGTTAAATTTGTGGCTCTGAAGTATAAGTCTTGAAAGACAAAGGCTTTTCAAGCTGAAGAAGAATCAAAAGGATCTGAAGAAGATTCAGATGAAGATGAACTTTCCCTGATATCTAGAAGGATAAGCCAGATATGGAAACAAAGACAAAGCAAGTTTAGAGGATCAAGAAAAACAAATGGCATATTTGAATATACATATGGTCAGAAGAAAGTTTCTGGGAAATAAGTCACGTGGTATGAGTGAAAAGATCTTGGACATTACAAGAATGAATACCTAAAGCTCAGAAAAGACAAGAAGCCATAGAAAGTCTTCAAAGCAGAGAAGGGTCTCATGGCAACATGGGATAATTTAGAATCAGAAGAATAAGAATCTGATGAAGTACATGCTAATGTAGCACTCATGGACAATACAAGCACTGATGAAGTTATCTCAGAGTGGGAGCTGACAGTTGATGATGAATCAGACTCTGAAGATGATGTAGATATATCCTTGATGGCGCCACTGAGACACTAGTCATGGTATCTGGACAGTGGATGCTTGCGACACATGATGGGCGAAAGGCATATGTTCCAAGATTTGGAACTTAAGTTTGGAGGAGTTGTTGATTTCAGAGGTAACCAGAAGGAAAAGATCACTGGATCTAGAACTATTGGTAATGATGTGAAGATAACATTCTCAGAACCAAAGTAGAAGATACAATAAGATAGAATCAAAATATCCTACTTTTGATATTGTTGTTGTTCCTTTTTATCCCTCACAACAAAGCAAAAGCAAAATCCCATCTTCTCATCCTGAAGATTTAATTATGGGAAACAAAGATGCTCCTGTCATAACCAGATCAGCGTTCAAACCTTTTGATGAAGTGCTTATGGGTCTGGTTTCTCTAGTTAAGCCAACATCTATTGATGAACCTCTTCTATACAAAGATTGGATTCTGGCTATGGCAAAAGAACTGAACCAATTCTCAAAGAACGATGTATGGGATCTTGTTCAGAAACCTAAAGGTGTCCACGTCATTGGAACCAGATGGGTGTTCAGAAACAAGATCAACGAGAAGGGTGAAGTTGTCAGAAATAAAGCATGATTGGTTGCACTAGTTTATAGTCAGCAAGAAGGGATAAACTATACAGAAACCTTTGTACCAGTCGCCAGGTTAAAATCTATACATTTATTAATTTCTTTTTGTGTAAATCATAGCATCATCCTTTATCAGATGGATGTTAAGAGTGCATTTCTCAATGGTTATATTTCAAAAGAAGTTTACGTTAAACAACCTCCTGGATTTGAAAACTTTGAGAATTTAGATTTTGTTTTTAAGTTAAAGAAATCTCTTTATGGTCTAAAGAAATCTCCTAGAGCTTGGTATGACAGATTGAGTAATTTTCTTTTAGAAAATAAATTTACCAGAGGGAAGGTTAACACTACACTCTTCTACAAAACCATCAAAAATGATATTATGATAGTTCAAATTTATGTTGATGATATTATCTTTGGTTCTACTAATCCCTCTCTTTGTGAGGAATTTTCTAAGTTAATGCAGGCTGAGTTTGAGATGAGTCTGATGGGAGAACTAAAGTTCTTTCTAGGAATTCAAATTGATCAAAAATCATAAGCTACTTACATTCATCAGACTAAGTATATCAAAGAACTTATGAAGAAATTCAACATGATGGACTGCACCTTAGCAAAGACTCTGATGCATCCAACATGCATCCTGGAAAAAGAAGGGGTAAGTGGATAGGTATGTCAGAAGCTGTATCATGGTATGATAGGCTCTCTTTTGTATCTAACTGCATCTAGACCTAATATTTTGTTCATTTTTTATCTTTGTGCTAGATTCCAATATGATCCTAGGGAATCTTATTTAACTGTTGTTAAGAAAATTCTAAGGTATTTTAAAGGAACCACTAAACTTGGCTTGATGTATCAGAAAACATTAGAGTACACTCTTTCTGGTTTCTGTGATGCATATTACGTTGGAGAAAGAATAGAGAGGAAGAGTAATTTTGTAAATTGTTAGTTTTTAGGAAAGAATCTGTTCTCCAGGTCAAGCAAGAGGCAATCAACAATTGCTCTTTCAATAGTAGAAGCAGAGTACATATCAACAACATTGTGTATTACTCAGATGTTATGGATGAATAATCAGCTGGAAGATTATCAGATTTATGAGAGTAACATTCCTATCTTCTTTGATAATACTCCTGCTATTTGTTTAAGTAAAAATCATATTTTACACTCTAGGGATAAACACATAGAAATTAAACATCATTTTATTAGAGACTATGTTCAGAAAGGGGTTTTATCTTTAAAATTCATAGATACAGATCATTAATAGGCTGATATTTTACAAAACCCTTAGCTGAAGATAGATTTCTATTTATTATGAAGCATCTGAAAATGGACTTTTGTCCAGAGTAAGATTTCATCAGAATCAAATGTGTTTTAGTCTTAGTATGAAGAAATAAGATTCTGACTTGATCAAAAAACATTTTTATTTTTTAGAACCTCAGTAATCAGAAGATGTTTCGGTCAAAAATGTATTTGATTAGATGGAAACCTATTGGTTCTCTAGATTCTGAGGATATCAAAACGTGTCACCTAATTAGATGTAGTGATTAACACGTGTAACCCTTGGTTATGCTTAATCATCACACTCTATCTAGGCTATGCAATGAGCACTGTGCATTTTTCTTGGAATTGATTAAAATCATAACTATTACTTTCATTTAATGCTCCTATTAATTATGTCTATATGTGTTTATATTTTATTTATTTTTCTCTCACTTATAAAACACACACTTCACTTCACTTCAACGCTTTAGAAACCCTAAACCCTCTTTTTCTCTCAAACCATTCAATAAATTCATGTGTTCATCATCCTCATCAATGCTCTTCATCATGATCATCACCTTCGTTAACAACCTTCATCATCTTTAACACTTTAACATGATGAATGCGCAACAACAAGAGGTTGTTCAGTTTGCTAAAGAAATGGATCAAGCCATAAGTCCTTCTGGGTCTTCTTCTTCAACTATTCCAACCAGTTCTTCTTCTTCTCCTATTGTAACTGGTTCATCTTCTTTATCAGTTATTGATGAACACTACAAAACACATAAATCAATCCAAGTTCACTGTAATATGAAACCACATGAGTTAAATGTTCTTCGTGAATATATGGTGGATTTCAATAACCTTTTTGCAAATGGTGCAAACCTAATTGCTGACTTGAATGCTCAAGGATGGGATCACTTCTCCATGAGTATTCATGGTCCTATTTATGATTATTTTGTTAAGGATTTTTGGATTCAAGGGGATTGTGACAGTCTTCATGTAGTTGGTCATGTGTTGGGTCTAAAAATTGTCATTACTGAAAAGTTTATTGTTGATCTTCTAGGCATGTAACATATGGAAGGTAAACGAATTTATAACATGCATATAAAATCTATATACGTGAAGGAGATGATTAACATAGCCATCTTCAAGAACTACTCTCCTAAGAAAACTGAGTATAATCGTAAAGATCTCCTCCATGAATTCAGAATCTGGCACAAAATCATTCTGAATTATATCAACCCCAGACCTCCGTCTAGTTCTTCTGACTATTTCAACGTTAATCAAAAGTACATGTTATACTATTTTATGACCCATCAGAAGATGTGTCTTCCATCTCTTCTGTTTTATTATTTGAGAGACTCTATTATAAAGACCAGAACCACTGATGATCCCAAGAAGAAGGCTTCAAACTATATTCCTTTTGGACGTCTCATCATTGACATCCTGGTAGAAAGTGGCTTGGTGAAAACTCTGGTTGAAGAAGCTAAGTTTATAGAGGATTTGGCTTCTAGTCTTGTAGATTCCTTCAATGTACAGACTCTGAAGAATATGAGGCTAATAGATGAAGTCATTTCTAAACCTCTACCTATTCCCTCTGAAAGCATCAGGATCTCAAGAATTCTTATGAATAACTACCCTTTGTTTACCAAGGGAGATAACGTGTCTACCATTGCTATCTACGTCAGGATAATGGAAGCAGAAGGATATGATATGTCAAGTTTCAACTATTCTAATTTACCTCCTGCTCAAGAGTATGCTGACTCTTCTAGAGGTAAAAAAGAAGAGTTCAGAAGATTCTGAACCTGGAAAGAAGAACAAAAAGATGTCTGGAACTTTTATGATTGTGACTCTAGCTGCTTATCCAGAAACAACAAGTAAGTATGATATTGCTACTTCTTTTACCTGTTTCTAAAATTGTTTATAATATTATTTATGCAGTCTCATCCATTCCAACCACCATAACTACTTCTGTTTCTATTCCTGTTACAAATATCTCACATTTATCTAATATTGTTTCAACAATAATTCCTTTCACTTCAAATGTTTCTGCTTCACCATAAACCACCACCATTTCTGAATCTCAACCTGCCACCACCATACTCCCTTCAACAACTCAAACACCTGCTTCAATCACCATTACATCTCTCACTACACCAATTTCATCAGAACCTATTCCTACATTCACCACAACCATCATTACTCCCATTCCTGAAACTACTATACCAGCACCAGTTACTCAATCATTATTTGATTTTACCTTTTTCAACCTATCTCCAATCCACATTGACTCATCCACTATTTACTTTGATCCTAATTCACCTTGTGATCATAAAATTCCTGAAAGGACCATTTCTGACCATTTTGAAATCCCATTATCAAACCATTCAGTTTTTCTGATATCATTGATCTTGTTGACCAACAATCCTCTGAACCACAACCATCTAAATTCAATACTTGTGAACCAACCTCTTTCTGAACTTGCTATTATTGGTTATGAAAAGCCTATTCCAAAAACCTTGGATGAATGCATTAATTTGTTTAGAAACGAGGCTAGAAAGAAGATTGCAAAGCTAAGAGAAGAAGCATGCTGAAGCACTAAGCCCCAGAATTTGGATGATTCCTGGAAGCAGTTTCAGAAGTGGATGTCTTCTGAGTTTGAAAGGTTGAAGACCTTCTGTGAAGCATCCAGAATTGCTGATGTTCAGACGTTACAAAAAAAGAGGAAAGAATCAGAGTCTTCCAACTTATTTCTAATAAGCAAAGAGAAGATAAATCTAGAGCACTCCAAGAGGCAGAAGAAGCTAGGCTTAAGTATGAGAAAGATTCCAAAGTTGTTGAGGAATATAGGTTGGATCAGGAATCCATGATTTGATGCTTTGGTTAATGGTTTTTGTGATGCATATTACGTTGGAGAAAGAATAGAGAGGAAGAGTAATTTTGTAAATTGTTAGTTTTTAGGCAAGAATTTGTTCTCCTGGTCAAGCAAGAGGCAATCAACAATTGCTCTTTCAATAGTAGAAGCAGAGTACATATCAACAACATTGTGCATTACTCAGATGTTTTGGATGAATAATCAGCTTGAAGATTATCAGATTTATGAGAGTAACATTCCTATCTTCTTTGATAATACTCCTGCTATTTGTTTAAGTAAAAATCCTATTTTACACTCTAGGGCTAAACACATAGAAATTAAACATCATTTTATTATAGACTATGTTCAGAAAGGGGTTTTATCTTTAAAATTCATAGATACAGATCATTAATAGGCTGATATTTTACAAAACCCTTAGCTGAAGATAGATTTCTATTTATTATGAAGCATCTGAAAATGGACTTTTGTCCAGAGTAAGATTTCATCAGAATCAAATGTGTTTTAGTCTTAGTATGAAGAAATAAGATTCTGACTTGATCAAAAAACATTTTTATTTTTTAGAACCTCAGTAATCAGAAGATGTTTCGGTCAAAAATGTATTTGATTAGATGGAAACCTATTGGTTCTCTAGATTCTGAGGATATCAAAACGTGTTACCTAATTAGATGTAGTGATTAACGCGTGTAACCCTTTGTTATGCTTAATCATCACACTCTACCTAGGCTATGCAATGAGCACTTTGCATTTTTCTTGGAATTGATTAAAATCATAACTATTACTTTCATTTAATGCTCCTATTAATTATGTCTATATGTGTTTATATTTTATTTATTTTTCTCTCACTTATAAAACACTATAAAACACACACTTCACTTCACTTCAATGATTTAGAAACCCTAAACCCTTTTTTTCTCTCAAACCATTCAATAAGTTCATGTGTTCATCATCCTCATCAATGCTCTTCATCAAGATCATCACCTTCGTTAACAACCTTCATCATCTTTAACACTTCAACATGATGAATGCGCAACAACAAGAGGTTGTTCAGTTTGCTAAAGAAATGGATCAAGCCATAAGTCCTTCTGGGTCTTCTTCTTCAACTATTCCAACCAGTTCTTCTTCTTCTCCTATTGTAACTGGTTCATCTTCTTTATCAGTTATTGATGAACACTACAAAACACATAAATCAATCCAAGTTCACTGTAATATGAAACCACATGAGTTAAATGTTCTTCGTGAATATATGGTGGATTTCAATAACCTTTTTGCAAATTGTGCAAACCTAATTGCTGACTTGAATGCTCAAGGATGGGAGCACTTCTCCATGAGTATTCATGGTCCTATTTATGATTATTTGGTAAAGGATTTTTGGATTCAAGCGGATTGTGACAGTCTTCATGTAGTTGGTCATGTGTTGGGTCTAAAAATTATCATTACTGAAAAGTTTATTGTTGATCTTCTGGGCTTGTAACATATGGAAGGTAAACGAATTTATAACATGCATATAAAATCTATATACGTGAAGGAGATGATTAACATAGCCATCTTCAAGAACTACTCTGTTAGAACAATGTTTGAATCTAGTACCCTATATTTAAGTTTTGATGATAACAAAGTGAAAAGATATAGTAGTTAAATATTTCATGATTGAATTATATGCTGCCTAAAACTACTATGCTCTGATTTGCAGATATGCTGATTAAAATAAGCAAGATCACGTTCTCAGCATCAGATTATGTTTTCATACACCAGCATCAGAAGTTGCTGAATCAGAACGTCAAGATCAGATGATCAACGCTTGCACATGCTGAAGCTTGATGAACAGAACTGCGCGTAAAACACTCTGATACAGAATCAAATAGTTCATCAGCAGCGAAGCACAATCAGAATGAGCCAAGCCAGATCGTGCATTGAAGAAGCAACGGTACTGTGCATTGAACGCTAATCAATTCCAACGGCCTCATTCCAGACAAGATCTGCTCAAAAAGGAAAGCTTGTTAATAGCATTGAATCAAGAATATTTGCATCAACGTTCATCTTCTCAAGTGCTATATAAATCAAGCTTTGAAGATTATCATGGCTAATGCTTCCAAACTCTCTACACGCACAAAGCTGAACAATAATCTTCACTCTACAAGTTTTGCTAAACCAACAAACTCTGATACTCCATTAGCGTTTAGCATTCTAAGTTTCTAAGCTTCATTTGTGTAAACATCACAGTTGTGATATAGTTTTTGTAGAAAACATTCACACACATTTGCTTATACCTTTGTAAGAAAGTGTTGCCTTGACAAACCGGATTGTGGTTTGAATCAAGAAGGTTTTAGCAGTTGCTAAAGCAGATTTGTATTCAGTTGAATATAGTGAATTAAGACCTCGTTGGAGAGAGGCAAAATCACCTTGACGGGTGGACTGGAGTAGTTTGAGATCAAACGAACCAGGATAAAAATACCTTGTCATTTGCTTTAAGATTCCAGTTTTACAATTCAACCCCCCCTTCTTGTGTTTTTCACCCCTTCAATTGGCATCAGAGCGCCTGGTTCTGAGCTAAAACACTTAACCGTGTCAGTACAAGATCCAGCGTCAGAAAAACACAATGGCAGGAAACAACTCTCATTTCAGCAATGACAACAATGAGGATAGAGACAGATTCAGCGGCAAACCTCCAGTCTTTGATGGAGAAAACTTTGACTACTGGAAAGACAGAATTGAAAGCTTCTTTCTAGCACATGATGCTGATCTGTGGGATATGGTGACAGATGGATACACGCACCCTGTGAATGCAACTGGTCAGAAGATTGAAAGAAAATCAATGACTGATCAACAAAAGCGTGATTTCAAGAATCACCATAAGGCCAGAACCATCCTCCTCAGTGCCATCTCATATACTGAGTATGAGAAGATCTCCAACAGAGACACAGCTAAGAACATCTTTGATTCTCTCAGAATGACGCATGAGGGCAACGTTCAAGTCAAAGAAACAAAAGCTCTGGCGCTCATTCAGAAGTATGAGGCGTTTAAAATGGAAGAATCTGAATCCATTGAAACTATGTTCTCTAGATTCCAGATTCTGGTAGCTGGTCTCAAAGTTCTGGACAAGGGATACTCTACTGCTGACCATGTCAAGAAGATAATCAGAAGTTTACCCAAGCAGTGGAGGCCTATGGTTACTACTCTGAAGCTGGCGAAAGATCTCAACAAAATCACTCTGGAGGAACTTATAAGCTCCCTCAGAAGTCATGAGATAGAGCTAGAAGCTGATGAGCCTCAGAAGCAAGGTAAGCCTATAGCTTTAAAATCTAACAGAAAATCTGAATCTAAAGTTTTGCAGGCAGTTGAAGAAACATCTGATGGATCCTCATCAGAAGAAGACGAGCTTTCCCTTCTCTCCAGAAGAGTAAATCAACTGTGGAAGCAAAGACAAAGGAAGTTCAGAAATTCCAGAAGATCTGATCAGAACGAGTCTTCTTCAAGATACAGAAGGACAGATTCTTCCTCTGGATACAGAAGATCTGAAGGTTCCTCTGGTAGCAAGAAGCCAAATACAAAAGACATCATCTGCTACGAGTGCAATGAGCAAGGACACTACAAGAGTGACTGTCCAAAGCTTCAGAGGGAAAAGCCCAAAAAGAAGTTTGGAAGAGAGAAGAAGAAAAGTCTCATGGCCACATGGGATGACTCTGACTCGTCTGAAGCTGACTCAGAATCAGATGATGAAAGGGCGAACATAGCGCTCATGGCTAGCATTCCAGATGACAGTGAAGCTTCTGACTCAGACTCAGAATCAGACACAGAAGAGGTATTTCCTAACTTCGCTGTTAATTTTACAAAGGCTGAACTTGCTGAAAGCCTCAATGAAATTCTGGAACGTTATCAGCAGATTAGAGCTAAATTCAGAGACCTGAAAAGGACTCTTGAATCTGACTCTAATAAGTCTGAGAGTCTCAAATTGGAAAACTCTGAGCTGAGAGATAAAATTTTAAAATTAGAAAACTCTTTACAAAACTCTCAGAAGGTACCAATTTCTGAAACTCCCAGCAACGCTGATGAGATCATCAAGGAGTATGATCATAGTTTCCAGAAGTTCCTTGCTAAAAGCATAGATAGAAGCAGAATGGCTTCAATGATCTATGGAGTTAGCGGAAACGGCAGGAAAGGAATAGGATACCAAGGTAAGGTTCCTACACCTAAGAATGTCATGGATTTAGTCATTAAACACACTCCTCTAAATTCACACTTTGTGTATGGTCACACACATGACATCAAATATACTAGTAGTAATCACTTTGTGAAACCAAAATTCAACCAGAGTTTTGGTAAAACTAACAAATCAGGACCCAAGAAGATCTGGGTACCTAAGGATAAAATAATACATGTTGCAGATATCTTTAGCAGCAAGTCAGAAACACCAGTCATGGTACCTGGACTCTGGCTGCTCACGTCACATGACGGGAAGAAGGCATATGTTCCAAAGCCTGGAACTTAAGCCTGGAGGCCACGTTGGCTTTGGAGGCAATCAGAGGGGAAAGATAATTGGCTCTGGAACTGTAGGTAACGGAAATCTTCCCTCTATTAATAATGTTCTGCTTGTTGATGGATTGATGCATAACCTGTTATCCATAAGTCAATTAAGTGATAACGGTTATGATATAATCTTTAATCAAAAATCATGTAAAGCTGTTAGTCAGAAAGATGGGACTATCCTATTTAATGGTAAGAGGAAAAACAACATTTACAAAATCAAACTTTCTGAACTAAAGAGTCAGAACGTAAAATGTCTTCTGTCTGTTAACAACGAGCAGTGGATCTGGCACAGAAGATTGGGGCATGTTAGTATGAGAAGAATATCTCAGATTAACAAACTCAATCTGGTCAGAGGACTTCCAAATTTGAAGTTCAATTCAGATGCTCTGTGTGAAGCATGTCAGAAAGGCAAATTTGCAAAACCTTCTTTTAAATCCAAAAATGTTGTTTCTACCTCTAAGCCATTAGAACTTCTGCACATTGACTTATTTGGACCAGTTAAGACTGCTTCTGTCAGTGGCAAGAAGTATGGGTTAGTAATCGTAGATGACTATAGCAGATGGACATGGGTAAAGTTCTTAAGACACAAGGACGAGTCACACTCTGTGTTTGTTACCTTCTGTAACCAAGTTCAGAATGAAAAAGATCTTAGAATCGTTAAAGTCAGAAGTGATCATGGTGGAGAATTTGAAAATAAAGATTTTGAGTCATTCTTTAATGACAAAGGCATTCTGCATGATTTCTCTTGTCCTAGAACTCCCCAACAAAATGGAGTTGTAGAACGAAAGAACAGAACATTGCAAGAAATGGCCAGAACCATGATCAACGAGACAAACGTTGCTAAGACTTTCTGGGCAGAGGCAATAAACACAGCGTGCTACATTCAGAATAGAATCTCAATAAGACCTATTCTGGAAAAGACTCCATATGAATTGTGGAAGAACAGAAAGCCCAACATTTCGTATTTCCATCCATTTGGATGTACTTGCTATATGTTAAATACTAAGAATTATTTGAACAAGTTTGATTCTAAGGCACAGAAGTGTATTATGTTAGGATACTCTGAACGCTCAAGAGGGTACAGAGTATACAATACAGAAACACAGATTGTGGAAGAATCAATCAGTGTTCGTTTTGATGATAAGCTTGACTCTGAAAAGTCAAAGCAGAATGAAAATCTTGCAGGTATAGAAATTGAATTTGCAGGTTCTGAAGACAAGTCATCAGAAGCTCTCAACACAGACATTCCTTCAACGTCTGAAAGAAGCAATGCTAGAACTCCTACAACTGCCGCTGATCAACCTCAGAAGAGATTACCCAGAAGCAGTTTGGATCACCCAGAAGAAACTATCCTAGGAAGAAAGGAAGATCCAATCAGAACAAGAGCAAGCTTCAGAAACTCTGAAGAAACTCTTATGGGACTTGTGTCTCTGATTGAACCTTCTTCTATTGATGAAGCACTTCTGGATAATGACTGGATTCTGGCAATGCAAGAAGAGCTGAATCAATTCACCAGAAACGACGTATGGGATCTCGTTCCAAGACCAAAAGGTTTCAACGTCATTGGAACAAGATGGGTGTTCAGAAACAAGCTCAATGAACAAGGTGAAGTCGTCAGAAACAAGGCACGACTGGTTGCACAAGGTTATAGTCAGCAAGAGGGGATAGACTATACAGAAACCTTTGCCCCAGTCGCCAGGTTAGAATCTATCAGACTCTTAATCTCATTTGCTGTTAATAGAGGCATCACTCTGTATCAGATGGATGTCAAAAGTGCATTCTTAAATGGTTATATAGAAGAAGAAGTTTATGTTCACCAACCCCCAGGTTTTGAAAATACAAAACATCCAGAACATGTTTTCAAACTGAAAAAGTCACTGTATGGTCTGAAACAAGCTCCCAGAGCTTGGTATGAAAGGCTAAGTAACTTTCTGCTTGAAAATGAATTCACCAGAGGGAAAGTGGACACTACTCTATTCTGTAAAACAGTTAAGAGTGACATTTTAGTCTGTCAAATTTATGTTGATGATATAATCTTTGGTTCTACTAATCCTTCTCTTGGAAGAAAATTTGCTAAGTGTATGCAGGCAGAATTTGAGATGAGCCTCATGGGGGAACTGAAATTCTTTCTAGGAATTCAGATTAATCAAACTCCAGAGGGAACTTACATTCATCAGAGCAAATACATCAGAGATCTTCTGAAGAAATTTGACCTCTCAGAATGTAAGCCATCAAAGATTCCAATGCATCCCACGTGCATTCTGGAAAGAGAAGAGGTAAGCAAAAGCGTAGAACAGAAAGTCTACAGAGGTATGATTGGTTCTCTCCTTTATCTGACTGCTTCAAGACCTGATATTTTATTCAGCGTATGTATTTGTGCTAGATTCCAATCAGATCCTAGAGAATCTCACTTAACAGCTGTTAAGCGAATTTTCAAGTATCTGAAAGGTACTACTAATCTGGGTTTGTTTTATAGAAAATCTAGTGATTACAGCTTAGTAGGCTACTGTGATGCTGATTTTGCTGGAGACAGAGTGGAACGCAAAAGTACTTCTGGAAGCTGCCAGTTTCTGGGAGAAAATCTGATCTCGTGGTCCAGCAAAAGGCAATCAACTATTGCTCTGTCAACAGCAGAAGCTGAGTACATAGCAGCAGCTGGATGCAGCACACAGATGCTCTGGATGAAAAGTCAGCTTGAAGACTTCCAGATTTTTGAGAGTAACATTCCTATTCTTTGTGATAATACTTCTGCTATTTGCTTAAGTAAGAATCCTATTTTACATTCTAGAGCTAAGCATATAGAAATAAAACATCATTTCATTAGGGACTATATTCAGAAAGGTATTTTAAACTTGAAATTTATAGATACAGACCATCAATGGGCTGATATCTTTACTAAACCCCTTTCAGAAGATAGATTTAATTTCATTCTGAAACATCTCAGCATGAAAGTATGCCCATAATGAAAATGTTTTAATTCCATGTATTTATCTTCAGAATGTAATTATATTACTGTGAACTTCTGATCAATCTTCTTTCAGAAAGTTAGAACATGCAGATTGTATCAGAGGCAAGTCCAAAGATCTGAGAGTCTAATCTCAAAGACAGACGTGCTGATCACTACATCAAACAAGTGTCATCCAATCATCAGCAAATCCCTGAAGCAGAACGCGTGCACGCTTCTGAGAAAGGAAAGCGCTGATTGGGTGCATTGAGACACATGTCTGGTAACCGTTTTTAAGTATCTTTCTCAAATCCCCCAAAATCAGCAAGCATTTAATGCAAAAGTAATCACGCTTGTTAATGGCAATCATTATTTTTTTTCTCTCTCTTAAAAACGTTTTATTTTTCAAAATAATTTTTGAAAATTCTATTTAAGCACATTACTCTTCATTCTTAATCTTTACGCTTTCTCATAATCTCTTAAGAATTTTTCTGCATACTTCTGAGTTTACCATCTTCAAACCCTTTTTCTCAAATCACTCTCAAGCTTTTTGTGTGAGAACAATGGCATCCTCCAGCATTTCTGCAGGAAATCAGAAGAAAGAAACCTTTGAGCAATATCAAGCGCCTACCAGAACTCTTCTCACACCAGTAAAGAATCTTGAGGTTCTCTCTGAGTTAATCATCGATTTCGAAAGTTTGAAGGATAATGGATTTGACCTAACTGAGGAAGTCAAAGCTCAAAAGTGGGAGAGGTACTTTGATAGATTGGTTGGACCAACCTTCCCAGAGCTTGTCAAGGAATTTTGGATTCACGCCAAGATTCATAAACATCTAGTCATCTCCTATGTCATGGGAAAGAAGATAATAATTTCTGAAGACCTCATTGCTAGGTTAATTGGTCAAAGTGGTGGTGGAGTCCGTTGTGTGGACATGGCTGATAGATGCCCTGATATAGGTGTGGTAGCCAACTGCATTTTCACTCTTGGTTTTCCCAGCAGCAAAATCAAGGATCTGAAGGATCACTGCAGAGTGTGGGCCAAGATTGTTCTAGGCTGTTTCAATCACAGGAAGCCAACAAGCTCTCCTGACTATATAAACGTGGATCAGCAATTTCTGATCTACTTTATTGATCAGAGGGTGAAGATCAATTTGGCACATTTCCTGTTCAATCATCTGAAGACTAGTGTGAAAGAGACTAGAGAAGAAGAAAGGACCAAAAGAGACTGGATACCGTTTGGGAGGCTCATATCAGATATTTTGACAGAGAATAAGCTGATAGATTATCTGAGCGAAGCTAAAGTACTGGGCAATTTTGAACCAACTGTTGGAAAACCGCTGAATGCTAAGAACCTGAAAAAGATGAAGCTGATAGAAAATATTAGGAAGGAACCCAGAGCTGCTTCAACTGCTGACATCTCCAGAAGAAGAATGCCTCTGAGTGATTTCCCAAGATTTTCTGAAATGGAATCCCAACCTGATATGTTTATCAAGTATCCAGATTCATACAAGGAAGAAGATGCAGGTTCAAAGCTGAAGATCAAAGATCTGAGTCAAGTTCAACCTGAAGTGATTCAGAAGAAGTCAAAGAAGAGGAAAGCAGAAGGATCATCTCACCAGACTCCAAAGAAACGAGGTAATTCATCTGCGGCTCCTATTTCAATTTCCTCTACTATTCCAACATCTGCTGCCCCTCCTCAAACCTCTCACAGAATATCCATCCCAATCCCTTCTATTGATGAAACCATACCAGAAGACCCTTCTGAGGCCTTACTACTCAGAAGAACCAGAATTAAAATTCCAATCAAAATTCCCAAACAACAACCAACTGTTTCAACAACACCAGCACTTGATAGAGTGCTAGCTGATATTGAGCGTGAACATGCTTCTGTTCAACCTCACTCTGAACCACCAAATATTCCTCCTCCACAACCTGAACCAGAAACACAACCTGAACCAGAAATTCAACCTGAACCAGAAACACAACCTGAACCAGAAATTCAACCTGAACCAGAAATACAACCAGCACATCAACCAGAACCAGAACCACAATCTCAACAACCAATCACAGAAGAACCTCTGATCCCTGAGCAATCAGAGATTCCACCTCCTCAACCAGAAAACAATCCACCCTCACCACAACCAGAGTTTCAACGCTATGAAACCCCATCTCCTCATCATTCTGATCCCCACTCACCTCAACCTTCACCGCTGGCAATCCAGTTGCCATGCGGAACCACCATTGTCAGACCCCAGTTACCATCATCAGAGGAATCAACACCTCCAAAAACTCCAACCACTCCAATAGATATATCCTCTGACTCTGATAACCATCCTCCAAAACAAACATCACCTCAGCAAACCTCTGAAAACCAATCCTCTGAAAACCCCAGCAAAATCTTCATTGACTTAACAAGTCTTGAACGTCTTGCTGATTTAAGACACAAATTGGCCATTCCCAAACCAAAGCAATTAGATGTTGGCTCTGGTATTTTGGACTTTGAAACAGGTATGCTGCAGTGGATTGCTTCCTTGAAGCAAGTCTGCCCGGGGATGATCGACCCAGCTGCTTCTGATCAGCTCTGGTCACAGTTCAGAGTATGGGTACGTACTGAAGCACTCAAGCTGCAGGACGTCAACTACGAGCAGGCTCAACAGAACTTTAGCATGCTGCTGAAGGAAGTTGAGAGTCAGCTGCCTCAAGAAGTTGTGCTCCCTCTGGACAGTGAATCCTGGTCTGAGAAAGAGCAAGCTGCACAGGTGCAACCAGCAGAAGAAGACAAGACTCTTCAGGAAGAAAATCCAGCAGAAGATGTAGCTGAAAGTTCTGAGAAGCTTCCTCCTGCTGAAAGTTCTCAAGCTGCCTTGGACAGGCAGGCTCTGGAAGAACTAAGGCTGAATGACTTGCGTCTACAGCAGCGGATGGAAGAGAATGATCAGAAGATGGAAGCAAGAATGAATGTTCAGGACAGCAAGATTGATACTGTTGTCACCATGGTTCAGAAGCAGAATGAAACTTCTGAAAAGATTCAAGCAATGCTGGAAAGCCTGTTCTCACGCATGCCCCCACAACCTTGAAATTTTTTTCATGCATGACATTCTCTATATTTTCTTCATTTTCTGATGTACTTTTGACTATGTTTTGACTATGTGTGTGTAATGTTCTTTTGCTCTGAACTATTTTAATATAACTTGTTTTTCTGATCTAAATTGTTTTAGCACATCACTAACACTTTTTGATTGCTGACAAAAAGGGGGAGAACAAGAATGATATTTAAAATCAATAACGGCTAACTAAACAGAAACTCTCAAACATTCTAACTCTATTACTTGAAATGTTTTTTTCTGTTTTGTTGTTAAGTCTACAGGCACAAGGAAGCTCCGAACACTATGAAGACTAAGAACTAGAAGCTCATGTTGCTCTGATCAAATATGAAGTTCTGATATATGAAGCTCTGATTGTCCTATCACTCTGATCCTAAGCAAAACTCTGACAGGAAAAGCTCTGAAGCTTTGCTTTCTGATAAGTCAAAGACCTATAATCTGATGCTCAAAGATAGAAAAAGATCTGACTCTGAAGAACACGCATATCAAAGGGAAGTAACAAACTCAGGGGGAGTATCTCTTAACTCTGACTTCTCCGTACTTCTTATTCTGATACATAGCTCTGATAACTTTTCACGTTATTTTTCATTTAAAATATCTAGTTTTTGTCATCATCAAAAAGGGGGAGATTGTTAGAACAATGTTTGAATCTAGTACCCTATATTTAAGTTTTGATGATAACAAAGTGAAAAGATATAGTAGTTAAATATTTCATGATTGAATTATATGCTGCCTAAAACTACTATGCTCTGATTTGCAGATATGCTGATTAAAATAAGCAAGATCACGTTCTCAGCATCAGATTATGTTTTCATACACCAGCATCAGAAGTTGCTGAATCAGAACGTCAAGATCAGATGATCAACGCTTGCACATGCTGAAGCTTGATGAACAGAACTGCTCGTAAAACACTCTGATACAGAATCAAATAGTTCATCAGCAGCGAAGCAGAATCAGAATGAGCCAAGCCAGATCGTGCATTGAAGAAGCAACGGTACTGTGCATTGAACGCTAATCAATTCCAACGGCCTCATTCCAGACAAGATCTGCTCAAAAAGGAAAGCTTGTTAATAGCATTGAATCAAGAATATTTGCATCAACGTTCATCTTCTCAAGTGCTATATAAATCAAGCTTTGAAGATTATCATGGCTAATGCTTCCAAACTCTCTACACGCACAAAGCTGAACAATAATCTTCACTCTACAAGTTTTGCTAAACCAACAAACTCTGATACTCCATTAGCGTTTAGCATTCTAAGTTTCTAAGCTTCATTTGTGTAAACATCACAGTTGTGATATAGTTTTTGTAGAAAACATTCACACACATTTGCTTATACCTTTGTAAGAAAGTGTTGCCTTGACAAACCGGATTGTGGTTTGAATCAAGAAGGTTTTAGCAGTTGCTAAAGCAGATTTGTATTCAGTTGAATATAGTGAATTAAGACCTCGTTGGAGAGAGGCAAAATCACCTTGACGGGTGGACTGGAGTAGTTTGAGATCAAACGAACCAGGATAAAAATACCTTGTCATTTGCTTTAAGATTCCAGTTTTACAATTCAACCCCCCCTTCTTGTGTTTTTCACCCCTTCATACTCTCCTAAGAAAACTGAGTATAACAGTAAAGATCTCCTCCATGAATTCAGAATCTGGCACAAAATCATTCTGAATTATATCAACCCCAGACCTTCGTCTAGTTCTTCCGACTATTTCAACGTCAATCAAAAGTACATCTTATACTATTTTATGACCCATCAGAAGATGTGTCTTCCATCTCTTCTGTTTTATTATTTGAGAGACTCTATTATAAAGACCAGAACCACTGATGATCCCAAGAAGAAGGCTTCAAACTATATTCCTTTTGGACATCTCATCATTGACATCCTGGTAGAAAGTGGCTTGGTGAAAACTCTGGTTGAAGAAGCTAAGTTTACAGAGGATTTGGCTTCTAGTCTTGTAGATTCCTTTAATGTACAGACTCTGAAGAATATGAGGCTAATAGATGAAGTCATTTCTAAACCTCTACCTATTCCCTCTGAAAGCATCAGGATCTCAAGAATTCTTGTGAATAACTACCCTTTGTTTACCAAGGGAGATAACGTGTCTACCATTGCTATCTACGTCAGGATAATGGAAGCAGAAGGATATGATATGTCCAGTTTCAACTATTCTGATTTACCTCCTGCTCAAGAGTATGCTGACTCTTCCAGAGGTAAAAAAGAAGAGTTCAAAAGATTCTGAACCTGGAAAGAAGAACAAAAAGATGTCTGGAACTTTTAATATTGTGACTCTAGCTGCTTATCCAGAAACAACAAGTAAGTCTACTATTGCTACTTCTTTTACCTGGTTCTAAAATTGTTTCTAATATTATTGATGCAGTCTCATCCATTCCAACCACCGTCACTACTTATGTTTCTATTCCTATTACAAATATCTCACATGTATCTAATATTGTTTCAACAACAATTCCTTTCACTTCAAATGTTTCTGCTTCACCATAAACCACCACCATTTCTGAATCTCAACCTGCCACCACCATACTCCCTTCAACAACTCAAACACCTGCTTCAATCACCATTACATCTCTCACTACACCAATTTCATCAGAACCTATTCCTACATTCACCACAACCATCATTACTTCCATTTCTGAAACTACTATACCAACACCAGTTACTCAATCATTATTTGATTTTACCTTTTTCAACCTATCTCCAATCCACATTGACTGACCCACTATTTACTTTGATCCTCATTCACCTTCTGATCATAAAATGCCTGAAAGGACCATTTCTGACCATTTTGAAATCCCCATTATCAAACCATTCAGTTTTTCTGAAATCATTGATCTTGTTGACCAACAATCCTCTGAAACCATTCACCTTCTGATGCATATTACGTTGGAGAAAGAATAGAGAGGAAGAGTAATTTTTTTAAATTGTTAGTTTTTAGGCAAGAATTTGTTCTCCTGGTCAAGCAAGAGGCAATAAACAATTGTTGTTTCAATAGTAGAAGCATAATACATATCAACAACATTGTGCATTACTTAGATGTTATGGATGAATAATCATCTGGAAGATTATCAGATTTATGAGAGTAACATTCCTATCTTCTTTGATAATACTCCTGCTATTTGTTTAAGTAAAAATCCTATTTTACACTCTAGGGCTAAACACATAGAAATTAAACATCATATTATTAGAGACTATGTTCAGAAAGGGGTTTTATCTTTAAAATTCATAGATACCGATCATTAATAGGCTAATATTTTACAAAACCCTTAGCTAAAGATAGATTTATATTTTACTATGAAGCATCTGAAAATGGAATTTTGTCCAGAGTAAGATTTCATCAGAATCAAATGTGTTTTAGTCTTAGTATGAAGAAATAAGATCCTGACTTGATCAAAAATAATTTTCATTTTTTAGAACCTCAGTAAGCAGAAGATGTTTCAGTCAAAAATGTCTTTGATTAGATGGAAACCTTTTGGTTCTCCAGATTTTGAGGATATCAAAATGTGTCACCTAATTAGATGTAGTGATTAACGCGTGTAACCCTTGGTTATGCTTAATCATCATACTCTACCTAGGCTATGAAATGAGCACTCTGCGTTTTTCTTGGAACTGATTAAAATCATAATTATTACTTTCATTTAATGCTCGTAATAATTATGTCTACATGTGTTTATATTTTATTTATTTTTCTCTCACTTCTAAAACACTATAAAACATACACTTCACTTCACTTCCACACTTTAGAAACCCTAAACCCTCTTTTTCTCTCAAATCGTTCAATAAGTTCATGTGTTCATCATCTTCATCAATGCTCTTCATCAAGATCATCACCTTTGTTAACAACCTTCATCATCTTTAACACTTGAACATGATAAATGCTCAACAACAAGAGGATGTTCAATTGGCTAAAGAAATGGAACAAGCCCTAAATCCTTATGGGTCGTCTTCTTCAACTATTCCAACCAGTTCTTCTTCTCCTCCTATTGTAACTGGTTCATATTCTTTATCAGTTATTGGTGAACACTACAAAACACATAAATCTGTTCAAGTTCACTGTAATCTGAAACCACATGAGTTAAAGTTCTTCGTGAATATATGGTGGACTTCAATAACCTTTTTGCAAATGGTGAAAACCTAATTGCTGACTTGGATGCTCAAGGATGGGAGCACTTCTCCATGCATCTTCATGGTCCTATTTATGATTATTTGGTTAAGGATTTTTGGATTCAAGCGGATTGTGACAATCTTCATGTAGTTGCTCATGTGTTGGGTCTAAAACATGTCCTTACTGAAAAGTCTATTGCTGATCTTCTGGGCATGCAACATATGGAAGGTAAACGAATTTATAAGATGCATATAAAATGTATATATGTTAAGGAGACGATCAACATAGCCATCTTCAAGAACTACTCTCCTAAGAAAACCGAGTATAATAGTAAAGATCTCCTCCATGAGAATCTGGCACAAAATCATTCTGAATTATATCAACCCCAGACCTCCGTCTAGTTCTTTTGACTATTTCAACGTTAATCAAAAGTACATGTTGTACTATTTTATGACCCATCAGAAGATGTGTCTTCCATCTCTTCTGTTTTATTATTTGAGAGACTCTATTATAAAGACCAGAACCACTAATGATCCCAAGAAGAAGTTTTCAAACTATATTCTTTTTGGACGTCTCATCATTGACATCCTGGTAAAAAGTGGCTTGGTGAAAAATCTGGTTGAAGAAGCTAAGTTTACAGAGGATATGGCTTTTAGTCTTGTAGATTCCTTCAATGGACAGACTCTGAAGAATATGATGCTAATAGATGAAGTCATTTCTAAATCTCTACCTGTTCCCTCTGAAAGTATCATAATATCAAGAATTGTTGTGAATAACTACCCTTTGTTTACCAAGGGAGATAACATGTTTAACATTGCTATCTACGTCAGGATAATGGAAGCAGAAGGATATGATATGTCCATTTTCAACTATTCTGATTTACCTCTTGCTCAAGAGTATGCTGACTCTTCCAGAGGTAAAAGGAAGAAGAGTTCAGAAGATTCTGAACCTGGAAAGAAGAAGAAAAAGAAGTCTGGAACTTTTAAGATTGTGACTCTAGCTGCTTATCCAGAAACAACAAGTAAGTCTTCTATTTCTACTTCTTTACCTGTTTCTAAAATTGTTTCTAATATTATTGATGCAGTCTCATCCATTCCAACCACCATCACTACTTCTATTTCTATTCTTGTTACAAATATCTCATATGTATATAATATTGTTTCAACAACAATTCCTTTCACTTCAAATGTTTCCGCTTCACCATAAACCACCACCATTTCTGAATCTCAACCTGCAACCACCATACTCCCTTCAATAACTCAAGAACCTACTTCAATCACCATTACATATCTCACTACACCCATTTCATCAGAACCTATTCCTACATTCACCACAACCATCATTACTCCCATTTCTGAAACTACTATACCACCACCAATTACTCAATCATTATTTGATTTTACCTTTTTCAACCCATCTCTAATCCACATTGACTCACCCACTATTTGCTTTGATCCTCATTCACCTTCTGATCATGAAATTCTTGAAAGGACCATTTCTGACCATTTTGAAATCCCCATTATCAAACCATTCAGTTTTTCTGAAATCATTGATCTTGTTGACCAACAATCCTCTGAACCACAACCATCTAAACTCAATACTTATGAACCAACCTCTTCTGAACTCGCTTTAATTGTTTATGAAAAGCTTGTTCCAAAAATCTTGGATGAATGCACTAATTTGTTTAGAAATGGGGCTAGAAAGAAGATTGCAAAGCTAAGAGAAGAAGCATGCTGAAGCACTAAGCCCCAAAATCTGGATGATTCCTGGTTGTGGTTTCAGAGATGGATGTCTTCTGAGTTTGAAAGGTTGAAGAACTTCTGTGAAGCATCCAGAACTGTTGATGTTCAGACGATACATAAAAAGAGGAAAGAATCAGAGTCTTCCAACTTATTGCTAAGAAGCAAAGAGAAGCTAAATCTAGAGCACTCCAAGAGGCAGAAGAAGCTAGGCTTAAGTCTGAGGAAGATTCTAGAGTTGATGAGGCAAGACAAGATGCTTTGGTTGTGTCTTCTTTTGATCCTATCATTACGCGACTGGAAAACCCAATTGGTGAGATTAGAGGAGAACAACAGGTTTTCAGAGAAAGCATCATTGAATAGAAGGCTGTTAATGAGAATGTTTAGAACATGCTACAGCTGATTCTGCAAAATATTTTTGCTCATGCTCCTGCTCCTGCTCCTGAACACTAGGATTTTAGGATTTATTTTCCCTTTTGCTCTGAACCATAGGACTTTTACTTTTTATTTTGTTTTCCTTTTTCTTTCTGATGTTTTTCATTCTGCTGGTTGAATATCAATGAAGTTTATTATATCTTATCACTTCTTATTTTCTTTTATTTCTTCAGTTTTTATCTTTTTCACACATAATTACCTTTTTGATTATGACAAAAAGGGGGAGTAAATAATTGAAAGTAATATTTTGATTCTGATAATCAAATTTTGGAAAATTTCTATGAAAAGAGTTGCTTACATTCTAACCCAGTTAAACTTCTGTTTCTGTTAGAATTGTTTTCTTTTTCAGGAATCATGAACTCTGATTGGATTCCAGATCTGAAAGTGTTATACAAGGCTTTTGTCTAACTTTTGGATTCATACTCTAAGAAGTTTTAAGTTCACAATCAGGTTGTTCATAATCCGACTCTGAATTAAGAATCTGGAATCTGTCTTTGTGACGCTAAAGTTTCAAGATCTCAATTGGTATGATTGACATCAAGACTCTCAAGATTCCTATATCCGATCTAGTGCAACCAGGGGGAGTTCTACTCAAATGGTTCATAATCAATATATACGATCTTCATCAAGTCTTAGAGTCAGGTGGAGTTTTCATATAAAGGATAAGTGTTTCTTACCCTTCTTATTTTACTTTTTTCTATTTATGTACAAAATTGTGTCATCAAAATACATAGTTTTGTCATCATCAAAAATAGGGAGATCGTTAGAACAAGATTTGGTTATGAAATTTTATCTCTGAGTTTTAATGATAACAAATGAGTATGTTTATATGAGTAATTTTCATACTCTAATGTTTCTTATTTTTAAGATTTAACAAACAGGTTCTGCTTCTGATAAACGGCATTGCAAAGACATTAGATGAGAAAAAGTCCCGCTTCTAAGCTACACAAGTTCTGATGAACAGTAGAAAAAGCTTGAGAAGGATCTGAAGTAGTAAATATGATACTCGTCCAAGAGACCAAGTTCTAAATATCTGAAGACAGAAGTTCTGACTGAAGTCCAGGTGCTGAAGACTTATGTTTCTGAAGACAAAGGGTTCTCGAGACCAAGTGCTGAAGATTCTAAAGATGATGTTCTGAAGATTCTGAAGACTTAAAGTTCTGATGAACCAAGGTTCGACAAAGGGTTATAAAGACTAAGTGTTGAAAATTCAGAAGACGCAATTCTAAAGACTATGAAACCCAAATGTTATTCCCATTCTTCCAACGCATGCTTGATTAGAAGCCTCTGACGTCAAAAGAAAAGAGGATAATATTACGTGGTAAAAAATTATATGGTACAAACAAATTATTTCATTCCACTACAATGAAGGAAGGATGTTGCGTACGATCTTGTCCCCCATGTAATTCAAGCTGCCAAATTTCTTGAAATTCCAGAAATACCCTCCAACGATTATAATATTTTATTGGCTATAAAAGGACATGAAGACTAAGGGAGAAGGCTGCTAATTCACATTCTAAATAGACTGTTCATACTCTTCCTTATTTCTTTAGTCTATATTATTGAAAATCAGTTTACTTATTCTCTTGTGTAGAAGCATATCTTTTGTAAACAAACTTTGTTCAAACAGTTATTTGATTTTCCTTAAGGGACCAGTTGGTCAGAATCCTTGATAAGTCTAAGATTAGTGTGTCTTAGAGGTTGTAATGTTAGTCACTTGGAGTTAGCTTGTGCATTGTAATAATATGTGTGAATATTGGATTAAGACCTTGTTGAGAAAGGCTAAATCACTTTGGCGGATGGACTAGACTAGCTTGATAGTTTTCAAGTGACCTAGTATAAACATAACTTGTTCTTTCCTTCTTGCATCTTATCATTTTTATCAATAAGTGAAGTAACTTGTTTTTGGGGATTTTAAAAGGAAAGGTTTTTTTATTTAAAACCCAATTCAAACCCCCAATTTTTTTGTGTTTTTCACACCTTTAGCTTCAAGTTCCAAATCTACGCCGATAAAATACATGTGCCACCAAGTCCTCTAAACATCCTGAGTTCACCATGGCCATTCTCAATATGGGGTATTGATATGATATGGATGATTGAACCAAAGTCTTCTAATGGACAACAATTCATATTAGTTGCCCTTGATTACTTCATCAAATGGGTACAAGCCGCTTCTTATGCAAACATGACAAAGCAGGTAGTCACCCAATTCATCAAGCAAAATATCATGTGTCGATATGAGTTTCCTAGTAAAATCACCATAGATAACATGTCTAACCTGAACTACAAAATGATGAAGGAGTTATGCGATAATTTCAAAATTGAGAATCACAATTCATCACCTTATCGACCCAATATGAACGGGGCCGTTGAAGCCGCCAATAAAAACATCAAGAAGATCATCTAGAAAATGGTGAAAACATATAAGTATTGGAACAAGATGCTTACTTTTCCACTACACGACTACCATACCTCAGTACGCACTTCGACCAAGGCAACTCCTATCTCTCTAGTTTATGACATGGAAGTTGTGCTTCCTATTGAAGTGGAGATCTCCTCACTTTGAGTCCTCGTGGAGATTGAGCTTGAAGAATTAAAATGGGTCTAGACACAACTTGATCAAGTCAACCTCATTGAAGAAAGCTCTTAACAGATTTGTACCACGGACAACTATACCAAAAGTGGATGAAGAAGGCATTCAACAAGAAGGTTCGTCCTCGAGTGTTCCAAGAAGGTGATTTGGTCCTCAAGAATTTTTTTCTACCTCGCTTAGATTCATGTAGGAATTAGACACCTAACTATGAAGTTCCATACATCGTAAAAATATTTTTCTAAGGAGGAGCTCTTATCATCACAAAAATGGATGGAGAAGAAGTACCACATTCTTTGAATTCAAACATAGTCAAAAAATACTATGGTAAATAAATGAGCCTGCTAAGTTGAAAATCTGAAAGGACAATCCATGCAAAAGTTAGGGATTCCATTCAATAACAAAACAAAGAAAAAAAGAGACCACAACTCGAGGACTCATTACATCAACAACTATAGATGGAATGAATTAATCTAATCACCTCTCTCGGAAGCAAAGTGATTAAAGTTGTCAAAGACATAGAGAATATAGCAGTATCAAAAATCATTTGTCATTGCGATTTTTTATTCTTTTTGTCATTACCTCTTTTTAGGAATTGCATCTTGTATCATTTCCTATTCAATGGCACTTTCATCAATAAAAATCTCAATCTTTTTCCATTGTGTTTTTCTTTCTTTCTGAGTTATTTGCAAATATAACAATTATTTATTATAAACACTGCGTTGAAACTACTTTAAGGACATGACAAAATATAAGGCGTTAACAAAATGTTAAAAGGTGCTTCGATCTGAAGGACATCAAAGTAAATTCATGACTACATCCAAAGTATAATTATCAATATCGCCTCAACACTCACCAGGACAGACACTGCTCAAAACAACATATCAAGATACAAAGTAGAAGGCGGATCAAAGCTATCTCATCAACAAACAAAAAAGAATGTTGGGAAGTCGACTGCCTGAAGGTCCAATGATCCACATTAACAATCATTCATCAAAATTTGTTCATGACATTTTCATATTTACATCTAAAAAAATCATATCAAAAGCATTGTCATCAAGCATTACAAAAAGCATGCATAATCATATCAAACATCCAATGTACAAGCCCCTGAATACTTTGACAAAATCTCAGACCTATTATCTAGCTAAGTTACCTACGCCAATCACAAATTCAAATCTTAACATTGTTTACACTATTACAATAGATACCTCGGTTAAGAACAGACATAACATTAAAGGTATCAAAGTTACACTAGACAATATACCTACGATTTATATCCATAACATATTCATCATCAGCCTACGGGCATATGATTCAAACTTTTTTAACTTCCAAGATTCAATCCTTTCAAGTTATTAAATTCAAAACTCGCATCATTTACCCAATCCGTCCCTTGGCGACAGTAAATGTGCAAATTGGTAATATAACCAATCACGTTAGTCTCTGAGCAGTGATATGTTACCTTTCCAAACGGTTTGATCTTATCCAATCAGTCCCATGGCAAAGACAAGATCGATACCGCATTATTTATTCACCCGATCAGTCCCTAGGCGAAGATGAATATGCAAAAATATGCAATACAACTTTTTATGTTAGTACCTAAGCAGTAGCGAGTTATTTTTCAAAACCTTTCAGCACAATCTGATCAGTCTAGTGGCAAAGATGAAGTTGATATCTGCATTATTTATCCCCTAGATAGTGGTAAGAATGCAAAATCTGCGACATAGCTTGTTACGTTAGTCCCTGAGCAGTAGCGAGTTGTTTTTCAAAACCTTTATGCACCATTTGATCAGTCTCGTTACAAAGATGGAGTTGATACATGCATTGTTTATCCCCTATGTAGTGGTAAGAATGCAAAATATACGATATAACTTGTTACGTTAGTCCCTGAGCAGTAATAAGCTATGACCAACATCCTTTCTCACATTTATCCGATCAGCCTTTAGGCAAAGATAGAAATGTTAATCCACGCTCCAAGCATTGATGAGTTATCGGTGTCATCCTTGCCCTTTTTTCCCACTTTTTACTTGCTTTATTTTTCAAATTATTTTTCAAAGTATTTGCAAAAGTTTTAAAAAAAAAGGTCTTTGGTCAAATAATGGGATCTTCCATTATTTAATTACCCTTCGATCTGAACGTGTGGGAACTTCGTCCCCTCGCACTCTTTAGTCGAAGAGTAATTAAATAGGTGTAGCTTTCATACCTCAAATTTGCCCGCCTAATTTTTCTTCGAGTCAAGATATTTTTTTGGTTTATTTTATCATTATTATTTTCTTAACATCTAGTTTTAACATTAATTTATTTTCATAGATAAAATTTTAATCATTTATTTAGATTAAAAAAGATATTTGTTATTGGTTATTATTTAGGTCAAAATAGATATTTGTTATTGGTTATTATTTAGGTCAAATAAAAGGGTATTTATTTTATCATTTTTATTTCACTTTTCTTATAAACTTAGTTATTTTCTAAATACTAATTTAATCTTATAAATATTTTGTTAAGTAACATTTTAAATAAATATATAATTTAAAAATTTAAGATTTTGATCCCTTAATTTGGTTTTTTACGGAATTTTAGTCTTCTTTAAATTTAAGGTCAAATTTTGGTGACATGACAGCCAATTGGTGACGTATCACTACTACTTTTACAATAATTAATTACACGTTATTTTTATTTATTTTTAAATATAATTGTTTTCTTAGAAAATTATTTGCAAATGAATTATTTAAAATTAGGAAAAAACTATATTGTAGTACAGCAGAATCAAGCCTCATTTACACCGTACTTTCCCTTCGGTCAAAAACATTTACACGTCATCTTACGAAAATAGTATAAAACATTTCAAGCCACGTTCTATGGAAAAAACTTTTTATAACATATGGTAATTAGCTAATTTGTGTCAAATATGATTGTCTCACAATCCGTCTTCAAATGCATAATTTATACGAAATACTCGACTTTTATGCGGATTTACCTGCGGAAACTTATCCGCATGAATATCTATGGATTTTTCTGTGACTTTATTAAATAAAACACATTTACCTGCAGAATAATTCTGAAGCAAATTCCGCAGGTATACCTGTAGATTTTTCAACAAATTTCAAATGTTGAATTATAAAATAAAATTTCCGCAGGTAATTTCATAGGAAAGTTTCCTTATACAATACAAAATTCCCAGGTAATTCTGCAGGAAACTTTCCTGCAGATTTTGTTTCATATTATAGTTTTTTTGTAAATATTTTAATTTTTAATTAAATAAAAGATATGTAAATTTTGATATATATTTATGTAATTCTTCAACTTGTATTTTTAAAGTAAAATATTTTTCACAAAATTTGTTAACAAATTTAAATGTTTTTTTTATATAATAGTAATTTTGTTTAAATTTTATAAAAAATTATTATTCGTTATTTTTCTTTTTTATTTATTAATTTTATGATGTTTTCTAATTAATTTTTAATTTTAATTTAAATCTTAATTTAAAAAAAATAAAACGGGATGTATATATATATATATATATATATATATATATATATATATATATATATATATATATATATATATATATATATATATATATATATATATATATATATATATATATATATATATATATATATATATATATATATATATATATATATATATATATATATATATATATATATATATATATATATATATATATGGCTTAATTTAAACTTTGGTTCCTCTTTTTTAATTTTTTTGTGTTTTAATGTTTCTATTTTAAAATTTAAGGTCAAATTTTGGTGACACGACAATCCAATTGATGACGTATCACTACTACTTTTACAATAATTAATTACACGTTATTCTTATTAATTTTTAATTATAATTGTTTTTTTAGAAAATTATTAAAAATGAATTTTTTAAAATTAGTAAAAAAACTATATTGTAGTAAAGCAGAATCTAGCCTCATTTACACTGCACTTTCTCCTCAGCCAATAACATTTACATGTCATCTTACGAAAATAGTTTAAAACATTTCAAACCACGTTCTGTGGAAGAAACTTTTATAATACATGGTAATTAGCTAATTTGTGTTAAATTTGATTGTCTCACAATCCGTCTTCTAATGCATAATTTATACGAAATATTTGACTTTTATGCGAATTCATCTGCGGAATGTTATCCGCATGAATATCTATGGATTTTTCCGGTGATTTTATTAAATAAAACATATTTACCTGCCGAATAATTTTACAGCAAATTCAACAGGGATACCTATTTTTCTACAAATTTCAAATGTTGAATTATAAAATAAAATTCCATAGGAAAGTTTCCTTATACAATACAAAATTCGCAGGTAATTCCGTAAGAAACTTTCCTGCAGATTTTGTTCCATATTATAGTATTTTTTCTTCTAAATATTTTAATTTTTAATTAAATAAAAGATATGTAATTTTTAATATATATTTATGTAATTCTTCAACTTGTATTTTTTAAAATAAAATAATTTTCCAAAATTTGTTAACAAATTTAAATGTTTTTTTAAAAATAATAGTAATTTTGTTTAAATTTTACAAAAAATTATTATTCCTTATTTTTTCTATTTTATTTATTAATTTTTAAATTGAATTTAAATCTTAATTTTAAAAAAGTAAAATTGGATGCAAATTTTGATATACACGCACACGTGCACATACACACACACAAATATATATATATATATATATAATATATATATATATATATATATATATATATATATATATATATATATATATATATATATATATATATATATATATATATATATATATATATATATATATATATATATATATATATATATATATATATATTTGGCTTAATTGCAGCTTTGGTTCCTCTTTTTTCAATTT